>JAABKJ010075445.1:153204894-153331359 GCA_011634705.1 Andricus grossulariae | reverse complement strand
CTATTAACGATTAGCGAAAATCTTGAAAATTTAATGGTTATATTAGAAGAAAAATCCAGGGACCCGCTATAATAACCCACACGGCATGAAATGTTGCAGTGAAAATTTCAAAGAAATATTACAATGAAACCTTTTTATAATGTTGCACACAGGTTTCAAAGACGGTTTAAAATTATTTCTATGAACTGTTTCCTGAAGTAAATCCAAAATATTGCAGAAATATCTCACTAAAATATTATTTGTCAAATATTTCATGTAATATTGTGCACGATCTGTGCAAGGGACATATCTTTATTTCAGAAACATTTCTTGAAATATTTCAAAAATATTGCGAACCTTACAAGAAACCTTGCAGAAATCTTGCAGCAATATGTCATGCTGTGTGGGAAGGAAACTTCTGTAGATCATATAAAACGTTCTCAAATCATATAAGATTTTCTGTATAATCTATAACGAAATACGAAAATAAACCGAACTTTTTTTTAAAGAAAGGGTCATTAGTGCGTCCATAGCGCGCACAATGTTCTAGTAAACTAAATTATAGTTGCTCCGACCTTGAATTATTTCGGATTCATTCGGATTGAAATCTTGCTTTGAAATTTTCCCAAGACCCTACAATTTTCCCCTAGCCTGGTGTAAATGTGAGAAATCTTGGAAGTTTCAGGCTCCGTTGAAGTTATATTTGTCCACGAAAAATTTAATGGAACAACGGCGTTTGTACGTATTTCGGGTCGCTCAGTTCAAGCCTGACTATAGAATTTTTGTAAAGTATTTTTGAATATCCCTAGCTTAGGGGAAAAATTGCATTGATGAGTAAAACTTGTGGCTTAACGGAGCTTTCCTTTGTGGACGGAAAAGCTGATGTCTCTCCCTATTTTTACTGATGATTTTATATCTGACAGAAGAAGTTTTCTGCAGTACTTCGGATTTTCCCTAGCCTAGGGAAAAAAGTGAAACCCCGAGAAAAACTAGAGTTTTCACAGAGGTTCCATTTTCGCGAGGTAAAGACATATATTTGCGTATATTAAGTAGCTACGATAACAAATTCGGCATCAAGGTACCTGAAAATCTAGATGTTTACAGTGAAGAACAGGGAGAACGCTTTCATCAGGACATCAAAGAAATGGAGGGCTTCATATCATCTCACATGCTGCAAGTCTCTTTGCGGCAAGTCACACCTGCGACATGTAACATCTGCGGCATGTCATATATGTGGCATGTCTCATCTGCGTCATGTCACAACTGCGGCATGTCACAACTGCGGCAAGTCTCCTGGGACTTATTGTCTCACCGGCGGCATCTCTCATCCGGAAAAAATTTTCAAGTCCATAGTGAAATAGCAATGCTGCGGCAAGTCTCTTAGGATGAATTGTCACATCTGCGGCATCTCTCATCAGCGGAAAGTGTCCTTAGCGGCATCTCTCGCCCAAGAAAATTTTCTATGTAATTGTGAAAATGGCAAAACTGCGACAAGTCTCCCCAGCGGCATTTCTCGCCCAACAAAATTTTCTAAGTAGTTCTCAAGATGGCGAAACTGCGGCAAGTCTCCCAGTGGCATCTCTCGTCCAAGAAAATATCATAAGTAGTTTTGAAAATGACCAAATTTACAACTAGTTTAGATATTTTATTGGGCGAGAGATGCCGCTGGGAGACTTGCCGCAGTTTTGCCATTTTTATTTGGAATTGAAACATTTTCTGCAGGAGAGAGATGCCACTGGGAGACTTGCCAGTGGTGAGTGATGCTGCAAAAATGTCTATTTCACTTCGAGAAATGCCGCGCGGGAGAGAAGCCGCTAGGCAGAGATGACACAGTTGTGACATGTCGCAGATAAGACATGCCGCAGATGTGAGATGCCGCAAAAATGACGTGCCGCTGATGTGACGTGCAGCAAGTGCCACATGCCGCAGATGTGACATGCCGCAGTGGTGACTTGCCGCATGTAAGATGATATGCACCAAAATGGAGCGGCATTATCAAGGACGATGGGATGAACAAATGATGACAGATTTTTGCTGGAGATTAGGAAGATATGTTGCAAGTACAAGAAAAAGACGCAAAAGGAATCCACTTCGAAGGATGTTTGACGATGAAAGAACAAGGAAACATCGAGAAATCTAATATAAAAAATTCCCTAGGCTAGGGAAAATCCGAGGTACTGCAGAAAACTTATTCTGTCAGATATGAAATCAGCAGTTAAAAATATGGAAAAACCTCAGCTTTTCCGTTCACAAACAAAATCTCCGTTAAGCCTCAAGTTTTGCTCATTAATGCACTTTTTCCCGTACGCCAGGGATATTCAAAGATACTTTACAAAAATTCTAAAGTCAGACTTGAAACAAAAATATAGTAGCTACCTTTTCATTGAGGAGAATTTTCAGTTAAAAAAAAAAAGAAGAATTTTCTATGAAACACTCTAACTTTGTATGAAATAGTTTAATTTTATACCAAATTTTTGGATTTTTAAACAAAAATGACGAATTTTCAATAAAGGAGTTGAATCCTCAACCGGAGAATATGAATTTTCATTAAAAAAGATAATTTACAACCAATCAGTTGAATTTTCAACAAAATAGTTAAATTTTCAGTTCAAAAAAATTCATTTTAAACAAAAAAAAAGAAGAATTTTTAACTAAAATTATAAATCTTCAAGCAAAAGAATGAACTTTTAAGAAATTATTTCAATTTTCAAAAAAAAAAAAAAAAAGAATTTTCAACTAAGATTATAAATCTTCAACCAAAAGAATGAACTTTTAACAAATTATTTCAATTTTGAATATAAAAATATACAATTTTAACCAAAAACGTTATAGTTCATATTAAAAAAATTATGTATTTTAATTAACAATAAAAAATAGTTGGATTTCACTAAAAAGGATAAATTTTCAAAAAAATAAATATATTCATAAACAAGTAGTTTAATTTTAAACCAAGAATATTTATTTTCTGCCTGAAAAGACGATTTTTTTAACAAAATACATTAATTTTTAACAAAATAGTTTGATTTTCTACCCAGAATATTAATTTTCTACCAAAAAAGAAGAATTTTTAACAAATTATATAAATTCCCAACTAAATACTTTAATCAATAGATGTGATGTGATTCTAAATTTTATTTCATTAATTTTCAGTATATATTTTTTCGTTTCATTTGTAATTAAATAGTTGAATTTTTAAATAAAAAAAATTAAATCGAAATAAAAAAAGGAGTAGTTAAATCGTAATTGAGGAGAATTATTTTCAATAAAAAAATTAATTTTTTGCGGAAGAGTCTAATTTTGTACGAAATAGTTGAATTTTTTACCAAATTATGTTGGATTTTCAAGCCAAAAAGACGAATTTTCTATAAAGGAGTTGATTCCTCAACCCGAGAATATGAATTTTCAATACAAAAGTTAATTTACAACCAATCAGTTGAATTTTCAACAAAAATAGTTAAATTTTTAGTTAAGAATATTAATTTTTGACAAACAAGAAAAGAATTTTCGACTAAAATTATGAATCTTCAAACAAAAAAATTAACTTTCAAGAAAGTAGATCAATTTTCAACCAGAAGGTGGAATTTTCAACAGAAAAAGATACATTTTTAATTTAAAATGCAACGGTTGATATTAAAAAAAAAAATTAATTTAAAAAAAAGCCTGTCTAATAAAGTCACATGACATGTGACTTTTTTCCCCTCCGCCCCCCATGTCTTTCAGCTATTATTATTTAATTTTTATAGAAAAGGTGGGCAACACTCTCTTAAACTAAACCAGTGAAATTGTCACTGGTTGATTCAGTATTTTGAATTTTCACTGATGAACCAGTGATTTTTCGACTTTGAATGGATGAACCAGTAAGTAACTTAACTAAAACAGCGTTACTGAATATACCTCAGTGACGCCAAATGATAGATTCAATCAGTGATATAGCGCTCTATGCGGTCAAGACATGGGTACTGAGTAACCAGTGAACCTCACTAATTAAACCAGTGAACCTCACTGACTAAACCAGTGAACCTCACTGATTATACCAGTGAACATCACTGATTAAACCAGTGAACCTCACTGATTAAACCAGTGACGGAATTCTACTGGACCCAGACAAAAGTTGTCTACCCAAAAAAGATCTACAAGTTTGTTACAGATAATGTTTTGAAAGGACGCGTAGTTTTTGTTTCGATCGTAAACAAATTTTTAATTATAATTTTTGGTAAAACGGCATGAGATATGAAAAAAAACAAAAGTTGTTCACTAAAAAAATATCAACAAATATGTTATGAATTACTCTTTGATAAGACTCGTAGTTTAAGTTTTGATTGTGCAAAGTGGCAATCAAATTAAACCAAATGAATTTTTTGATGAAAGACAATAACATTTTGATCAACAAAATTGTTTTCCTAAATTCTACAATTTTATGAGAAAGTTATAAACATGGAAATCATGAAAAATAGAAATGTTTAATTAAGCCAAGCGATGGCTTTACATTTTTAACTGATGAAAATTATTACAAAGAAGTACAGAAAACTGAAACCCTTTATACAGAAACCTATGAATAAATTCAATACATTAGAGCAAAAATTACTTGAGAGCAGAAGAGGGTGGGGCAAAGTCGACACTTTTTTTAAACTCTTTTTTTTTATCCATTAAAAAATTTGTTTGACAACGTGTTAGGTAATGTTGGATCAAGAATTTAGTTGGCTAAAAAATGTCCCTGATGATTTTCAACAAGATGCTTGGTTTATCAATTATTAGAAAGAAAGTGAAGTGATGGGAAATCTGTCGAGCGGAAAATCGTGGGGCTAAGCCGACACCCCCTGGGGCTACGTCGACACTTCAATATAATGTTTAAAGAAAAAAAAGGACACAATTTAAAAATTTCTTCATTAAAGCCAATTATATTCTCGTTCCAATAATATCTGATTCGTTGGGAAACAATTTTTTTCTTACATTCTCATCCTATGAGAATAACTATTTTTACGAAGGTTCTATTTGTCCTATAAAAAGTGTAGAACTCACTCTTGGAATCTTGTACGGGTACCAAAACGTTATAAAGTTTGAAAGCCTTCTAAATTTTTTCGATCATCCTTAAAAATAAATATAATTATCTGATGAAAAATCGTACGAAGTCGTGATAAAGAATTCAATTTCTTTCATAATTCCCAAGTAATTTTGTTTCGACAAAAAATTGTGAATTTTGGGTTCATGGAAAGATTGGAAACATTTTTTTACGATAGAAAGAAGAGAAAATTCATCTCTTCTTGCGAAAAATAATTCTTTATAGTGGAAAATTACCTTTTTCTTTGAACGTTAATCTTCTTATTTAGCAATTCTTCTTTTCGGTTAAAATTCAAGTATTCCAATCGATTATTGAAAATGTTAGTTGCAAATTCATGTTTTAGGTTGAAAATAAAATTATTTCGTTGGCATTTAAACCTTTTTATTGAAAAACATATTTTTTCGGTCAAGGATTCCTTGTTTTAATAAAAATTGATTTCTTTGGTTGAAAAATGAGCTGTTTGATTGACAACTTATTTTTTCTCTGGATGTTTTTAGTTGAATTTTTTAAAAATTGGAAATGTAACTATTATCGTAATTCGATATTCCATGATCTTAGTTCGAAATTCATCTTTTTGGTTGAAAATTCATTTCAAGACTTAAAAATGAATTATTTAATTTTTGGTTGAAAAATTATCTTTTTCAGTTGAAAAGTTGTATTTTTTGTAAAAATTAATCTTCTTGGTTGAAAATATTCTTTTTGGTCAAAAGTTTGATTATTCCTCTTGAAAATTCATCATTTTATTGAACAATTTATATTTATAATTTTGTTCAAAATTACTAGCATATATTGCCTTTTTTTGAACGGCAGACTTGGTGATGTTTCTGTAAAAGAGAAAAAAGGTATGTGCATTGTTAGTTGTGAAAATATAGTGGAAATAGCTAAAGTGTAGTTCAATTAATCCATTTTTAGGCTTCCAGTGCTTTCGAACTGTACACCGAGAAAAAAATCTGCTCCTTCCAACAGGATGCGTTGTGTTGAGGGTTTTTGTTTTGCCGTAACACGACGATTGTGTTGGCCCAACACGATGCAACTTTGGGATGCACAATGGGATCGTGCTGTGGCTAAACGATTATCGTTTTGAGACATTGAATGCAGGGAAAATGAAAACATGAGACAGAGACATGCGTTCTCTGAAGTGGCGAAGCATACCCCCCTGTTGTTCTCATCTCTCTCGGGAATAGCAAGTCAGTCGCATTTGCACCTTTTTCTATCTGCCCTCTTTTTTTAATAAAAAGGTCGACAGGAGTATACGGTGTTTCGTAGAAACGTACGATAATACTTTGTCCAACACTCGCGATGAAAATGAGGCTGAAAGAAGGTTGTCGAGAGTGGACGAAGTTGTCGATTTCTCATCTGATTGACGTCACAGTGGGCGAAGCAAGTACTTTTCCCACTAGTGGGAACTTCGAACACTGTGACGACATAAGTTGAGGAATCGGCAACTTCGCCGTCTCGAGACAAACCTCAGAAGTCGCATTTCCATCGCAGGTGTTGGACAGAATAATTTACAATCACCAATTCCAAATCCAAAATATTTTATCACTAAAATTCGAAAAGGTGAATATTAAAATTCGTTACAATCGTTGAATTTATATACACGAAAGTTTAAATTGCAATTATTGAAATTCGTAAAATTTCTATCTACAATTTCTACACTTCTAAAATGAAGCGGGTAAAATTAAAAAATGACTAATTTAGAGCATTAAAAATGAAACAAATCGAAAATTTCAATATTTCGATCCGTTAAGCTCATATTTTCGACTCAAAAATTGGAAAATTTGGAATATTTTCCCAAACTGAAAGTTGATGTTGCATAATTTGAATTTAGAAGCATTTCTTTTTCACAATTTTCTAACTCAAAACACTTAACATGGTGGCCACAGGTCAGTGAAAACCTGGAAATCAGGAAAAATTGAGAAAATTTTGTGGATCAGGGAGTGTCAGGGTTTTTGAAAAAATGAAAAAAGTCAAGGAATTTCTGTAAAAAGCTCTTTGAGCAACTGTCAAGAATAATCACGGCTGCCACACAGTCACTTTCTGTCGCTCTTTTCAAATCACTTTTGAGTCCCTTTTTAACATTTTCCAGGATTTGAGGAGATATTCCATCCTATAGAATTTGCGGAATTCCATCAAATATATTAATGAATTTCAAGGAATTTATTCGGAAGAAGTGAGGGAATTTGTGGGATTTAAAGATTGCAAGGGATTTTCTAATATTTTTTGCTATTCATTTGCAATTCACCATCAATTCTTTTCAATTTATTCTTTATTTTCCAACTACTTTTGAATTCGTTGTAATTCTTTTGAATTGTTTCAATTCACTTGAATTCTTCCAAATTCACTCAACTCAGTGCATTTTTATTAAGTCCTTGTTTATTTTGACGCGAATTCTTTCAAATTCTTCTCTAATTCTCAGACTTTCCACCAAATTCTTCTCAAATCTTGAACTCTCCATCAAATTCTTCTCAATTCTCTCGAATTTTTCTAAACTCATTTCAAACTTACTGACTTCAATCATTAAAATCTTTTTTGATTGAAATATGAACCATTACAGTTCTCATTGGGAGTTCATATTTATTGGTTGAAATTTCAACTATTTGGTTAAAATTTGAACTACTTTGTTGAAAATTCAATTTTTCGTATTGAAGATTCATCATTTTAGATGAAAATTCACCTTTTTGGTTGACAATGTATTTCCTTGTGAATTTTTTTTTTTATCAATTATTTGGTTGTGAATTTTTTTTCAATTAAAGTATTTGGTTGTGAATTTTTTTTTTTTTTGAAAATTGAAGTATTTGGTTGTGAATTCTTTTTTTTTAAATTAGCGTATTTGGTTGAAAATGAACTTTTTTGTTGCAAATTGATATTTTTGGGCTAAAAAATTAAATTTTTTTTGTATCCAGTTCATCTTTTTAACAGATATATCTTATCTTTTTTGGTTGGAAGTGTAACTGGTTTGTAAATTAATCTTTGTTAGTTGAAAATTCAACAGTATGATTGAAACTTTATTTTTCTTCATTTGAAAATTTAATTACATCGTTAAAAATTGATCTAATTTATTGAAAATTCAACAATTTTCTCACAAAAAAAATCCTTTTTGGTTGAAAATTCGATTGAGTTTAGTCCATGTGGATTAATCGAGTGTGGGTAATCCAGAGTAATTCTGTATATATAGGTAATCCAGGGTAATCCGGTATATTCCAGCATTTTTCCCCCTTTGAATTTGAGTGAAAATGTAAAAAAAAAATTTTCTAGGAAATAATATATTTTTTAAATATCATATAAACTTTTAGAATTTGAAGGATAAATCAATTTTTGTTCAGATGGTGAAGATGATGGTGACTGTCGTGATAGTCTTCACAACTTGTTGGCTGCCCTTCAACGTTTTGATAGTAAGTCGATATTTCCTTGTATTTCGAAATTACTGACATTTTCCGTATAATTCGTGTTTCTCATCTAATCGGAAATTTCTAAACAAGTTTAATTGCAATAGTGCATTGAAAGTAATTAGTTCGCTATCACGTGTACCAGAAGTGAATTTAATTTCTCGTCTAAGTTTCTAACTTTCTGACTGACAGCTACATATGCCTAAAGAAACATTTTAGCAGCTAATTTGCATTTTTTTAAGAAATTTAATTATTTATTAAATATATAAACATAAATTCATTCAGAATTAATCAACCGGAAAAGTGAATTCGACTATTTTAATAATTGAATGATTAGAAACAAAGAAATCTTATTCTTTGTTAAAGTTTTCCGCTTTTATTAAATCATAGCTAATATTATTAAGGCTAATATTATAACAAATGTTTTATTATATAAAAAAATGATAATACATTCTGGTCATATTCTTTCGAGACGACTGAAAAATCCTTAATAATAAAATTCCCGAATTGAAAAACATCCGAATAATAAAATTCACGAATTATAAAATTCCTGAATAATAAAATTCAATAAATAAAATAAATAGTATTTATTTATAATTAATATTTATAATTATTTATAATTATAAATGAATATATTATTTATAATAATAATATTTATCTATATTATTCTAAATATAAATAAAATAAATATATATAAAATAAATATAATTCAATAAATAAATAAAATTGAATTATAAAATTCCTGAATAATAAAATTTATGAATTAGAAAATTCCTAAGAAACAAAAATTCCGAATAATAAAATTCCCGAATTGAAAAACATCCGAATAATAAAATTCACGAATTATAAAATTCCTGAATAATAAAATTCCCGTATGTCTCAAGGATCCGGGTCCGGACTATTAAGAACTTGAAGTGTTAAGGTCAGGACCTGTACCCTCAAGAATTCAAAACGTGCGGTTGCGGATTCAAACTAAGAACTGAAAGGTTCCGAGTATAGATCAGAACCCTACAGAAAATAAAGGATCTGGGTTCGGGCCCGCACCCTTAAGAAGCATAATTGTCCAGTCAGCACCCAGACTAGCCCAACCTAAAACGTTCCGGTCCCTGGTGTTTTGATCTACTTTTTGTTTTTTTGTAAGATTGAAGTATGGAACAATTGAAGGCCGCGAATGCAAAAACAGGGCGGGCGCTCGGAAAGTGAAAAAGTATTGTCCAGTCGTCTTGTAATATCCCAATTTTAAAGTTCAAAAAATTGAATAAAAAAATATATGGACTTGTAGGGAATATTGGAATGGTACTTTTTTCGATTTGAAGTTTTCTTTTCCGATGTATATTTTTAATAATAAAATTGAAAAAGTGGGGAAAATTTTTTCCCAAATTCATTTATTCTTTAAAACATAAATCGTCTTTACTCGGACATATATGATTGAAAGTGTTTGAAATTTGGTATACAGATTTATTATACCCTAGCGATGCCTACAAAATGAAGAAAGAAGTCAAAACTGCCAACTGTTTAATAATAATTAATTGAAAATTGAGACCTAACGGTAAGCACGCTTTTTAGGTTCGTCAAAGAAAAGTATCGACTGAACTTCATTATTGAAACAACTTCCATTGAGACATTTGTTCCTCACTATTGAAGGAAGATTTCTGGAAATTTTTAGATAAATTTATTAATAATTGGCGGAAATATCCATTTTATAAGAAAGTACGCGACGCCGTCTACGACTGTCGTTAGCAGATTCAAATGCTTCTCAACGTTAGTAGTCTCGCCTTTACCTTCCTATAAACATAAAGGACTCGTCTTTTCAATAATGAAACATTAAAAAACCTGCCCCTTCCCCAATTAATAAAAAACCGATTGCTTTATATTCTTGGACGTATCGTTGATTTCAATGAATTAGCAAATAACTAAAAATAGACAAATTTGTGCTTCGCAAGTTGTTCCCCCCTTTACATTGTTTTCTTCTTTTTAGTAATAAGGAATGTAAATAAACCGTCTAGTGTCTAGATTTTGAAATGTTTACTGAGAAAAGGACTCAGTATCTCAAATTGTTTGAATCAATTTCTTAAAAATGTATTATTGTTTATAGCTATTTTCTCTTAAAATAGAGTTAGAAAGTCGCGGTTTTTTCTCAATTTTTCCGCTTTTGGTCTACTTTTGAATTATAGTGAGGTAATAAATAATTTACTTCAACGAGCATAATTTTTTAAACAACTTATTATTTTTAATAATATTTTCGTTGAATAATGTTTAGTCGAGTTTTTCTGAAATTATCTTCTTGTTGTCAACCTTTCACGTAGAACGAGGTGATGATTAATGTAATTCGGCAAAAATAATTGCTCAATCAAATTATTTTTGTATTTCAACTATTTTTTTCTACAATAATGCTAAATAGTGGCGAGTTTTTTTTTGTTGAAATTTTCGACTTCTTGTCAACCTTTCACTTAGAGCGAGGTAATAATTAATGCAATTCAGCAAAAATAATGGTTTAATTAAATAATTATTGTTCTTTAACTATCTTTTTCTACAATAATGCTAGATAGTGACGAGTTTTTCTGAAATTTTGAGCTTTTTGTAAACATGCTGTTACTATTCGTAAAACCCAAGCCTGATATTATCCTCCAAGATCTGAAGACCAAGATCATTTACGTAATTTAATTCTCGGCACCAGCCGATGGTAACATCACGGCAAAGGAGAAAATAAGATGGGCAAAATATTAAGCACTTCTTTTCTAGCTGAGCAGGATGTACCCAGACTACAAAGTCCATCTTGTAGTTCTCATGATCGGCTATCTTGGAGGCAGGAAAACCTGATTTTTCAGTCAACTCTACAAGATTCCGGCTTGCCATCGTCAGTCTCATTCCATCGCGAACCGGATGCAAAAGAATGTTCTTCTGGGATTACTCCATCTTGTCCGTCAACACTGTTCCTCATAACATTCTAAAAAGATTGGTAGCTCTCAAAAAGTATCCAGAGATGAAACATTTATCTCCGACTGTCGTGTCTACCGCGAGGGGTCATCCGCGGCTTGAGACCTGACTCTAAGAAACAATACACGTTCCAGTTGCTTCGGGATTGGTCGCTTGAAGGAACCATTATCATAGCTTACGGAGCCTACAACGTCTCACACATTAATATGCAAGCGCATATTAGAGCGCAGATTATTTCTGAACAGTTCTCTTAACTTAGCAAATAAGATTAGGGCGATCAACGCGTATGCCATCCCTGTCCTCCTTTTTTTCTTCAGGCTCATCAAACTTTGGAGCACTGACCTCGAACGATTAAGCAGAAATTACTATTCAATTAGGTGAAAAATATTTTTTTAAATATTCATATGAAAAAGTCAATCCCAATTCGAGTCGGGTATTAATAAGATAATTGTCACGCTGATAAGGCAATCTTATCAGTAGATACGTAGAAAATAATAATCATAGCACGTGCTATAACATTAGGTCAAATCCGTATCAGTTATAGGGAAGCCCTAATTTCGTATCTATAGTGAAAATTTGATAAGGTATATTCTAGAAAAACTAAAAGGAGAGCAATAAGAAAGCAATAATGAGACTTTCTTTGTGAACTTCAAATTTATTTAATTAAATCTCATTTTTGTAAGGAATAATTTTGAGACAGGAATAAGAATGAAATAACAAGAACGAAATTCGCAGAAATGGCCAAATTCAAATTGCCAGGATGAAAAGGATCAAATTTCGACCAGTACACATAAAAAGGCCCCCATTGAAAAAATTGTACCAAACTTAATGGAAAAAGAGGAGAGGAAAAGACAGTAGGCTACCTCTTCCTACTTTCATTTTGTCCTGGTTTTTCTCCATAGTAACAGAACTAGGCACATTTCCTCCAATTTTCCAGGCTAAAATAATAGCTACTAAAGTTTGCCTGAAAAAAATTTGTAAGCAGGCTTATGAAGGTCAGCACATTTACATTTTTTCTGAAAGCCAAGCAGAACCTAAGGTTCTTACATCCAAAAGATTTACTTCCAGAAGGAAATCAGACTATCAGATTTGGAAATTGACTTCTTTGTTGAATATTTTACAGCCTGAAATTCTCAACAGATGTGGATTTTTTTCAGAAATTATATGATACATACATACATACCTCATTAAAAGAGGTATGTTTTAATTTTTTTAAATTACAGTCTAGATAGTGTCAGGTTTGATAAAAAAATCTCTTTTGCTCTAATCCTTATTTGAACTGTGAGCATATGTTGAAATATTTTGCCATACGATGCAAACAGTTTGCGATTGAAATATCTTAGTTGATCTGCCTTTATCTACATCGAGGCTTTGATTGTTTGAAAAGCTGTTCAAATATCTAAGTGACAGTAACCTCTAATTTAAATCACTTCTTTATCTTCATTAGAACTGAAGATAGTACACTTGTATATTTATGTACAAAAAATGAAAAATTTATTATAGTCTGCAAATTTTTCAACGGAAATTTGTTTAGAAATGTTTAAGGTACCACCATGAATTCAAAAAAAATCTGAAAAAATTCACAGATATTATTCGAACATTTCTGAATGCAATGCTATTTTCAAAATGCTGAAATATGCAATAGTTTACTTTATACGGTGATTTATTTACAAACACTTTATCTTGCGAATGAATGAAGATAGGAAGACGCTCAATGGCTCCAAATGTGGAATTTTGTCATGCGATTTCAGTACAATAATTAAATTGATGATAAAATCATTCTTACTCAAGAGATATAATTTTGAATATTTCTGACTTTAATCAGTATGGCCGCGTAACCAACACAGCGAGACAAGTGGAAGCGAAAAAAATACCCTTTCTATGACAATAGTAATTCCAGAAGCAAGCCAAATGTCCGAAACAGATGTGCTTGAACGAAGCCGGGCCGTGTCAACGTCTTGAAGAAGCATTTACGGAACGAGTCCTCAGAAAATCGAAATCCAATTGCAAATATTTACCCGATTAAAAATATCTTCGATATAAAAATATTTGTAATAAAAGATTTCTTCTAACACTCCTGCAATCCTGAATATCTCTCAGAATGATTTCAATTTTTTGTGTGTGAAATTCACGTTATTTTTTAAAGTTTCAGAAATCTTCACAAATATTGATGGAAGCGTAATTTTTCAAAATGAAAAATTATAAAAAATTTTTCCAAGAATCTTTACGACATTTTTATATTGTTTTGAAACCTTTGAAAATACTTAAAAATTTTATTTCACATGTAACAAAATCTATAGTTCGTTCTAAATCGTTGGAAAACTTTTCAAAACTTGACTTATTTAACAAATGTTTTCAGAACTTCTAAATATCTTTTTACATAATTTGAATGTTTCCTGCAAATTGTAAGTAATTGTCTTTAAATTTTGTTGATTATATAACGACAATTTGGAAAATATTTTTAAAAAACCATTGTAATGTCCGCATGAATCTGTAGAAAATTTTCTTATTCTTTTTCAACCTAATAAAATTCTCGAAAAGTTTCCAAATTTTATTTTGAAATCTGAAAAATGTATAATTTTTTTAAGAATTTCTTAAAATATTTCCAAACTGTAAGTAATGTTACAATTTTTTTCAGAACTTTTTTTTTCAAATCCTGGAAAATAAAGAAAGTGACTTTAACTTTTTTAGATTCTTTTTCCAGATTTGTAAAATCTTTTCTCTTCGAACCTCTCGAAATTTTCAAAAAGTTTGCAAATTTTATTTCAAAATATAAAAAAATATATAATTTGCTTACGATTTTAAGAATTTTTAGAATATTTTAAAACTGTGAATAATTTTTGTATTTTCTTCAGAACTTCTGAATATCATCTTGAATGATTCGAATTGTTACCATTTTTTTTTAATTCTGCAAAATAAAGAAATTGACTGAATTTTTTACATTCTTTTTCGAGAATTTGGAAAATCTTTTCGAATCTTCAATTTTTTTAAAAATTTTATCTTTTGAAATTCATAAGTGAAAAAAAAAATGTTTCCGTTGAAGTGTTAGGAAAATTTTTTTATTCTTTCCGAACCTATCGAAGTTGTCAAAAAGCGTGAAAATTTTATTTCGAAATCTAAAAAAATATATAATTTGCTTACAATGTTT
This sequence comes from Andricus grossulariae, assembly GCA_011634705.1. Lineage (NCBI taxonomy): Eukaryota > Metazoa > Arthropoda > Insecta > Hymenoptera > Cynipidae > Andricus > Andricus grossulariae. Next base: position 153,316,847 of record JAABKJ010075445.1, on the reverse strand, counting down.
TAAAATTATCCGTCAGGTTTTTTTAGGCCAGTCAATCCTGAAGTTTTTTCTAACCCAAAAATTTTCCAAAACATTGTTCCAGGTGACAGTTGTTAAGGCTTGTTTATTTAAGGATCATAAATACTCTATCCATGATTCTTGACTGTTCTTGAAATAAGTTCTTCTCTTGCTTTTTGGTATGCTTCATTCCACAATGGCGGGTGCGATTTTCTTTCTTTATTTGATGTATTTCCAATTACGATTTTAGCTGCTTTATTGATTAAGGAGGTAAACTCGGAAATTAACTCATCTATCGAATTTTGAGAGGATTAGTGGTTGTTTATAAATTGATTAATTTCTTAAAAAGTTCCCAATTTGCTTTCTTAATTCCATTTAAGACGGTGTGTTGGTTCTGGAACTGCGTCTGGAGTATGAGATTTGGTTAGTCACTATCATGTAATTCGGGAAGTGTTTCCCATATTAGTTTATGAGTTTCCCATATTAGTTTATGAGCAACTTGAAGGCTACATACAGTGAGGTCAATTGCACTGAAGGAAACGTGAGCAATGATGGAAACAGTAGAGAGGATCCATTATTTAGAATGTAGAGAGGATCCATTCCCAGATAACAATTGTGCGACGCAGATTACCCGCAGATTGTGATCGTCAGGTTCTGCGTGCAATAACGCACTCATCTCACCAGCATGGACTGTCGAGCACACATCTGCGAGCGCTATGAGTTGCATTTGGCCAACACACTCTGCATCACACAATGCCGTGAGAATGTGACGCAGAGTCTGCAGTCACTTTGAGGGCAGAATTCTTTCTAATAAAATTTAATTTTCCTAGTTATTACTTATAAAATTAAATGTTATTGGAAAGTTATATAACCATTTTCAAAACAATATTGACATTTTTGAAATAAATTTTTTTTTAATTTTGTAGATTTTTTGAAAATTTGGAAATACTACAACATTTTTGGGGATTTTCTCGAAACTTTTAAAATGTTGAAAATTTGAAAACTTTAAGTTTCTTTTATTTTCCGGAAATGTACAAAAATATTAGGTATCCCAAAATTTTCAAAAATGTACTTTATTTCGAAAAATTTTCAAAATTTCCAAAATTACGATTTCTATCTTTATTTTTTTTTTTACAAAATTCATTTTTAAAATATAACCAAAATTTTTCTTATTTTTTACGTGATATCGCGCATTTTTTATCGGTACCGGTATTTATACACAACCTTGTTAAAAAGATTATTTATCTCCTCCATGTTTCCAGGCCACCCTGAATGTATTGAATATTATAAAAATAGATTAATGAAGTTCGTCAAATCAACATCAAAGTTACGAAACATTTATTAGTCTACTCAAATAAAGATTTCTTTGAAAATAATAGTTTTTTAAAATTCGCAGGAACCATTTCTCGATGAATGCGCGCCATGGCCCCCACAAAGGGGTGGCGGTTCACCAGCTACTGTTTTTACAATATGAATCTTGAACTTTGATATTTCTCTTGAATAAACATGCAAAATTTAAGCTTATTCGAGTTAAATAAGAAGGTTGGAAAGGGAGGGCCCGCAAAATTTTGTGGCCGGGGGCCCTTGTCAGGATGTGGGGGCCATAATGCGCGCGCATGCCGGCAAATTTCCAGTATGCGAATTTCATCGAGCTCGCAAGTCGCGCTGTTTTCACTTATTTTTATATTTTCGCATAATTTTGTGCTGCGTGGTTTTTTGGTGGTTGTGCAATAGTGTGTGCAAATAAAACAGATTTCTTGCAAAAAAGTTTGCTGATACTTATCGAGTATATATTTTTCTAAACCGGGAGAAATCAGGAATATTTACCGAGAGAAAACCGGGAGACAACAATTTTAAAAATAGTAGCCATCCTGTCATACTTTCTTCGAAATTCTTTAAGATCCTTCGAAATCTTATTATTATCTTAAAATCCTTCAGAATCTCTTATAATCCTTTGAAATCTTTGGAGATCCTAAAAATCCACTTAAAAAAAGTGTATAACAATTGAAAACCCTGGAATATAATTTGAATCAAACTTTATTCATTGAAGTTCTCTTTTTAAAAACCCTTTAAATCCCTAGAAATCGTTGAAATACATTGAAATCCCTTGAAATCCTCGGAGATTCAATAAAATCATTAAATCTTGTCAAATTCCTTGGTATGCCTTTAAATCCCTTGCAATCTTCGTAACTTGTTTAGAATTCTTTAAAATGCCTTGAAATCTTGTATATATCTTAAAATTCTTTAGAATCCCTTCAAATCCCTTGAAATCTTTTGAGGTCGTAACAATCCATTTAAAAAACGTGTAAATCAATTGAAAGCCCATTAATATAATTTAAATTGAACTCATTCATTGAAGTTCTCTTTTTAAAAACCCTTCAAATCCCTAGAAATCGTTGAAATACATTGAAATCCCTTGAAATCCTTGGAGATAAAATAAAATCCTTAAATCTTGTTAAATTCATTAAAATATCTTAAAATCCATTGCAATCTTCATATTTTCTTCAAAATTCTTTTAAATCCTTCGAAATCCTATAAATATCTTAAAATCCGTCAGAATCTCTTATAATCGCTTGAAATCTTTGGAGATCCTAAAAATCCATTCGAAAAAAGTATAAAACAATTGAAAACCCTTGAATATAATTTGAATTTAACTTATTCGTTCAAGTTCTCCTTTAAAAACCCGTTTTAATCCGTAAAAATCATTGAAATCCATTGAAATCCCTTGAAATCGTTGGAGATTTATTGAAATCATTAAATTTTGTGGAATTCCTGGGAATACCTTTACATCCCTTGCAATCTTCGTAAATTCTTTAAAATTCTTTAAAATTCTTTGAAATCTTGTATATATCTTAAAATACTTCAGAATCCCTTAAAATCCCTTGCAATCTTCGTAAATTCTTCCAAATTCTTCAAAAGTCTTCAAAATCCCTTGAAATCTTGTATATATCTTAAAATCCTTCAGAATCCCATAAAATCGATTGAAATCTTTGGGGATCGTAAAAATCCGAAAAAAAAAAGTATAAAACAATTGAAAACATTTGAATGTAGTTTAAAATAAATTAATTCATTGGAGTTCTCTTTAAAAAAACCGTTTAAAGCCCTAAAAATCACTGAAATCCATTGAAATCCTTGGAGATTTAATAAAATCCTTAAATCTTGTGAAATTCCTTGGAATACCTTCAAATCCCTTGCAATCTTCGTAAATTCTTCAAAATTCTTCAAAATTCTTTAAAAGTCTTCAAAATCCCTTGAAATCTTGTATATATCTTAAAATCCTTCAGAATCCCATAAAATCCCTTGAAATATTTGGGGATCGTAAAAATACATTAAAGAAAAAGTATAAAACAATTTAAAACATTTGAATATAGTTTAAAATAAATTAATTCATTGGAGCTCTCTTTAAAAAATCGTTTAAAGCCCTAAAAATCACTGAAATCCATTGAAATCCTTGGAGATTTAATAAAATCCTTAAATCTTGTGAAATTTGGCCGTGGAGCTGGTATGCGCGAGTTGGACGAAAATGGAACGTTTTTCGGCTAGACCTGGTGTGGATTGGATCATGGTCTCTCCCCCGAATTCGCACAGTTCTTGTTCCACCATGCCGATTCAGCAACCTTCCATTGCTTTCAGCAGTCAGCCTCTTCGTGAACGATGCTAAATGGCCTGGAAGCAGGACAACCTCCAAACCCAACTTCAAGGAACAGCCACCACCAGCTGCTCTCCAGAACATTGGCTTTATTAACCGTTTGAATCTAGTTGCATTGTGAGTGTTTTAATAATACATCAAACTATACTTATACCCCCTGAGCGGAAAAAATGGAAAAGTTCGGAAAGAGATTTCGTTCCGAATTGTATCCCTTCCAGAAATAATCAATTGAGCGCGATACAGAAGGACAGTTGTCAACATTTCAATCGTTCCTAATCGATGTACCATTTCTTAATCGATTTCAATTACTTTCTATTGTGTATATAGGGTATGTTTCTAATTGTTAATTCAGGCGGCGACCGGCGTTTGTTATCTCTGACGAAAAATAACCTAAAATAGAACAAATTTTTCTTCGCGTCCTCGCCGTGTGTTATGCATTTTTTATGTATTTGTGGACAGTTTTTGAGTGTTTTTAAGATCATAATGTGATATAGATTGATGGTTTTCGAAATTCGGAACAATGTACTTACTATAACCAGTGGCTAAAAGGAAGTCGACGGGGAGAGAAGGAAATAATTTCGACATACACAAAAAATACACATTTTTTATAGTTTAAAGATTCCTATAGTACTTTAAAATGTATTTTTGACTGTAATTTTTTATCAAGTCTCATTTTAAGCAATTAAAAATTCAATAATAATACATTTTTAATTGTTATAGGAATCTTTAAACTATACAAAATTGGCTTTTTTTTTTGTATTGCAACATTCAAGATTTTTTTCTGTCACTGCCTGGTTCGAATATTTTTAATTTATCACTTTTGGAGAATATTCTTTTTATATGGCAGAAGAAATCCTGTGCACATTATTCCAGGGAAGAAAATGTTTAGGGACCATCCCAGACCATTAATTGTAATGAAATTACAAATTGTCTTATTCTAGACCTGATAATATGTGAAAACAAATTTATTTTTGTTTTATCAATTTCAGGGGTTCTCAAATAATTGCCGCGAGACGTAAGTGCTGCCATCAAAAATTCAATTAATTATTTCTAGAAGGGATGTAAATTATGCTTCCGATTTCTTTCCGAACGTATCTCTCTGCTGAAGGTTTCCGGTGTCTTTCCAAACTTTTTCCGGAATGTTCCAATGCGTGTGCTTTGTTCTGAACTTTTCCGAATAAATGTCCCAGTTTCCCAAATTGCCTATTTCGCTGCTTTCCGAATTTTGACCTGCGTGTCCCACTGTGTATTCCCTATTGAAAATCAGGGTGTCCAGCAACCTTGAAAGCCTGGAAATCTCCTTGAATTTTTCACGAGGACCTTGAATTCATTTATTTTTCTTTTAAAACAGTTAGGTTATTGAAATGCGAAAAGTAATTTGAATCATTTAGTCTATTATAAAAGAAACATCGGATATACTTCCGAAAAGGGCATATGTCCGATTTTCTTCGGGCTCCGTGTACTTATGTATTTTGACGCGCTCATTACGAATATGATTGTGAACAATTTTTCAAAGTCGGGAAAAAACCCTCGAGTGGTTACGTGAAGTGGAACTTATTCCACGTGAAAGGTACTGTTTGGGGCGGGAAGGCACCCCTTTGACTGGTGACAAAAATAATGTTAATAATCTCGATCATAATATGATCATTCCGATATCGTGACAGTTCCAGATTTGAGACATCGTAGTAACAAAAGTAACAATAATGTCAAACTTTTGTCTTGACAAATCGCTTCATTTATCATTCAATTAAAGATTCTAATAGTTTGTTGCCGAAAAAAATGTGTTCCAGCCAAAATAGGGTTGACGCCCCTATTCTGCAATCTAACCGAAATACGCAAAGGCTCTATTCACTGATGATGGTTCGCAAATGAGAATTTTTTGGTTTGCGTGTCGACATGATGTCCCCATTGGAACAAGAGGTGTTCTTCGCAACAAGGGGATGCTTTTATTTATTTTTTCGGTCGTCCATTATCTGTCGAGGCAGTACAGCCGGATTATTTCCACGACACTGGTTGCCCGAGCAATTCTCGCTTTCCTATTCTCAGTGCGCTCCTCTGGTTCCACGGTTTGCGCGCGCTTTGTCATGATCTGCAAAATGAGGAGATGTGCTTTACTTCCGCGTCTCGAATCGAAACAAGTTATCGTACACGGCATAAACTTGCATTACCTTTTGACTCTTTCAAACTTTGATCAATTCTGACAATGGGGTAGTTGCATTTTAGATAATATATATTTTTAAATACTGCATAAAATTCTCAAAATTGTAGTATAATATTTGAAAACAATATTTTTAAAAAGTTTCGGGAACCCTATTCTAGGGTTGTACAGTTTCACGGAACTTTGGCCATATGAAAAGATTCATGAAACTTTGGAAGCGTTTATAAATTTGAAAGGTTTCAAATGTTGAGGCGGGAAAATATAAAATATTAAGAAATGATTATTAAGTACATATTTAATTATTAAAGAGTAAATGGCACCATTTTCGATTAATGTCTCGGAACTGTTGTTGTCAGGGAACCCGTGTTTATGATTGGATGAATCTGTCTTTTTTGACGTTTGAAATAAAAGTCTGCAAATCTTTCAAAAATATTGTATATTTGCTTAACCATATAAAAAGTCCAATTTTTGAAAATGCTTATAAATTTGTGACATTGACTTAGCTATGAAAAATATGCTTTCTATAAGATCGATTTATACTAAAAACTACATTTTCATTATTCAAATTAACCTATATAGTTTATACACTATACAAATATTTTAGGGGTGGCAGTGGCGTAGCCAGAATTTCATAAAGGGAGGGGTTTGAAAGGCTAACCAGAAAGTACGTTACTACTTACAGGGAAAAATTAGGATAATTTAAGACATAAAATTTATAAATTCCATATTTATCATCCTTGCGGGAAACATTGTTTTAAAATCATGAAAATGCTACATTAGTATGCACATCCATTAAACTTTCCTCATATATTTTCCATTATCCTTTGATTAAGAACATATTAGAGCCATTCGGTTCTATATAAGGGGCCAGCCATATTCCACGTAGACAACTTTGGGGGGGGGGGGTAAAAATCCACGATTTTTAACGAGGGTGCCGGGGGTTCTATCCAACATCCACTTGGACGCATGCTCTCCTTCACCTGCGGTTTTCTTTCAAGAAAAAGCATGAGAAAATAGAAAATTTGCACTACTTTTTAATTGGACTTCATTCCTTGTATCATTGAGCTTTTGCTTTAAAGAAAAACCGAATTTTCAGCCAATGCACCGCTTCTTTTGGCTTCCTTGCTTTTGAATACCACGAATATCCAAATTTTCATAAAATTCTTGTTTATTTTCTCAGAGGCGTGTCTAGGGAAACTACCGCTCATGGTGCCCGAAGAGTACCCCCCCCCCCTCCCACTCGTCCAAAAACGTTTTTTCTGAACGAAATCTACATCTTCATCCAATTAAAATTATTCAAATAGGTAAAATAATACGGAGTGGCTAACGCCACGTGGAAAAAGTGCCCCTAAATAAAAGTTCAGAAAAGTGCTTGGTAACGGGCTAAGCTTTGATAAGTGTAAAAGATATGAGCAATAGGCGCAAAATATTAAAAATATGGCCTATTTAAGTGGTCATCCACAAATTATGTCAGCCGAACGGCATCATTTTTTACACTTTTCTTTAAACGCTTTAAATCCATAAAATGTTAAGTAAAAGTATTGCATTTTCAACAGAGTAGATGTATTTTTATCCAAGTAGATGAATTTTCAACCCAAAAGGCGAATTTTAAACAAAAGAGTTGAATGTTCAAAGAAGAAAGATTCTTTAGTCAATAAAGGCAAAAAATATCGTGCAAGATGTTAAATTTTGAGGCCAAACAGACGAATTTTCTACAAAACAGTTAAACTTGCAAACAAAATAATAATTTTTAAACATCTTTCTTCCATTTTCAACAAAATAATTAAATTTTCAACTAAAAAATATACATTCTCAACGAAAAATGAAATATGTTGATATTTCAACCGTAACAGCTTTAAATTATTAATCTAAAATGATTGAATTTTACCAAGAAAAACGAAATTTCGACAAAATAGTGAGATGTTCAACTTAAAGAGTTTAATTTAAAAAAAACATAGAATAATTAAGTTTTCGTTCAAAAAATCAATTAAAAACAAACTAGATAAATTTTCAACCAAAATAAGAAAACTAATTATGAACTGAAATGCTGAAACTCCAACCCAAAAAATAAAGTTTTAACAAAGTAGTGCACCTTTCAACCAAGTATTAATTTAATAGTTGATATATCAACTAAAAGGGGTTGTAGTTTTAAATTAAAATCAGTTGCATTCTTAACCGGAACAGATTAATTCTCTATAAAACGGTTGGATTTTTAACCAAAAAGGGTGCAGTTTCTATCAAAAGATATGAAGTAAAGAAAAGGACGAATTTTTAAACGAAACATCAGTTGGATTTTGAACCAAGAACTACGAATTTTAAAAATATTGTTAAATTTTCAACAAAACGATCAAATGTCTAACCAAAAAAGATTTATTTTTCATCCAAAAATGTACTTTCAAATATAAACATTTTGTTCAAAACTAGTTGAATTTCTGGTATTGTGGTAGTCTAAGCGATTATAATTATTGCATTTTTGTATAAAAACTGGATAACTGACAACGTTAATTACATAAGTATATATTAAAATAACGTTATCTTTGATATTTGCACATTAGTTGGCAGATCAATTTCTCGGTCCTATGCTATTTTATTGATTATTATCTTATGAGGATATCCTGCATTGATATTCTTGTTAAAAATTTTCGTAAGTGTTTTGCTATTTTTCTATACGTAGTGTATACGGATCCGGCATATATTGCCAGATTTTAATTTTCTGTTCCGGCATATTTTGCCGGACCTTAATTTTCTCTTCTGACAAGGCACCCCTCCCTATTAAGCCTGAATGTTGCCTCAATATTGCATCGATATTTCCTGCAACATCGAAACCAAAGATATTATACACCTAGATGCGGCAAGTGGCGGCGGAGTGGGGATAGAATTATTAGTAGGGTAGGATAAATGAAAGCCTTAATAGTCAGTTTTGAATTTAATAATTTTAAATGTAAATATAAAGCAATTTCGAATTAAAAGCTTAAAATTGTACGATTTCAAAAATTGGAATTATATTACAGCAATCTTGTTTTGTATTTTTTTATATTTTTAATGTCATATCTTAAAATTGTCCGATTTTATTCAAAGATTTAAATAAATAATTTCAAATTAAAAAATATTTTATTAGAAAATTTCAAGATTGTATAATAATTCTAAAGAAAGATTTGAAATTAAAAAATTCAAAATTGAGTTTAAAATAAAACAAGATAAAAATTAAACTTTCGAAAATTGATACATCAGTAATTGAATAATTTCGGTAATTTTAAATGGTTACAATTTTAGGGTTCTGAATTTTCATGTTGAACGCTAAGTATTTTATTTTCCTCTTCAATAGGTTTTAATTTTGCAATTTAAATTTAATTGGTTAAATTTTGAAAAATGTAATTAGCAATTTAAAAGTTAATAATTGTGTTAACGATTTAAATTTACTTTATATAATTGAAATTTTAAAGGGTTTGAGTATAAAAAGGTGTTAATATCACAATTTTTGGTAATTAAACTTTTTTTCAGAGTAGGAATTTTTTCATTTTTAGTGTTTCCCATTTAAAATTAATATTTATTTTTAACGTTTTTTTTTTTTAAATAATTCAATTCATTTTTTGGTTTTAGAAAAATTTTCTCATCAGCTTTAATGTTAAGTTATAATTTTGTTAAGTAATAAAAATTTTAAATTATAGAATTTAAGAAGCTTTGACTTTTGAAAGATTCAATTCAGTTTTAAATTTCAAAATGTCAAGTTTTAATTGGTCTGAATTTAAAATGATTCAAATTCAAAAGTTTTTAATTTGAACACTATTTTTTTTCAGATGTTTTCAGTTAGAGATTATTAATTATTGTTTAAAAAATGTTTAAAAAATAATATTGAAAAATTCTTTTCATAACGGATTTTTAAATTGTTTATATGACTCAAAGTCAACAGATTCCTTGCAAAAAAGTTTGCTGATGCTTATCGAGTATATTTTTTTCTCTAGACCGGGAGAAATCAGGAATATTTACCGGGAGAAAGCCGGGAGATAAAATTTTTTAAAATAGTGGCCACCTTGATCTTTTTGTTTTAAAGAATCAAAAATTTGATTTTCTATTGGGCACCCTAACATGTAGCGCCATCTATTTTTCCACACAATGGCAATTCAAAAATGGTGAAAATCTGTAAAATTAGGTTGATTGGACTTAGCACCGCTTAGCTTTCCCCGCTTCAATTTTTATGGATTGACAAAAAAAATGCAGCCTTACAATCATATTAAAAAAAATGGTTAGCATTTCGACATTGTATTAAAACATTGAAATTTAAACATTTTCATTTTGAAAATCCCCGAAATAATCTTGAATCCAAAATCGCAATTTTTTAATTGTTACTTGAACATTTCAAAATATGATTTTTATATGAAATTCCATGAAAGCCCGATTTTTAACTTATTTGCAGTAATATTGATCTTAACAAAAAAAGCTTGAAATAAAAGTTGCGAATATCTAAATCATGTGTTTTTTATGTTAAATTTTTTAATCTATAAATCATGAAAGATTATAAAATGTACAAAAAATTTGCTTAAAAAATACGAAAATATACGTAACTGCTTAAGAGCTTGAAATTTAAGATTTTTAAATTCTCATCATTTATGATTGAGAAAGTATTAGAATTGTCCGAAATTTACACGGAAAAAATAAGTTGTCGAAACTTTACTTGACTAGTCACCCATTCTAGGATAGGCCACTTTTTTTAGAATCTCATATAATTTTTATTAATGAACCGTAGACTTTATCGAAAAAGTGAAAAAAAATCATTCAATTATTGGAGCACAATCTAAGACCATCAGTTCTCGAATTTGTATTCAGCAGATTTTGACAAAATTTTAGACAAGGATTCAATTTGGATAAACAGTCCTCCAGATTCCAAAAGACTTTAAATACAATAACTTCCTAGCCCAGAAACGAATAACTGATTTACAAGTTGTCGAAGAATTCGTACAGCCACATTGGACGCTTGCGTTATAACACGTAGTGACGTTCATGTGAACACGTGTATGTAAGCTGAATAAAGTCGCAGTAACCGGCAATGAACAAATGTGCGCCGTCAAGCAAAATAAATTTGACATTGTTTAACTTTAATTTGAAATTGTTTTATTCCGTTTATGAAAGATTCGAGGTTAAAAATGTTACAAGATTCTGGTACTTAATTGTCAAAGGTCAAGGAAAATGAAAAAAGTTCTTCTTAGTAATTTATTTGCCTTGTATTTATATTTATTTTTTTGCAGTTGCTTCCTCCTGAATATTCTCATTTTAGTTATAAATTTTATTATTTGTTTGAAAACTCGACTATTTTCATAAAAAGTGAATCTTTTTGTTTGAAAATTCTACTATTTCATAAAAAAATTTGCACTTTGAAAAAAATTCATATTTTGGTGTTGAAAAATCAATTGAAATCTTTTTTGGATGAAAATTCAACTATTTTTTTTTGTATATTTGTCTTTTTTCTTTGAAAATTCATCTACTTTAGTAGAAATTTAATCTTTTTTGGGTAAGAATGAAACTGTTTGGTTAAAAATTCAATAATTTTGTTAAAGTCATCTTTTTTGGTCGAAAATGTACCTTAAACATCAACTGAAATCTTTTTTGGATGAAAATTCAACTTTTTTTTAAATTTATCTTTTTTTATTTAAAAATTCATATTTCGAAAAGAAATTTCATCTTTCTTGGATAAGAATGCATCTGTTTGGTTCAAAATTCAATAATTTTGTCACAAAGTCATCCTTTTTGGTCCAAAATTGTACTTGGTTTGTTGAAAATTCATCTATTTTGTAGAAAACTTACCTGAAAATTCAACAATTTTGTTAAAAAGTGATCCTTTTTCGTTGACGATTTAATTTTTTTGTCGAAAATTCGTCTTTTTGGTTTTAAAATTCAAGTATCTTCGTAGAGAATTTACTTCTTATTTAAAACTCATCATTTCATGGTGAAAAGTCAAACTGAAATCTTTTTTAGATACAAATTTGAATCTTTCTTTTTATACTTGTCTTTTTGATATAAAAATACATTTGTTTAAGTAGAAATTTAGTCTTTTTTTGATGCAAATGCAACTGTTTGTTTGGAAAGTAATCTTCTTTGCTCGAGGAGTCAACTATTTTGTTTTAAAATTTTGTTTGAACCACATTGTTAAGAAATCATTTATTTGTTGAAGATTCATATTTTTAGTTGAAAATTCATCTCTTTGGTCAAAGTTTGGCTATTTTGTTGAAAATTGATCTTTTTTCATTGAAAATTTAATTGCGTGGGTAAAAGTTGAACTAATTTGTTAGAAAATTACCTTTTTGTTTGAAGATTCACGTATTTGGTTGAAAATTTGACTATTATATTGAAAATTAATTTTTTTGCTGAAAATTCCTATTTTCTGGTATAATTCATGAACCATTTAATGTTTTTATTCTTATAACAAATCAACGAAAAGTCTCCTAAAAGCTCTAGAAACGCAATGAAATTTCTGACAGATTTAAACATGAAACATCGAATGAAATGACACTCTTTCAACTGTTTTCTCTGATTCAGACGTTACTTCAGTTAATTCGAAAATATTTTAGGCGACAGTTATGACAGTATGGAACGGAACAGACTTGAAAAATCATAATTCACCAAAACTTCAATAACGTCGCATTTTTTCTATTAATTTTTCATAAACTAAGTAATAGTACCATTAAATTGACAAAATTTCAGTTCAACAGGCTATATGAATAGCAATATTTCCTTAAAAAGCGAGTTACGACACTTTTCAAATACTATCAAGAGATACGACATTATGGAATTGGTGCTGCGAGTTACGATACTTTTCCAACATGACGACGAGATACGACAGTTTTAACGCATTCGCTGGAGATACGTCAAAATGGCTCGGGACAGTCGATATGAGGCCTCGGCTTCGCCTCGGTCTTCATATCACACACGCCCGGAAATCCAACTTTCTGGCCTTGGGTCGTAATATACTATTTAATAATATAGTTGAATCATTAAGCAATAAAATAAATGTTTAACAAATTAGTTAAATTTTCAACTAAGTAGTTGAATTTTCAACCAAAAAGATGAATTGCCAATGCAAATTTAATAGTCAAATTTTCAACTAAAAGCAGTTAGTTTCCAACTAGAAATAGAATAGGTAAATTTACAGTTAGAAAAAATTAATTTTTTACCTAAAAAAATCGAATTTACAAAAAAATAGTTCAATAACGAGATAGTAGAATTTCTAACCAAAAGAGGTGAATTCTGAACTAAAAATATAATAGTAGACTTTTCAATTAAAAATAATGAACTTTCAACAAAAAATATTTTCATTTACTTATTGGGTTCTGTTAATTCAGTTCGCATTCAAGTGAAAAAACGAGAAAAGGGGAAATTTCTTGAAAACAGGGGAAAAAGAAGAATTGTCTAAAAAAATTGTAAAGAGGGGAATAAGGGAAAGAATATGAAGTCTGTATTAAGATGCTTGACTTGTAAAATAAAATCACGTGACATTGAAAACTGAACTTTGTATCTTTCGAGAGTTTGTTCTTTCTTTATTTTTTTGATAAAAAGTTCAAAACAGTTAACATGAAGGTAATTTTGACAAATTTTGAATATTAAAAGAAGTGGACTACGTCTCTAATGTTTTTAATGTTCAATTTATAAGTTTTTAATATGAATTTTTAATTAAAACTTTCGTAATCTAATACCTTTATTGTGATTTTAAACAATATTTGTCGCGTTCTTTAAAAACAAAAACATCTTTTTGAAATATATTGTTCAATTAGTGCTGTGAATTGAAAAAGATATTGTAATCTTTTGTGTGTATTCATACCGCTAATGACCGTTTTTTTCAATTATTGTTCTTAGCGAAATTAATAAAAATTGGGATTTTATGGATATGATTGGAATACCGGCATAAAGTAATAAGGTATTTTATTTATTAGTGAAATAATTAGGATTAGCTTTTTGTATAATTTTATTAATTGGTTTTTGTTATAAAAAGGAAATTTGATAGATTATTCAATTTTCACTAATGAAAGGAGAATTAAGATTGAGTAATTTTTCCATAAACGTTTATGGTTTTACTTTCAGATATTATATTAATTTTAATAACATAAGTTCTATTATTCATACCTATAGTTTTGTGAGAAAGGAGAGAAAGGAAGTCAGGAGCTTATAGCGAGGATGAGATGTGGGTGCATGGAGGGTTTTAATAGGTTTTGGCTCTCTAGGGAGAAGAGTTTGTGTGAACTGTGCGGGAAGGGGGATGCAAGAGTGGAGCACTGGTTGAAGGAGTTCGTGGAGGTGAAAAGGAGTGGATAAGCATGGACGTATTGATGCATGAAAGAAGGCACAAACAGGCAGTAGCATGGGTGAAGGGGTTGTTGGGTAAGATGGAGAGGAAGAGAAGAAGAGAAGAAGAGAAGGAAGGTGTATGAGGAATGGAGAAGGAAAGATTGTAAATAAAAGAGGAAGTTGATATAAGTAAACTGAAAATATTGTAAATAATAGATAAGCATTAGGTATTAGCCGCGGAGGCAGAGTTTGGCAATCCGAAGAAAAGCAAGAAAGTAGGGACATTCTTGCGAGGCATTAAGAGCGAGCTGCATTAGAGATAAGGTGTGGATGGATGTTAGTTTTTAAGGGTTAGTTTTTGTGAAAATTCTGCAAAAACTAGAAGTGTGAGCAAGTCAATTTTTTAAGGCTAGTAGGCCGAAAAATAAACGTGTATCTCTCTGTTGTGCTTGCGCATCGTTATACGCATAAAACTCGTCAGAATATTTTCACGACTTTTTGTTTGGACGTCAAACCTTGTTTAAGCTCACGCTTTGAGGTAAATCCGCATTTTCAGCCAATTCATCGCTCCTTTTGGCCTCCTTGCTTTTGAAGACCAATAATATCTACATTTTCATAAACTATGCCCATATGGATAGAACGGAGGAGGGGGGGGTCGTCAAAACTACACGGCTGTTCACGAGGGGGGGGGGGGGGTACATCGAAAAGTGGTGAAAAATTGTCCATGTACTATATGGATAGCCCCTTACCATAGTAGCCAGCTACCTGAAGTTGCAGGTTTTCAATATTTTTATATTATTCAAAAGTTGTGCACAAAGCACATAAATATTCTTTAGAGTCTAGTCGAGTCTGGTGACTCTGCAGTAGGTTCGACTATTTCTGCAGACTATGAGCCTAAAACATGTTTAATTTTTCTTAAAATGCATTTAGTTCACCTAAATTTTTTCAAGGACACTTTCCCAGTACCCTTTGAACTATTCACTTATTCTTGAATATAAAACTGAAACTTATCCATTCTAAAGAAAATAAACAGACATCAAAAATAACATTAGCGACCAAAATCATTTAACTTGCAATAAATTGAACTCAGAATCCATTTCTTCACAAAAGAAAAATTGCGAGAGTAGCGACTTTTTTCAAAATACATTTGAATGGCTCCAAAATTCATTAAAATTCCGTCGCACATTTTTGTATAAAAAAAATTTAATTTTTGAATTGTTGAAAAATAATAGATACGTAAAAAATAAAAGCGCCCTTAAATTCAACGATTCAAAAATTATATATATATATATTTTTTAAATTGTTTATTAGTTTTTCTCCTATGAGTTTGAAAATGATTTTATGAGAAATATTTTTTTCATTACGCTCATGCTTTCGCTACAATCCCTCCACTTATATATAACTTATTCACATTTTTTACATTCTCATCCAGAGAAGGTGCTAGATTTGTGTAAAATTTGACCCCCCTGTTTTTTATCAAATGTCCACGTTTTGAGACCCCCTGAACCCAAAAAACATGTTTTTACGAATGTTTCCGTCTGTCTGTCTGTATGTATGTATGTATGTATGTATGTCTGTCTGTGAGCACGAATATAGTTCGTTTCTCGAAGTTTCTCGAATATATATATATATATATATATATATATATATATAAACGATGTCATAAATGACGTCGTAAACGATATCAGATATGGTCCCAAAATCGAACATCGTTTTCGATATCGTTTACGATATCATTTACGACGTGGATTACGATATCGCTTACGACGTCGTTTACGATGTCGTTTCCAACTTCGGAATTTTCAATGGGGTATATTCAAGTGTACCTATATGTTACAAGCAAAGTATATAATCCAGGCATTATATATAATCCCTAGGCATTATATTTAATGCCTGGCTATTTCAGGCAAAGTATGCGATCGAATGCATATTATGTACATTACCTAGACATTTTATATAATCCCTAGGCATTATATATAATGCCAAAGGACCTCGCACAAAACACATGGCAAAAACTCAAACTATGAACAGTTTTTTGCGAAATTCGATTTCTATCATCAAGAGGCGTTTGGTTATCTGAATCGATGATAAAAATAGCTAATTCACAAGCGCATGAAAACGCTACTTTTGTTTGAAAGATTGCATCCTAATTTCGTCGCAAAGCGCTTAAGTTGAATGGTCAGACAAAAGAATCGATTCACAGCTTTGCAATTTGGCATTCATCTACCAGTTTATGTCAATCACTCTAAAGTACCTTTTACACAATTCTCCTTTCGTGCCAACGCTTCCATCCTACCTTCAACGCTAAGAGTTTAAGAAAAGCACTCAGACAACAAAATAAATTCTCAGCGTTGCTGTTTGTCTTTGATTCGCCAGTTTTAATAAAGCAGTCTAAAACACCTTATAAGAAATACTTATCTCGTTCTGACGGTCCCACTTTAACTGCAAGGCTAAGCGTTTAAGAAAGCATCCAGACAATAAAATCAACTTCCAGCGTAGCTGCTTGGCGCTGATCAGCCAGTTCAAGTCCGAAATAATCATTTCATTACGAAAACAGTACCGCTGGGGGTTGATTTTGTGATCTACGTACATACTTACGTTTTATGCTTAGCGTTGAAGTTAAAGTCGGAGCGTTGGAACAATATAAGCATTCCTTATAAAGTGTTTCAGAATGCTTGACTTCAACTGGCGAATCAAAGCCAAATAGCAACGCTGGGAGTTTATTATGTTGTCTGAGTGCTTTTCTTAAACTCTTAGCGTTGAAGGTAGGATGCAAGCGTTGGCACGAAAGGAGAATTGTGTAAAAGGTACTCTAGAGTGATTGACATAAACTAGTTGACCAGTGCCCAATTGCAACGCTGGGTATCGATTCTTTTGTCCGGCCATTCAACTTAAGCGCTTTGCGACGAACTTGAGATGCAATCTTTCAATCGCAAGTAGCGTTTGTCATGTGTTTGTGAATTAGCTATTTGTATCACCGATTCAGTCAACCAAACGCCTCTTGCTACTAGAAATCGAATTTCGCGTTGGAAGCTCGATTACATGCAACTATATGAACGCTTTGTGCGTTGCCTAAGCGCTTAGCGCATCGCTTGAGCGCTTAGCGCTTATCAGTTCCCACGCGATTACATCGCATTGTTCGTCCGTGCAATTGTTTTTGTACATAAACTTGCACGAGAGCAATGCAGACGGTGGAAAAAAAGCTGATTTATTCCATTCCACAGGTAAATATATGTACCAAAATCTGACATTTAAATCGTCGTAGCGCAAAAACTGTTCATAATTTGAGTTTTTGCCATTAGGATTTTTTGATCAGGAGAGCATAAAATGTCATTTTTTTAGATGACAGTTACTCCCAGTGGGACCCTGCGGTGGTTGTTAACCTTTAGTTTTTTATATATATGTATAACTATCGTTAGGGCGTCGTAATTTTTTTTCTGCATACATAGATTCCCGAGCTTATATATAGCATGTAGTATTAATGTATACCTTATGTATGCGTTTGAACTTGAGATATGAAAATTTTCCATGCGTGTGGTGGAGAGAGAACTCGGCACGCTAGAGACTTGACTATACTAGGCGGTCGGGGCGGCGACGCCGAGCTCTCCCCACTACTCAGCGCCATGCCACACGTAATGGAAATCAGAAGTTTACTCTTAAAGAATGTCTAAAGTCTTTAATTATTAGATGGGTTGGACATTTTTATTTAGAATTGATGAACAATAAATTGTTGAAAATCGTAAGAAGCAATTTTTCTTACTTCTATACTTTTTAGCCTATTTTGATATACATATACATATATATGTAACCATATATATGCAACTATCGTTAGGGCGCCGTAATTTTTTTCTGCAATTAGTTATATTTGTGATATTTGCTTATCCTCATTCAGTGATATTTCGCCAAAACGGTATTGAATCAGTAAATTTGCTTCTGTTAAATGAAAATTTAACGTGTAGATAAATATCTTGCATTTTGTTAATTTTCATAGACAAATTAATGCATATAACTGTTAACTGCTGCGTTTTTGGTATCCGAATGCATTACTTACACACATTTTGTTAAAAAAATGTAAAGAATCAATGTTTAATTGCGCACAAGCACCAAAAAACAATGATAGTTAATAGTTTAAACAATTCTTATGAACAAATTCACTTATTTGGTATATCTAAGCGTCGAAAATTTTTCTTCTTTGTCGTATCATTTATTTTTGTATAAAGAAAAAGAATGGTTTACATGAGAGTTCCATGAAACAACATTTGCTATTGTTATAAACAATTTTTATAAACAAATTCACTTATCCGGCATTTATATGCATAGAAAATTTCTCTTTTCTGTGTAATCATTTCTTTTCATCTAAAGAACAAAACATGTGCAAAACTGACTTCCATCCAACAACATTTATCATTATTCTAAACAATTTGTACATGCAAATTAACTTACTTTAGTGTCACTGCCATTAGCGATATTGCTATAAAAACTTTATTCCATGGCGAAATTTAATTTCATTCAAAATTCATGGCTGCAATTTTGACGTTTGGTAGAGAAACTGGAATATTGCCATGGAATACACATTTTGATATCAATATAACCAATTGCAGTGAGACTCAAATAAGTAAAAGTTCTATTCTTCAGATAAAAAGAAATGATTCTGCAGAGAAGACAAATTTTCTATGCATATAAATGCCAAATAAGTGAATTTGTTTATAAGAATTATTTATAAAAATGACAATTGATATTCCATGGAACTCTAATATCTACCATTCTTGTTCTTCACATGAAAATGAGTGATTTCACAGAAAAGAAAACCAACCATCAAGTTTCTGTTTGATTCGTTTGGTTAATTTTATACAATATTTTGCTGTTTTCACAAAACATTTTTATAATTCAAACAAATTCCTTGGTTAAATCGAACAAAACTGTTGGTGGAATCAGCCTTATTTTAATGAAGACAGAACTTTGTTGAGATAACTAAAGAATTCTGAGTCTGCCTATTAAGAAATAGTCAACTCAATTTTCTAAACAATTTTGATTATTATAAACAAAAGTTACACTGTAAAAACATGGAACGCGATTATCGTACCCATATACAAAAGAAAGGGAGATAAAAACAACTGCAATAATTACAGAGGTATCAGCTTACTGAGTACCGTAAGTAAAATATACTCAAAAATACTTATTCGTATCATTGACTTAATTTTCTTCATTCAAAATCAGTTATAGACTAAGATACAAATGAGTGGTTACACTAAAATATTCTAAATGCGCGAAACAGGGTATGAGTGCAACCCGATCGTAGTCGGGGTAAGGATCGTTTTATACTGCCGAATTAGTCCCTGAGCAGTATTGGCAACACCCAAGTCTCGATTACAATGTAGCTAGAACGGTAGAAGTGAAGAACATTTCAAATTTGGAAATTGTGCGAAAACTGACAACGCTGGATATTACCTGACAATGAATGAGATCGATTGAAGGCTGTCGGTGCCATAAGTTTATTGGGGTACGATTATCTTATAGTTTGGTTGTGCCGATGGCCGATTTACCCGTCCTAAAGTTTCATTCGATGAGGGATCGAAAGATGCTAGTCTATGTCTTAAAAATTTGCATACCATCATAACAATAAACTTTAATTTCAGTAGGCTGTAAGAAATATTTCCGAGGAGCAGATGTACAATATTGAGGCAGCTCTGATAATGTTTGTTTCCGAGCCACTCTAATGTGCCTGCTCATAAGTTTTTAGTCCTGGCAACATTTTATATGGCAGGGGTTTCAGTTTTCCATTCTTCGAAGTTACATATTTTTGGTCCACCGTTGATCCTTCAACGAATTCGCCCGTTCGTTATACTTTTCTTCAGGCAAACCCAATGCAAAAAGACATATGTGCCAACATTTTTCGAATTAGAAATGCTAGAAAATCTATTTGAACTACTTTGTTGAAAAATTGATAGGTTACGAAACAATTTGAAAGAGACTCATTCTTGTTTCGGGATTGAATAATTTTTCAGCATTAAAATTCTAAATTCTTTCATTCTAAAGGCTACTTCTTTGAAATTTTTACAATTTTAGATGTGTGATATTGAAACATTGTTAAACCTCGCATGCTAAAAATATAAATCAGATAATGCTCCTTTCTTATAAATTATAAATTACCATTTTGACTTTGAAATTGACAAATTGTTTGCTGACATTTTTAATCGAATTTCGTAATGTTTCTATGGTATTATTTTTGAAGTGAATAAGCGAAGGTTAAGTACATTAGGCGTGCAAATAATCTTGTTTTTCTCCAGTTGGAAGTGACGTAGCCTGTTTAGAAGTTTTACGATATCACCTTCTGGTTGCGTCATGTATACACCAAGCATTCTTAAATTCTTGTATTAAAGTTAAAAATGAGTAATTAGTTAAATTTTTTTGATGAATGTCTAGAAAATTCACCGGTTAATATTTTTTTGAACCAGAAGAAAACCGAAAAATGACCAGAAATTTTTTTTGTAGAATTTTAATGGTTATCCTGAAATATTTTGAAATATATATCTTTTCCTTCAGGCATTCTTTTTTATATAAGGCTGACGATTTTTTTAACACATGTACAGGTCTCACATTAATATTACTAAAAGAAAATTGTACAAGAACAGTCGTAATAATTGATAAACTGAAAACTTATTTTCATGTATACTTTCAAGAAATTTAGATTTCAACTAGGGTTTTTGACACATGGAGTACATCATCATATATTAACCATGTCAAATATCGAGATCAAGGTTGATGATCTTCAGAGTTTTTGTAAAATGTAAATGGGAACTTTTGATCCTAAGCTTATGATACGGATTTAGAATTAGATTTATATGGATGAGAGAATTTTATCACGCTTATGTAGTTTTTGCTGAAAATAGTTCTCTAGTTTTAGTTAGTAACGTTTTAGTTCACAGTTCCTCTACTAGGCGCGCTGTAATCTGAAACACGGTAAACTGCAATTTCCGATGTCAAACTTTAGGATTTAGCGTAGAATATCGTCCTCTTAATAATACGTATTAGACTTATGTTAATATTTCCGCGAATATTGTTACGGAAATCAGTTACAGCGAATTCAGTTAGTCTACGATCAGTCTTAGTTCATAGCTTCCCCGTAGTTGCGCAGTAACTTTATGTATGTGAACGCGTCTTCATGCGAGCACCCTTCGAGTTCACGGTCTTGGTGCCTCGCATGAATCTGTCACTTTCGTTCTTGGTTTGTTAGCAGCAGCAAGTGCCTCGTTCTTCTTTTCTTTTTTTGATTCTTCGATTGGATTATTGGGTTGCCAATTACGAGATTTATCGTTGTATTGCCGATTTCTTGGACATTTTTTTATATTTCGGATCTGGATCCTTGTTTGAAATTATCGATTTAACAAAAACAAATGTCCGGAGCGACGCACAAGGTAACCCTTTTATATTATCGGCGAGCTACGCGATGATTGGACTAATTGCCTGGCTTGACCCTTTTAAGAGTGCCTTTCTTTTAGTATGATGTTTCTCACGTTTGCCTTTGATCGTTGCGCCCATTTTCTTTTCTTTTTGTAATAGCATTCGAGTCAGTGCGTGGTTCTTGTTTTCCCCTTTTCCCGCGCTAGGATTTGCTTGTGTCTGCTTCGAAACGAAATGGCCTCGCGTACGGGATTTTGGCCATCGATCGCGTGGTTCATTTAGTAGTTTCTCGATATGTTTTAGTTTTATTGTCGCGTATGATCTGTCGAGAAACACTTATATTAATGTTTGCGCCATAATTTTTCGAGTTTCATAAATAAAGTACAGAAGCATGGTCTTCTTTTCCTTATACGTATATGAATTCGCGCCGTTGTGATTTGAAGAACCACCCCTGAGATTCCTTACTCCTTTAGCTTCTTTTTTTTAGGTTTCAGATTATATAGCTGCCGGGCAATTGTCATTTTTTTGTTCTCCCTGTTTTCTATTCTTTTTTTGGTGATAACGGACCTGGCTGGCGCCCATAACACATAAGAAAAAAAAATCGATATACGTATACCCAAACATATACGTATATAGATACGTATATGCTTGGGTATACTCTTTTAAAGTGAACAGCAATTCGTGGGGGTCAGTAAACCACTATCGCAATATATATATATATATATATATATATAAAATGCCGAACGGCGAAACAAGTTCGAACCACGAACTAAATCGAAGTACCCCACCCTTCGGAGGGGCAACCCCAAATATAACGAATTAAAACACCGGATTAGCAGCTATGGACATAAACGCGGCTATGGCTTCTGCATTGGAGGGGATGACCCTACAACAATGCGCTTTCCATATGCCGACCTTTGACGGCAAAAATCTCCCCCTGAAAGACTTTATCCAAGATGTAGTTTGTTTGCCCACACAAAGAAGTATCAATGGTACTTTTAATCCATAGTGAACTTGTGAAGGAAACAAACAGAGAGCGTGAGTGACCATTACGACCGTACCTTGGGGGTACTTAGTGGGGCAAAGCACTCCTTAGACGAGAAATACACGTCACCAGACGATAACACGAAGATGATGATGAAACCTAATGTCGGGTGTATTTATTTGTATTATTATTGATAGTATTTATTATTGATTTCAAATCACCCGCGCTTTCCGGCAAGTTAAGGGTGGGCCCCCTTTAGCTAGGGAATAAAAGAATCGTTTCCAATCAATTAGTTTCAAGGTCATGGGAATAGGAGAGTTTTCACTGTATATTTATGCTATTAGGTATTTTAGTGTGACGTCACACCTTGCCGATGAAATCAACTCCTGATAGAGAAATATCGTTTTCTGGTCAAGCGAACAATATGGTTTTAGTGCATTTTATTGCGCGTTGTGCATTTTTTGTGTCCAAGTCAATGTAAGACGCTCTTTACATGAAGCAAAATAGCGAAATTAAAAAAAATGATTTGAAAATATTAAAACAGCTATGAAACTCATTTAATTTCACATTTATTTTTATATTGCAAATTAATTTGATCAACAAAAAATAGATAAATTTTAAAAATATTTTTGTCAAAATGAAATCCAGTTTTTTCTTAATTTTTCTTAAAATTAAAAACGATTATTAACCAACCTTAGGCAAAAAAAGAAATCGTTAAGAGTTATAATTATTTAGAAAATCCTTATTTGGATTTCGAAATTTTAATATACATGAACAGACATCCTTTATTATTCGTTGAAACAATAAACGAAACATTTTTTAAAAGATGACGTGAAAGAGGTTTTGAACTATATTTATGAATGATAATGCTTAAATTATTAATTTGAAAAAGAGAATGATATAATAGGAACAGAATCACGTAGAATATTGTCTGTGTGCTGGAAAAGAATAAAGGGGTTGAGGAAGATATGCGGAGATTTAAATCGACAAAGGGATAAAAAACATAGACATAAATAGACTAGGTTATAACCTATATAGAATGAGTTACATAAAAGGGGATTGAAAAATTGGGGCGACTATATTTAATTTGAGATATACGTAGAACGAAAAAGGGCGTTAATAAATAATGTTAAACTGAGATATCAAGTAGAGGTTTCAAAAAGATAGAGGGATATAAAAAGGTAGACTTTAACAGACGCACAGTGGTTCGATACAGCTAAAAAGGCGGAAATAATTCTCAGACGCAAGATTTTACGATGAATTTTGGTATCTAGGGGTATTGAGATATGGGGAATCTGAATTTTGCAATATCACTGGCGTAGGTTACCGTCATAAGGCAGTGGTGTAGTAAAAAAAGACTATACATGTTTCTTTGAAAAAAAAACTGTTTGATACCCGTGGGTTTCGAAGGGTAAAAAATCCCAATTTTTCATTGCTAGTAGCATAGTTTGCATCCCTTATGCAGTGGGGTGTTGGAGTGTTTGAACAAATAAATGAAAACATCGTAAATTGTCAAAGAAATGGGTTTTTACGTGGAAGGAATCAAAATTTACCGTTAAGTTTAGTATGATCCCTTACAATGGGAAAAGAGAAAGTATTGATAAAATAAAGGAACAATTAACTTTGCGTATCCACTGAATTGTACTGTTTATTTCTTATTTGTCCTAACACAGCGCGAAAAACAAGGCACATATTTAAACTTTGTAAGGAATAACAGGCAATTATTCATAACTGATCACCAACACATACATGATTTGAAGGCGTTAAGAATGAAAAACAATTACTTTCTGCCCATAAATTGCCAAACTATGCTTTTTTTATAAAATTTGTTTATAAAATGAACAAATAATATCGAATGACAAGTCTGCATCACTAAAATATCCACTAATATAATTTAAAGAATATATATATATATATATATAATGTATATATTAATAAGATAAAATGTCGAAGTGCACAGAGAGAAAAATAGGTTCTTTGTTTCTTCTTCTTCATCGTTTTAGGTTTCTATTGAGCAAGAGGGGTTCCTTTTTGTTGCAGCTTCTTTGCAACCAAAAATTGGTTCGAATAGAAACCTCAGTTTTTTCTGTGTAAAAAAGGAAGCAATACTTTCCAGCTTCCGGTATGCAATCTATTTACGATATAAATTATCCCCGAATGGGTGCGTTTTTGTACAGAAATAAAAGAATCTTGTTTGCACACGGAGAAAAATGGATGTTCAAATTGGATATCATAAAGAGCCATAATATCTAGCTATTATGAGCAATTGAGCAATTACGAGGCTCTCAGCATTCGATAAGTCGCCCCTCGACGCCGCCAACGACGTTTCTCTGGTACCTTGAGGAGGCATGCTTGAAAGGCCAAAAAGGGCTGCTGAAGGGAAGGGGAATAAGACTAAGAATAAAGGGGGCAGCGCGCCGATATCGCGAGAGTGCATCGGGCCAAGTGCGTGAGTGTCGTCACATCCGGTATAATACTATACGGTGGTGCTAAACGCACGATACTCTAGATGGAGAAAAGTGTATGTGCCGAGTATACGCGATGCACGCTGCAATGCGCATATTTACGGTGCGTAACACATGTACGCTTACACACAAACATCCCGTATACGCAGGATCCTGGGCAGAACAATTATAAAACGTCATTCCTTTGACATTCGCACTCTATTTTCAATTACTCGAGGGTCTTTATTTAACTAAGTTAATAGAAATATGAATTTGGTAAAACAGTAATCATTATATCTGTTAAGAAAACCGTATGTATAATCTATTGGGATTATTTGAGATTAACAGACTATGATTTGCATAGTAGACATCAATGTGTCCAAATGACAAGGTTCTATTCGGGATATACATATTGAAAGCTTCTACTTTGTGTTTACGCACTCTGATTTTGAATTTAAATTAATATTCAATATATGCTTTTGTTGTTATCATTAAAATTGTTTTTCATAATAAGGTGTAAATCTTCAGGTTGAACAGACCACAATCGAAACTCGGACCCAACGAAATGCAGGGGAACCCAGGCCACCGAAACCAATTCAAAACTGATAAAATAGCAGCGGTTTTTCTGAGAATGTTTAAACTCAATTGTTTCAAAAAGTGTCGTCGTTTTATCTGTACAGGCTGGGACAGCGTGTTTTGTCAATTTCTTTGCAATGGTGCCACCTGTTACTACTGTCACAAATTAGTATCAATAGTAGCCTCACTTTCTATGTTAACTCGAGGCGATGGTTCATGCTTGCTGCAGCTGCACCACACAGTGTGTTTACAAGGAGTAGAAAAATTATCGTGGTCATATTATTCAATCCCCATTAACTGAATATTTTTCATCGAAATTGCAAGGTAAATGACTTCAATGTGTTATGAATTAAATGAATTGTTATGCCTGAAGAAGTTTTTGCATATAGTGCAGATCATTTTTTCCCCTCAGCAATGCAAAAATGCCGTTAAATATATAGGTTGGGACACGTGTATCGTATAGGTTGGCAGACGTTTTTCGACACCTATACGCTATTTTATCTGAAAATCGTCTTTGGAGTAACTTTTATTATTATTAATTTTTTGAGAAGTTGTAGGCTCCGGAAGCTACGATCATGGTTCCTTAAAGCAACCAATCCCGACGCAACTGGAACGTGTACGAATGGGATTTACCGCGGTCCTACTGGGAGCCGATGTAATTTTTTAGATGACAGTTGCTCCCAGTGGGACCCTGCGGTAGTTGTTAACCTTTAGTTTTTAATTATATATATAGTTATTTATTTTCTAATTCATTTATCAAATTTTTAAAAACTATTATTTTTTTCTTTAAGAGTTCAAATGCTAAAATGAAAAGCAATTCAAAATTCAAATTCTAAACACTATTTTCTCAAATACGCAATATTGGAGGACTTTTGTATTATTCACCTTTTTTTTCTTCATTTTTTTTGTTAAATACAAAGAATTTTAAAAGATTTCGTTTCAAAAATGTTAAGAAAGTTTTACAATTTTTATTGTAACATAAAAATCCAGGGTCGTGAACATGCGGGTCACGCGCGTGCGTTTAGTGCTATCTTGGGCAGAAATATTTAATTATACTTCCAGTGTCACGATTAAATGACTAATAATTAAGGAATTTGTATAAGAGGAAATATTCTTGTTTGTAAATTTACTTATTGAACATTTTTTTTTCGGGCTTTTTCATATTACCATGAATGTATTTTGAAAGACCTAAGTATCCTGGAATTGCAACGATTGGAATGAAACATGGAAGAGTCGTGCGCCGATGGAGGGGGGAGCCAATGTTCGGGAGCCGAATGCTCTGCATCCACTCGTTGAAGCTGCGGGGGACCTGCAGGTCGACAGAGTCAACAAACGCTTCGCGACGTCAGTGGGTAGCAGACGACGACGTCCTGCGCGACGAAACTCTGAAACCGACTGCGCACCGCCATGCTGCTGAGAGCCGAACTGGCAGTCATCTGTTTCCCTCGGTCGCTCCTCTTACTCTCATTAGTTCCAGCCTTCTTACGCGCGTGGTGTCCGGACTCATACGAGACAAAGGACGGGGACGCCGCACTTAATTCATTCGTCATTCTAAACTCAGAGTGTGAGAATCCAATCTCTGCACACAAAAAGACATTTTGGAAATCTTAGGAAATATTAAAAGATAAAAGAGAGAATTCACTATGAGAGGAACGACCAGAGACGGCAGACAACTGCCAGGTAGGTGCCTTCCCATCTTTGATGTATTAAAGTAACTTAAACTCTCTCGTTTCAGCGTCGTGTGCCGGTGGTCACTCGGTCCACTCTATAATAAGAAAGTTGTTCGGTATCAAAATGGCGATACAGCACCCGAAATGTCGAAAATGTCGATTCTTGTCGGTCACCATCTTCTGGGTAGGGTGAATGCCCACCTTTTCTGAATACGGATTTCGGTATTTTTCCTTTTGTAATCGTTGTCATGATTAACTGTTACTTGATTATATCTGAGTCCAAGTGTAAAATGTTTGATATTCTTTTAACCTCACCCCTGTTGTGGCCTTACCTACCCACTCTATTGGAGCTGTCGAGCATATAATTAAAGTAGCTTCTGATGCGAAGTGAGTAAGTCTCATTAAAGTTTTCATTTGATATTTTGTTAGAAAAACTATATAGTGCCCTTCAGGCAATCTCTTGCATTCAGATAAAACAAAATATGGAGCTAAAAATTTAATAAGGTCATATAACGAAAAAAAATAGCAAAAAGTCAGTTATTATATCTATATATAATTAAAAAACTAAAGGTTAACAACCACTGCAGGGTCCCACTGGGAGTAACTGTCATCTCAAAAATGAAATCGGCTCCCAGTAGGACCGCGGTAAATCCCATTCATGGCCACGTCTCACAACCGCGAGATGAGTGGTCCCAGACCGAGGTACAGAAATAAATATATGTAATATACACTTGATATAGTGAAGTTGAAAATAATGTAGAAAAGTTCGCATTTTCGATCAAATCGAGTGCGAAGCACGAGACACGTGATTAGAATGTGTTCGATAAAGCCGAAGGAGCTTTAACAAAATATAATTCTCAATCACCAAATTATAGTTGTTGATGCTTTGACATTTAATTTTGAAAGTGAGGGAAATGCAAAGACCGAGCGCGTAGCACGATGCACATACGTTATCGAGCGCGAAGCGCGAAAAACAACAGACGCGCGCGCTAGGCGCGCTCAAACTTTCGATCGAAGCGAGCCGCGCGCATAGCGCGCGATGATAATGAGCCCGCGCAGCAGGCAGATTTTTTTCCTATAATTCCTCTAATGACGAAAAAATGATAGGAAATTATTTGTAGGAAAATTATAAGTAGTTAAACTTTAAACCAAATAAATGAATCTGCAACCAAAAAATGAATCTTTACCAGCGTAGTACAATTTTCAACAAAAATAAGCAAATTCTCTAGAAGAAATATAATAGTTTAAACATTTCGAGAAAAATTGTTTTAATTTCAAATGAACAGCAGCATCATTCATTCAGCAACGACCGTTTGTTAACAAAATAGTTGAATCTTTACCGAAAACAGATTAATTTGTAGTCAAACAGTTCCGTTCTTAATCAAAAAGATGAAATTTGAACCAAAGAAAATAAATTTTAACCCAAAAAACGAATTTCTACAAAAATAAATGATTTTTCAACCATAGAGATGAATTTTTAAGCAAGTAGTTAACATTTTAACCAAGTGGTTGAATTTTCAACCATAAAAGATGAATTCTCATCAAAAATTGTCTTAGTTGATAGTTAAACCGAAAAAGATTTAATATTACATTAGTCCCAATTAAAGACAACTTTTCCACATGAATTTTCAACCAAATAGTTGTATTGTCAGTTGAAAAAATGAAATATAAATTAAAAATTCAATTTCCAACCATAGAACTAAATCTTTCATCAAAAAGTTAATTTTTAACAAAGTAGTTCAACTTTCAACCAAGTACTTTAATTTTCAAACAAAAAAAAAATGGATTTTGAACCAGAACTCTAATACTGGAAATATTTCCAACCAAAAAAAGGTTGCAATTGTAAATCAAGAACAGTAAAGTTCATCCAAAAATTATGAATATTCACCAATGTAGTTGAATTTTTAACGGAATAGATTACTAACAGTAATACTAAC
The DNA here is from genome assembly GCA_011634705.1 of Andricus grossulariae. NCBI lineage: Eukaryota > Metazoa > Arthropoda > Insecta > Hymenoptera > Cynipidae > Andricus > Andricus grossulariae. The sequence goes on along the minus strand of JAABKJ010075445.1, from coordinate 153,287,756 downwards.
AAGATTAATTTAATACCAAAAAAGATGAATTTGTAAAAACAAAAGGTGAATTCTTAAACAAAGCGGATTGATTTTCAACGAATCAGTTTCATTTTTGACAAAAAATATGTAATTTCGACAAAAAGAGGTGAATTTGAAAACAACAAAGACCATTTTTTAACCAAATTTCAATTTCCAACCACGAAAGATTTCTCAGTAATGTAAGAAAAAAAATGTAACCAAGTTGTTAAATATGCAAGCAAAGAAATATATATTGTTAATAAAAAATAGTATAGTTGATATTCCAACCCATAAAAACAACAAATTTGTTATTTCAAATAAAAAAAAGTTGAGTACCAAAAAATAAGAATTTTCAAAAATTCAAACAGTTAAATTTTAATGAAAAAAATAATGAACAGATAGAATTACCTTTCAACAAAGTACTGAAAACTTTCAATAATGATGTATTTTTAATCTAAAAGATGAATTATCAGCGAAAAATATAGTATAGGTGACAGTTTTCAATTTTTACATTACATATGATCTGAAACAGTAATAATTATCTATCTTGTTTGAATGCGAAATTATTAGTTGTCAGGTATGTACAAATTTGATGACTGGCGAAATATGGCACGAGAATTATTTTATAAATGCAAATACTGAATATTTTCAAATACTAAATATTGTCAAATAATAAATATTTTCAGTTTTCAATTTTTACATTACAAAATCATCCGAGACAGTAATAATTATCTATCTTGTTTGAATGCATAATTATTCGTGTTCACGTATGTACAAATTTTATGACTGAAGAAATGTGGAACACAAAGTATTTTATAAATGAAAATACTGAATATTTTGAAACACTGAATATTTTCAAATAGTAAATATTTTCAGTTTTCAATTTTCATATTAAATATGATCCGAAACATTAATAATTATCTATCTTGTTTGAATGCGAAATTATTAGTGTTCACGTATGTACAAATTTGATGACTATAGAAATATGAAACAAAAATTATTTTATAAATGCAAATAATAAATATTTTCAAATACTAAATATTTTCAAATAAAAAATATTTTCAGTTCTTAGTTTTTACATTACAAATGTTCTGAGACAGTAATAATTATCTATTTTGTTTGAATGCGAAATTATTAGTGTTCACGTATGTACAAATTTGATAACTGAAGAAACATGGAACAAAAATTTATTTATAAATGAAAATACTGAATATTTTGAAACACTAAATATTTTCACATAATAAATATTTTCAGTTTTCAATTTTTATATTAAATATGATCTGGAACAATAATAATTATCTATCTTGTTTGAATGCGAAATTATTAGTGTTAACGTATGTACAAATTTGACGACTTAAGAAATGTGAAACAAAAATTATTTTATAAGAGCAAACACTAAATATTTTCAAATACTAAAGATTTTAAAATAACAAATATTTTCAGTTTTCCATTTTTACATTACATATGATCTTAAACAGTAATAATCATCTATCTTGTTTGAGTGCGAAATTATTACTGTTCACGTATGTACAAATTTTATGACTGAAGAAATATGGAACAAAAATTATTTTATAAATGAAAATACTAAATATTATCAAATAATATATTGAAACAAAAGTTATTTTATAAATGCAAATACTGAATATTTTCAAATACTGAATATTTTCATATAATGAATATTTTCAGTTTTCAATTTTTACGTTACATATGATCTGAAACAGTAATAATTATCTATCCTGTTTGAATGCGAAATTAGTAGCTGTCAGGTATGTACAAATTTGATGCATGGCGAAATACGGAACGAGAATTATTTTATAAATGCAAATACTGAATATTTTCAAATATTAAATATTTTCAAATAATAAATATTTTCAGTGTTCACTTTTTATATTAAATATGATCTGAAACAATGATAATTATCCATCTTGTTTGAATGCGAAATTATTAGTGTTCACGTATGTAAAAATTTGATGACTGATGAAATATGGAACAAAATGTATTTTATAAATGAAAATACTGAATATTATGAAACACTTAATATTTTCAAATAAAAAATATTCTCAGTTTTCAGCTTTTATATTAAATATGATCTGAAACAATAATAATTATCTATCTTGTTTGAATGCGAAATTATTAGTGTTCACGTATGTTCAAATGTGATGACTGAAGAAATATGGAACAAAAATTATTTTATAAATGCAAATACTAAATATTTTCAGTTTTCAATTTTTATAATAAGACTTCATATTTTTCACTTTCGTTTAGCAACTATAACGTAAGTTTTTTAATAGTGCCTAGGTACAATAAATCCGTTATCTTGATTTTCTCCGTTTGCGATACGAAATGCTCTAGGAAAGAAGAAAATGAATAATATATTGGGCCTAGCCGGTTAAGCATGTAAAATCTTCCCCCACACGTATTAAGTTGAAATTTAAGTCATAGTTTCATGCCCATGTGAAATATAATTTCGCCTAATGATAACCTTAAAATTGCATTTTTAACAGACTTATGTAGGGGGAAAGAAAAATAAAAAAAGTGGTTTTTCTCGAAAACGACTGAACCGATTTTGATGAACAAAATATATGTTGCATAAATCAATGAGAGTAATTCAAAAAAATATATGAAACAATTTTGATGAAAAATATGACCAAAATAGTTTTTTTGAATTTTTCAAAATTTTTTTTATGTCATATTTTTGAGATACACCTACAATTTTTTTCTGAAAAATATTTTCAGATTATTAGTTTTAACATATTTTTATTCTGAATTTTTTGTGGAGGTATAACATGGGTAAAAAAAATAAAAACCATGCATACAGCGCTAGGCTCTTACGGCACCCTCCCACACGACTGCGGAATGCTATACCATCAAGCTGCTCAATCTATTTTTATGAAAAAAGTGTCATCAATATCAATGAGAACACTACGAAAAAAAGTCTGTTGAAAAATACATCTCCTAATTTTCTCGCAGGAAAATCCTTAAGTTATCTGCTTTAACATATTTTTCCGATTTTTTCGTGGCGGTATATCATGGCTGAAAAAATCACACACGCAGCGCTGGCCAGTGCTACAAATAACGTCTGCAGTTAGCCTACATAAATCATAGTTTCCAGAGTTTACCACGAGGAGGTTGCAGCACGTTTTAAAACTCCTGATCGGGGTGCTTTTTTAATGAGAGTCCCTTCGTCTCTCACAAACCGGGGTGCTTTTTTAATGAGAGTCCCCTCGCCTCTTACAAATCGGGGTGCTTATTATTGTGAGTACCCTCGCCTCTCACAATCTACCATTCGCACAGTCGCAAGCGTAATCTGTTAGACCAGAAACTCCAACGCTGTGAGGTTTGTATCTTAAGAAACATCTATATGTTGTGCCAGAAATATGTCTGGATGGCACTTTTAATGCCAGTACATTTTTTATGTGAAACTCAGAGACAAGTGACAGTCTAAAGGGATCGTCTTTCTTTTCTCAACTTCATACAAATGAAAGATGAAATAAGTTCAATTACAATGAATGCTACAATATGGTGAACAATTACAATACAAGCACACGTTTACTGTCTTCACTGTTTTGCAATCTTGAATTTGAACTGTACGAAATTCATAAACGAGTCAAAATGTGATTGACCGTCTTATATTTCACAACTGTATGCAATTCAAAAACCAATGAAGTGTAAGTGATCGTCTTATGTCTTAGATTTGCGTAAAATTCAGAAACAAATGACAATGCGATTGAACGCCTTATGTTTCAGAACTGTACATAATTCATAAACGAATAACAATGTGATTGATCGTCTAATGTTTCACAACTATATGGAATTCAAAAACGAATTAAATGTGAGTGATCGCCTTATGTTTCAGTACTGTATGAAATTCATAAACAAGTAACAATGTGATTGATCGTCTCATGTCTCAAAACTGCATAAAATTCAGGCATGAATGAAATTTGAGTGATCGTCTTATGTTTTCGAACTGCATGAGCAGAGACGAGAACGAAAAAAATTGGATGTGAAATATGCGAGAAGCAGTTTTCTACTCGTAAAACTTTAATGAAACATATCAAATTGTTTCATTCATCGGAAGAAGAATCTATACCAGAGAAGTCATCATCTTCAAATCTGTTTTCAAAATAAGTAAAAAGTAAATAATTATTGTCTTTTTGAATGAAAAATTATAAATCGAATGAATTATTCGACAAAATTAAATTTTGCACACATACAAGGTAAAGTAGGACTAAAAAAGAAGAGTGAAACTATTTTGATCGCATTTATGCGTTCTTGAATTTGGAATAGAGAACTTGGGTACCTTTTTAAGATTTCCTACTGCAAAAGTTTAAGAACAAGGTTTCAAGATTCAAAAAATATATAATAATATTTCATGCAATATTATTTCAAGTAATATTAATTGATGTTAGTTAAGTATTATAATTTTTCAGACAGTATGCAAAAAGCCCAATCAAACGTCCTCTACAAGATACAAAAACTATTTTTTTTATTCCCTTTATTTTACAAAGACCGTTACAATTTTTGGAATTTTAGTTGAAGAATAAAAACAGAAATTGATGACAATATTTTAAATTTTAATTAATTTTCCCATTTAAAACAGCATAGTATATAGATCCAGAGGGACCCTTTATATTGGTTTGTTTTTCACCATTTTATAACCAACACAGACTGTCTATATTTCTTAACATATATTTACTTTAAAACTGAAAAAGCATAGAAAAATGTTCTTTTACAGTCAAATATTTGTAACTTTCAATTAATTGCGTTTTGAACGGTTTAAATTTGATATTTTCTAATTGCGAAATTTTTAATTTTACATTATTCGGTTTGAAACATTTTCAAGATAAAATATTTGAATTTATATATTGTTAAATTTTGAGTAGTTACGATTTGAATACCGTTCATACATAGTTGTTCACAGTTCAATTTTAAATGTTTAAATGTAATATTTTTTAAATTTCACACATTTCTAGTTTGAAATTCCCTCATGTAAGCATTTCAAAAACTGTATAAAAATACATCGATTTTTTTCTACCTGCATCTCTTCATACAAAAAAAAAACCCTACCTACAGTAATTAACTGAAAAATTAAAATGTGTATTTTCAGTTCACAACTCTTTGGAAAAAGGCAGAAACACTTTAATTTAGTTTTAATAAGTATACGTTCGAGCTGCTGTTTTCTAGCTATTGTTCAATGGATTCAAGTATTTATTTAGAAAGTAAATTATTTTTATAAATTTTTAATATTAAAAAAAAAATTTAATTTTTTCAAAAATCGATCATGACTGTTCGATATTTCAACAATATTTAGAGAATCATATACACATACGACTTTTTCCTTAAAATAATTTTTGTTATTAGGTGGGATAAGCGAATTAAGAAATTATGCACTTTTTCTCACTGAAATATTTTGTTGGATATCTCAAGACTTATGTAACGAGGAAGAAAATGCTAATTAGAATTTAATAAAAAGAAAAAGATCCCAAAAGCTTTATGTGATACGAATAAACTTAGACATTTTCTCAAATATTTACATCAACTAAAATTTTTGATATGTATAAAATTTTATATTTATATATGTATGTATGTAGTTTATAAAATATTTACAGTTATAAAATATGCGAAATATATTCAAAAACTATAGTGTGCAATAAACTCCCAATACAGTACTAAAATCCAGTTTTTTAAATTCAAAAATCGCGCCAAATACGTTGAAAGGTAATTTTTCTAGTACATAAAATACCACAGACACGAACCATCATGTTTTCCCATCTTCAAATGTTTTGATTTTCATAAAAAGCTGCGGTCGGCTTTGCCCTCCTGTGTGGGGCAAAGCCGACGAAATACAGCTTGTTAGAAATAATTAAATTATTTAATCATTGTTTATTCATGTAACTAATACTTATAGAAATATGATATACAATAATATAGGAATCGAAATGAAAAAATGGACCAATTCTACATCTTATTAACTTTAAAAAAATCATTGACTGTTAACTGATCGGCGCTGCCCCTCCTTACCCTATGCAAAAAAATCAATCTCTGGTAGAATTTAAAAAAAGGAGCTATATTTAAATAAAATGATTATTTATATTCGAAATTAATTTGAAAATTTTCAACCGTGCCGATACGGAGATAATAATTGTCAAAGTTGACTACTTCAACACTAATTCATGAGCAATGCATAGGCACTCTCCACGCATTTTAATTTGTTCTACCATCCAAGGTAAAAAGATACGTAAGTGATTTTGCGGTTCCGGGTTATTTTCTTGAACCTGGCAATGGAAAAGGCGACCTTAGCGACAATGTGACTTATGTATCTTTTTACCTTGGCCGGTAGTGTAGTAATTAAACGCTCTGGTAGAAAAATTAAAAAAATATCGGCATTTGTGCTGCTTGAAAATACAAATTTTCGGATAAAACATCAAATTTCTCCACCGTGTAGTTTCATAGTTAATCTAATGAAAACCACTGAAATTTTAGTCACTTTCAAACGAATACACGTAACAGTATCGCGACCCGGCAACATTGTTCCCTCTCTCCAGCTTGTCTGAAGTACGCACTCGACATACACACTTATTAATATACTAATATCCTTCAAAATTCGTGAAATGACTTCGGCATCGCAAGAAATCCTTTAAAATTCTTTAAATCTCGTGACTTATTTTGAAAGATTTTGCAATCTCTTAAAATTCCTTGAAATCCGTGGAAATCGGTCTTAATTCCTTAAAATCTTTCGAAATCCTTTGGAATCCAGTAAAATTTCTGGAACTCGGATTAAACTCCTTGAAGTCACTTAAAATCTTGTAAAATTCTTTGAAAAATTTAAATTCTCTCTGCAATTGTACTGGGTAATTTCTTCAAACTCTTGAAATCATGTAAAATCGTTTGGAATCCTACTAGAGAATTTTTGTAATCCCTATACATCTTTTGAAATCGTTGAGATGTCATAAATTCCCTAAAAAGAATTGGAAATTTAGTTAACTTTCGTAAAATTCTTGCAATTTTTTGTAAATTTTTTAAATCCTTTGTGGTCTTTTGGAAGACCTTAAAATCCCTTGGTATCTGTTGTAATACTTTTAAAACACTGGAAATCTGTCAAATCTTTCGAAATCTTGTTTACAATGAAAATAATCCAACATTGTTGATATATAAATGTTATATATAATATAATATTATGAACGTAACATATTACGTTAAATGGTAAGAAAAACTTTATGAATTCTTACAATATGGAGGGAATGGAGTTCTTAAATGCTCAAGAATTTATCTTGAGCAAATGCTCTCTAGAATATGCTCAGCATTTAAGCTCGAATGGAACATTTATGGAGCATTTAAGACAATTTAAAACATTTATTGTTCAAACAAATATATATATATATATATATATATATATATATAATTAAAAACTAGAGGTTAACAACCACCGCAGGGTCCCACTGGGAGCAACTGTCCACTCAGCATTTTGACGAATACGGAATGGCAGATTTAAAGCACCGCGCACAGGTGACAGATTGAAAATGTGGCCAACGGATTGGATTTTCATGCTTTCAATCTGCAAATGACAGATACGCAATTCAAGTTGACTCACTTTCTATCAGTTCTTTTTTCCTGAGAAGGGTCATAGTTTCAAGAGAAGAGCCCCTACAGTTGGACACCGATTCTGTTTCGTAGTTGAAATTCTAACGAACCTCTGTTTCTATCTCCAAACGTTATAAAAAGAGGACAATTCGATTTCGACTTTCGACACGGTATCGGAGTCCCACTGCTGGGGTGGGATACCGATGCCTCATAACGTTCGGACCTCTCCTTCTATCATATGAAATATAGACAAGGAGCATTCGAAACGATCGTTCTACAACTGCTCTTTCTAGATGCAATCGACAAGTCAGGGTGGCGTCCCATGTATCTGCAATGCGTTGCGTAATGCGTCAAATCACTATTTTCCTCTCGGCTCTGTTTTGCAATGGAATGCGCAGGCTGTGGTCACTAGTATAGGGTACATTCGGCCTCGGCCCCACGCCTTTTCGATCTTCAGGGTAAGCTGTCTATTCATAAAAAAATCGAAAAGGTAAGTGTCGATTCAAAAGATCGAATTAATCGGACCCTTTCCGTCGATCTTGGCAGAATCGAATAGAGATAGAACATCCCTACCACAGCCTGGGAATGCGTTGCGTCAAATTGTTTGCCCGTTTTCCCATGATTGCCTTTTCACGCAGTGAACGTCGTAAACGAAATGCAGGAAGAAATATGAACGCATTTTTTCCTCAAGACCCGTCTAAAGACCTTTCCTGATTAGTCAAAAAAGTACGTATTGCGTTTTAACGCATGCATGGGAACAGGGGGGAAGGAATTTGACGCAACGCATTTAATTGCAAAACGGAGTCCAGAGGAAATTTTAAGCGGTTTCCTCGAGCTCTGACATTCTCACAAATTTATTTTTCTTATTATTTATAACATGTTATAAAAATGAAATTTAACTTCACAATCTTGAGATCTTGACACTTCTTTAAAATCGAACATGAACACGCAATGAACGAACGGACCGTGGAACGGTGCCAATAAAAAATGATTAAGGTCGATAAACTTCATTCCCAATGTCACTGTCTAGTGACAGCTAGTGATTTTACGCATTACGCAAAAACGCAACGCATTGCGGATCCATGGGACGCCATTCTCATACTTCTCGTTTCGAAACGATTAAACCGTCTGTCTACCTCATACGATACAAAGAGCAGTTTCAGAACGATCGTTTCGAATTCGATCGCTCCTTGTCTATATCTCATATGGTAGAAGGAGGGGTCCGCTCGTAATGAGGCTTCGGAATCCCACCCCTGCAGTGGTACTGCGATGCCTGAGTAGGGTTGTAAAGTTTCATGAAACTTTGACCAAATGAAAAGTTTCATGAAATTTTGAAAACGTTTCAAAGTTTCCAAAGTTTCAAACATTAGGCCGGGAAAATTAAAAATATGAAAAATACTATTAGGTATTATATATAAACATTTAATAGTATCCTTTGTGTTTCAAGGCTAATCGATTCAACGAATTTAAATAAATAAATCACGGTTTAATTTTTAATAAAATGAAATTTCAGAAATATTTTATTTTAAAAACTTGAAAATTTATTTCAATAAAATGAAAATAAATGTATTTATTATAATATATTATTATATATTATTATTATATATATATATTTAGATGACAGTTGCTCCCAGTGGGACCCTGCGGTGGTTGTTAACCTTTAGTTTTTAATTATATATATATTAGGGTGGTTCACAAAAAATTGTTTTTATTTTTCGACGGCCGTATCGCGAGAGTTTGTTTCTCTGTGTGAGACAATACACTCCTAATTTTTTTATATTGTACAACAAATTTTAGAGGGTGCGAGCATCAAATTTACGTCAAAATTAAGATTTTCGTTGTTTTTGATTTTTTTCAAATATCCATATTTGTTTTAGAGAAATATCTTATGGATAAAAATTGTACCTAATACAAAGAACAAAACTTTCACTTTGAGTTCGATTGAAAAAAAAGTACTTGGCGACGGTAAAAGGCCCCTAAGTATATTTTGTAAGGATTGCCAAAATTCTACGATGTTCCTCACACAATAGGAGAAAAATATATAATACATATGAGATGAAAATCTTAAAACCGGGGCACCAGAAAAATAAAAAAAAATAAAAAAAATTATTCGAGAAGGCTATTAATGGATTTTCCATCAATGAAATGTTATAAAATAATAACATACATCAGTAGGAGGAAGAGATTACTCATTTTATATGAAATCATATTTTAAATATTTCCTTATATTCACAACAAATATACAGCTCATCATTTACCTATGTTTTCTTATATTCGCAACAAATATACAGTTCATCTGTATGTTTGTTGCGATTAGAAAAAAATATAGATAAATGATATACTGTGTATTCGTTGTGAATGTAAGAATATATTAAAAATATGATTTCATATTAAATGAGTAATCTGATATTCTCTCTTCTTCCTGTTGATGTATTTTACTATTTGATAAAATTTAATTGATGGAGAACCTATTAAAAGCCTTGTTAAATTTTTATTTTTTTCATTTTTTTATTTTTCTGGTGCCCCGGTTTTACATTTTTTCACTCATATCTATTATATAAGTTTTTCCTATTGTGTGGGGAAAATCTCAAAATTTTGGCTATGCATATAAAAAATGTTTAGGGGTATAATTATGCCCTTATATTGATCACTTTCTGAGAAATCGTAAATTTTATGCCTTTTACCTGTGCCAAGTAATTTTTTTTCGTAATTTTCATAATTTTTATTCATAAGATATTTCTCTAAAAAAATATTTATATTGTAAAAAAATCGAAAACTACGAAGATCTCAATTTTTACGTAATTTTTATGCTCGCAACCTCGATTTTTTTTTAATCTGAAAAAATTAGGAGTGTATTTTCACACCCAGAGAAACAAACCGCCGCGTTACGGCCGCCGAAAAATAAAAACAAGTTTTTGGCGAACCACCCTAATATATATATATATTCTGTACAAATAATATAATAATCTTATTCAAGAATAAAACATTTCCCCGAGGTTTTCTCCAAAATAATAAATGCTTTTCTTTGAAAGATTAAGAAATCGGAAAGAACATGAAAATAGACGTGTGGGAACTATTATTTGGTTTGAAAAATGAAAACAAAAGTGTAATTTCTGTTTTACCGACTCTCCTTTTGTCCAATTTATGAAAAAAGTTATAGTCCGCAGACATCCGTTATCATGTTCTTTACAGTTTTCTCAAAGTTGTAGGGAAAAATATTTATTATTGTCGATAAAAAACCGGTGAAACTTATATGGCTCATATCATTGATATAATGCTTATGATAAAAGCAAATGAATTTATCTATCATACGCTACAGAACTACTAAGTATCACATGTCTAAGTTTACATTTATTTTTAATATTTATAACTTAAAATTGATTCAAAATTATATAATTTTCAACAGCTGAAAATATATTGATTTATTCTTGAATGTAGAGAATTGAAGATGATAACGTATATTCATATTTTTCAACCAAAAGTCTTTCATGTGTTCAATCTCTAAGAGTTTAAAATTAAAAATTTTGCAGCTCAACGTTATTCATTTTTAATTGTTTACTTGAATAATTTTAAGAGCTTCCAATTTCTACGTTTAAATTTTGAAGCGTTTAAAATAAAAAGTTTTTAAGCTTTAATTTTAAAGTTTCACAATTGAAAAGATTCTAATTCAAAACTTAGGACTATAATACGATCATAAATTTACTAGAAAAAGTTAAGAAAAAATGTTAAAAACCCAAATTTGCTCTTAACTTAACATTAAAAAGAGATATTAAATTGATATTATTGTAAATTGCATTATATTATGTGATATGAAAATTGTGATATTTTGTATTTCAAAATGTACCTCAGATAAAAATACTTGACAAGCCGAATGCAAAAATCATGTACAATTATTTCGCAGAAACGGAATTCACGGAATTCGCCGTAAACCCTTCGGTTCTATCTACGTGAAACTCCGCTAGCGGCGATAGAAATCAAACGCCCACTCCGTCTCTTTCTTTCGCAAGGACAACACTAGATAGAAAGAGACGGACAGCGTCCTATGCCACGCATGCGTTCTCGACGTAGGTTGGGGGATGTTTTCGCAGGATCCTAGGTGAAAATAATTCGCCCGAATTCTGGTAATGGTAGAAAATTAAATTATACGAAAAAAAAAACATGAAAATGAAATAACCTGAAATTAGAGACGTTCTAAAAACCAACAGATAAATAGATTCAAAAGATTTAAAACATGTGAACTTTATTTACACTGTACCATTCGGATGAGAACGATTAACATCATAATAATGGCCTTCCCACAAGTGATTGTTGAAAAGAGGACCTCTTATATTTAATCCGTCTGGATCAGCTTCTTGTCGGTTATCGTTATTAACAGCAACACTTTCCATCGAGTACTTTTCAGTCAAAAATCACAAAAAATGTCTATCACTTTTGAACCACAACTTGAAGCGCGAACAAGGCGAACGATACCATTCAGCGGGCACTTTTTAAAATTCGAGCGACGTTGACTCTACTCGTGAATACAGTGTTCTCAATTTTGTCGGTCTGAGCACTGCGCTTGCGCCAGACAAACATAAGAGAAACACGATGCGCCAAACTGTTACCATGACAACAACATGTCGCATCGTGTTCCTCTTTTGCTTGGCTAGCGCAAGCGTAGTAGATCAGCCCAACAACATTGGAATATTGCGTGAAATGCATCGAGACGTAGAATGAAAACTTGACAACGTTGCACTTTAGACGCAGATCTCCCCGTGTCATAACAAGAAGTGGGGTTGTCTTTTAGCGCAATCACCTCTGAACAGCCAGAAAGCTGATGTGAAGTAAGTTTTTTTTTTATAATAAAAATAATGCAGGTAGATGTTTTAATTAGCAAGGTATTTAACCTGTAAAAACGAATTATTAAAAAATTTCTTCGTTTTATTGATAAAAATTGCAGGTATTTCGTGTGCAAATACCATAAAAGTGGCAGATGCCCGGCAAGAGGGATCTTAAAGGACGGAGCATTCCAGTTAAGAAATAATCACACACACCGACCAAATTTTATAGAGCTGAAGGAAAAAGAATTTAAGCGCGACTTGCATCGTGGTGTTATACGTGACGCATTCATCAGTGACCAACATCTCTTAGCTGTTTCCTTAGATATTGAAAAATGCTATGAAATGGTCTGGAAACATCGCATCTTAAGAATCTCACTTGACAAGCGTGTAGATGGTTCAATGGTACATTTCATAAAAGATTTCCTTCCTAAAAGACTCATACAAGCCAGAGTAAATGGCTACTGTTTTGAGTGTTACGGTATTTCTAATTACATTCAATGATGTAACGTTTTGTATTCCTCGACCTGTAAGAAAAGTCTTTTTGCCGACGATATAACAATCTTCTGTAGTGAAAGAGATCTACAAACAACACAGGAACTCATTCAAGACTGTCCTAATAAACTGCAAGATTAGGCTGATAGAACTGGCTTTATATTTTCAAAAACAAAAACCGCCTGTATCTTATTCTCTAAAAATAATTCAGATAATCAAAATCCGAGTTGTTGAAACAATCAGGATTCTTGGGCTCATTTTTGACAACAAACTTACATGATGCCCCCATTTTTAATACCTGGAAAATGATTTTAAACGAAGACTTAAGACCATAAAAACCCTTGCTAAAAGAAATTGGGGAGCAGACCAAAAAATACTAGCCAAACACCTCTAAGGTTGTTATCAGATCTAAACTGGATTATGGATCCTCAATTTATAACTCTGCCAAACGTAGTGATCTAGGAACGATCTCCCCCATACATAATACAGGCCTGAAAATTGCTTTGCGAGCCTTTTTTCCAGCCCTACAAGTAGCATTCTCGCAGAAAATCAAGAACCACCACTAACTACCAGAAGAAAGCAGCTTAGCCTGACTTGCTCTATTGCAATAGCTCCACACCAAATAATCCTGCATTTGAAATCATCCTTTTGGGGAAATACCACGACGAGTACAAGAAACATCCAAACTCATATGTGCCTTTCTACGTCAGAATGAAGACCTATCTACAAGAATTAAACATCAAAATGCCAACAATTGCTCCCAGAAGATTTTACAATTTTCCCTACTGGGAATTAGCAGACAGCAATCACTGATGTGAAGGAACTGCCTAGAAATGAAACTGATCCGATTGAATACAGGGCTGCGATCGCAGAAATACTGAACAGATTCCCAAATCATATCCCTATTTATACTGATGGTTCAAAAGCAAACACTGGATGTGTATGCGCTATGGTTACATCTGAAAACAAATTCCAGTATAAATAACCGGATTGCTTTAGTATATTCAGGTGCGAGTCTTACGCTATTTTGCATGCTATGAAATATATAGAAATCTCAAATGATTCTTTCTTTGCTATTCTTGCGGATTAACTGTCGGCAATTGAGGCCATCAACAACACGAACAATTTTGATAACATACTGCAAGAAATTCAAGAATTATATTGGACCCTAAGAAATCGAGAAAAGGAAATCATCTTAATCTGGATACCGTCTCATCTGGGAATCGAAGGAAACGAGACTGCAGACGTTCTAGCCAAATCAGCATGTCTACTCCCTGTGCCTAACGTGCCGGTTCCTGTAAACATAAAGACTTCAAGAACTATATATTTCAAGCTGTCAAAACCCTCTGGAATGATAATTGGAAATCCTCCAACAACATCAAGCTGCACCTGGTTAGAGACGATTTTTTCCAAAAAAATCAAATCATCTTAGAAAACCGTAGAAATCAAGGGACGCTAACTAGGATGAGAATTGAGCACTCTAACTTGAACCATTCCCACTTAATCACCAACACTGGACCAAAGGCGGACTTCTCTTCAAAATAAATTATGTTGAAAACTACACATTTTATATGGAGAAAATGTGAGCGATTTTTCATCAATTTATCCGTGGGCTGGTTTTAGTAAAAGAAAGTTTACTTTCTGCCAACATACTCAAAGAATATTGCGAAAATTGGACTTTTGTTTATTACATATTAAACATTATACACATTTTTAGGGCGGACTTCTCTTCAAAATAAATTATGTTGAAAACTACTCATTTTATGTGGACAAAATTTGAGCGATTTTTCATCAATTTAATCGTGGGCTGGTTTTAGTAAAAGAAAGTTTACTTTCTGCAAAAATACTCAAAGAATATTGCGAAAATTAGACTTTTGTTTATTAAATGATTAACATTATACCCATTTTTATAGCGGATTTCTCATCAAAATAAATGATGTTAAAAACTACACATTTCATATGGACAAAATGTGAGCGATTTTTCATAAATTTATCCCTGGGCTACTTTTAGTAAAAGAAAGTTTACTTTCTGCCAACATACTCAAAGACTATTGCGAAAATTGGACATTTGTTTATTGAATGATGAACATTAGACCCATTTTCATCGCGGAATTCTCCTAAAAATAAATTATGTTGAAAAATACTCATTTTATATGGAGAAAATGTGATTGATTTTTCATCCATTTATCCGTGGGCTAGTTTTAGTAAAAGAAAGTTTACTTTTTGCCAAAATACGCAAAGAATATTGCTAAAATTGGACTTTTGTTAATTGAATGATGAACATTATACCCACTTCTATAGCCGACTTCTCTTCAAATTAAATTATGGTAAAAACTACGCATTTTATAAGGACAAAATATGAGGGATTTTTTATCAATTTATCCGTGGGCTGGTTTTAGTAAACGAAAGTTTACTTTCTGCCAAAATACTCAAAGAATATTACAAGAACTGGACTTTTGTTTATTGAATGATGAACATTATACCCATTTTTATGGCGGAGTTCTCTACGAAATAAATTATGTTAAAAACTACACATTTCATATGGAGAAAATGTGAGCGATTTTTCATCAATTTATCCTCGGGCTGGTTTTAGTAAAAGAAAGTTTACTTTCTGCCAACATACTCAAAGAATATTACAAAAACTGGACTTTTGTTTATTGAATGATGAACATTATACCCATTCTTATGGCGGAGTTCTCTACGAAATAAATTATATTAAAAACTACACGTTTCATATGGACAAAATGTGAGCGATTATTCATCAATTTATCGGTGGGCTGGTTTTAGTAATAGAAAGTTTACTTTTTGCCAATATACTCAAAGAATATTGTGAAAATAGGACTTTTGTTAATTGAATTATGAACATTATACCCATTTTCATGGCGGACTTCTCTTCAAAGTAAATTATGTTCAAAACTACACATTTTATATGGAGAAAATTCATTCTTATTTATTTCTCGAAAACTAAGGCAGATCTTATTTTCACATTTACCGGGCTTTTATAGTACATCGTAAACTATGTTTAACATTTTTTTCCAAGAAACGCAAAAATGTATTTTTCTCTCACAAATTTAGTTTAAATATTTGTTTCTAAAAAATCCAAAAACTTATTAAATGTCTGTTTTCAACAAAAATATTTTTTTAACTGTGTCTTATTATGGATTATCTAAAAAAATACACCTTAATATTATTATTATTATTATTATATCATTAAGCTGTTTCCCTTTCGGGGTAGGCGTGAATTGCTCGGTGGTAAAGTAGGTGAAACTGAAAGGTCTTCAACCGATAAAAGGATGAAGAAACAGAATTGCGCAAATGCATTTTACACTTGAAAAGATTACTATGCAGACCTTTATAACTTACCTTCACGTTTCGTAGATTTTCTCCAAAAAGTCGTATGCAGTTGCAGTACCATGTACTAACCTTCCTGACAGCTGGCATTTCCACCTATCGACGTCGTGCCACAAAACTCACTATTCCGCGAAATATTTGCGTCGTGTTTTGATTCTGTAATATTGATTTTTAGTTGGCAAATTGTCGTATCCCAACAAAAACACTAACGCCAACAAAGACTATCGGGCCGCGACTTTTTCCACTCGCCTGAACCGTTTCCATAATATTGCGCTATATATGTACTCGACAGAGTACTGGTGCATTCGGCCCTTCCGCGGCGAGAGTCGCAACCGTCTCTCGCCCTACGCGCTGAGAAACTGCGTGGGCCAGCAGATCTAGAAATTTCGGGTGTTTTTCACTGTATAATGCAGTCATTAGGGATGAAAGAATATATTTTTCTTGTATTTATTGGAAAGAGAATTGAACTGAGTATACTTCCCTGTCGCAGGCCCACCGTGCTAGTTCTTGGGTCTACTAGTTCGCCATTGATTTGGAAAAAATATTTTTACATACAATGGAATTGTACACGAATCTAGCCATGGATTCAGGAATACCTATCTCCCGAAGGTTTTCCACCAGAATCTGAGGGATGACGCTCGGAAAGGCACCCTTCAAATCCAGAAAAAGACCGCCGGGACATCTTTATTGACGAAGCCTTTCGAGACTTTTGTTGCCAGTATAGCCAAATTGTCAGCGCAAGATCTTCCCTTCCTGAAACCAAATTGTGAAGGGGATAAAATTCTGTTGTGTTCCAGATGCCAGATAAGTCTATTGTATACAAGTTTTTCCATAAGTTCAGAGACAAGATGCGAGCAAAATGGGCCGAAATTTACCAGGAGTCGATTTTGTAATGAAAATGACCAGAAAGTTATTCCATGAAGAGGGGAATAGCCCGGAGCTGAATATACTGTTGTAAATTTCGAGAAAAGTCGACCTTGCAGCTTTGGGGAGTTGTCGCAAAATATTGTAGTCAACTTTATCAAGTCCGGGGGAAGATTTAATTTTTAGCGAGGATAATGCTATTTCGATCTCCGCTTCAGAAAAAGGAGCCTCGAGAAATTCGTTGCGTCTAGAGTCTGTAGGGAATTTGTCATAGAAACGTGTCAGTGGAAATAATTCGTCAACCAAAAGGTGTAGGTTGGCTATGACCTCTCTGTCTGCCGAACATGAGGCCACGACCGGTTGAGTAAATCTGTTTTTAAAACATTTTACGACTCTCCAGACTCTTGATATGGGAGTCATTCTATCCAATGAATCACAGAATTTCCTAAAGGAATTTCTTCGTGCTTGGTTAAAGGAGCGTTTGGCTTTCGCCTCCGCCCTTTTCATTTCTAGATAATTAGGATAAGTTTTGCTACGCCTGAAGGCTCTGGTTGTTCGCTTTCTTTCAGCGACAGCTTGGTCGCATGTTTCGTCCCACCAGGGAGCTGGCACAAAACTTTTATTATTTCGGTGAGTAAAATTCCTGTTAGAATGTCTAACAGGGGGGGAAGGTGGACAGGCCGAAATAACTGCCTCGTCGACTCCTTCCATGAACCGATTATAACTGAAGAGGGGATCCTGGGAGGTGCCTTTGAATGTTGCTTCATTGTCTTTAACAAAATCAGATCCAATTTTCAACAAAATACATTAATTTTTTACCAAATAGTTAAATTTTCGACAAAAAATTTCATTTCCATACAAAAGAGATGAGTTTTCTTCCAAGAAAATTAATTTTTACCAAAAGACGTATTTTCAACAAAATACATACGTTTACAACACAAATGGAATAATTAAATTCAAATTCCAAAAAGTAATTTTTAATAAAAAAAAAGAATCATCAGCCTGTTGAGTTCAGCGTAAAAAGTTGAATTTTTAACAGAATAGTTGAATACTCACCCGAAAAGTCAAATTTTCGATAAAAAAAATTATTTTCAACCAAGAAAGATTATTTTTTACCCAAGTAAACAAATTTTCAACAAAATATATTAGTCTTCTACCAAATAGTTAAGCTTCAAACTTATGAAGAAAAAAATTTCAAACAAAAATGGAATAGCTATATTTTCAGATGAAAAAATTAATTTTTATAAAAAAAAAAATCCAACAAGGTAATCAAATTAAAAAAAAAACCGTTAGATTTTTCCCCAAAAAAATTTGATTTTCTGCCTAAATAGTTGAATTGTCAGCCAAAAATATAAATTTTTAACAAAAAAGTTTATTTTGAACCAAATAATTTAATTTTGTACTAAATCGTTTAATTTTCTTGCCAAGAGGATGCATTTTCAAATAAAATGATAAATTTTAAAAAATAAAGAATGAATTATAAAGAAATGAGTTCAACATTAAAACAAAGAGTTTAGTTTTCCACGAAAAATGAATAAACAAAATATATTAATTTTCATCCAAGTACGTGAAATTTCAATAAAATGGTTACATTTTAACCAAAAATGGTTCTTTTTATGGGGTTTAAACATCAAACCAAATCTAAGTGAAAAAATGAGAAAAGGTGCAAGTTTGTTGGAAGCAGGGAAAAAATAATTTTTATTCAAAAAATAAATTTTTTCGTTTGGTTGAAGGTTTATTATTTTAGTTGCAAATTCAACTATTTGCGCGTTAATGAACTTTTTTGTTAAAAATGTATATTTTTGGGGTAAAAATTAATCTTTTTTCGTGAAAATAGCATCTTTTTTGTTGCAAAATTCAACAGTTTCGTAAAAAATTAAGTGATACGTTTAAAAATTATCTTTTTTGTTCAAGATTCATATTTTTGGGTTAAAAAACAATCTTTTCTTGTGAAAATGGCATCTTTTTGGTTAGAAAATTCAACATTTTAGTAGACAAAAAATTAAGCGAATCGTTTAAAAATGAAGTTTTTTTATTAAATATTCTTAGCTGAAAATTAATCTTTCTTGGTGAAGGATTCAACTTTTTTTTTTGAAAAATCAATAACTTTAGCAGAAAATCAAACTTTCAATTTGAAAATTTGACTATTCTTTAAAAATTTGCTTTTCTTGGGTAACAATTAATATTTTTTGTCTGAAAATGTAGCTTTTCCAATTCAATTCAATTGAAGATTCTTCTTTTAATGTAGGAAAGTCATCTTTATGGATTGAAAATTCATCTTTTTTGGCTAAAAATGAGCTTTTGTGTCTAAAGTTTAACTTTTCGGTTTGGAAAATTCAACTGTATTCTAAAAAATTAGCCTCAGAAGGTTGAAAATTTATATAAATTGTTGAAAATTCGTCTTTGGATAAAAAATTATTATCTTGATTAAAAATTCATCTTTGCAGTTTGAAAATTCAGCTTTTTTGTAAAAAATCAACTATTTTGTTGAAAGTTTAATTATCTTGTTAAAAAGTCGTCCTTCGGGAAAATTTGTATATTATTTAAAGAAGTTTCCTTATTGTAGCGAGAAAATTCGAGATTTTTTTTTATTTACCATGACCAACTATGACTCTGCGTGTGTAATAATCTGACTCCGTACTTTTAATATATTTTTAACATTTAAAAAACATAAAAAATACATTTGATTGAAAATTATGTATTTTGTTGAAAAATAACCTTTTATAATAGAAAAATAATCGTTTTGGTTCAAAATTCATTTATTTGGCTTAAAAATTAGTTCTTTTATAGAAAAATATTTTTTAACTGAAAATTTAACTTATCATGTTTGAAAATGAATCTTCTTCAGTTGAACATGCAACTATTTTTTTGAAAATTTCTGTATTTTTTTCAAACTTTGTCTTTTGTGGTGGAAAAATCTTTTGAGTTGAAAATTTAATTATTAGATTCAAATTTCCATTAAAAAATAAAATAATTGGTTGAAAATGCATTTACTTTGTTGAAATTATTCTTTTTTTGGTAGAAACTTTATTTCTTTGGCTAAAAATTAGTTTTTTTATTATTGAAAATCAATTTTTCAAACAAAAATTGACTGAATTTTTACTCGAAAAGTTTTTTATAGACATTTAATCTTTCTGGCAGAAAATTCATTCGTTTGGCAGAAAATTCAACTATTTCATTGGAAATTTATTTTATTTGCTCAAAAACTTATTTCTCTAAGTGAAAATTAAACTATTCTATTTTTTTCCATTATCTTTTTTAGTTGAAAATTCATCTAGTTTATTGAAAATTTGTTCTTTTTTGGTAGGCAATTAATCTTTTTGTTTGAAAATTCCATCAAAAATTAAAATATTTGGTTGAAAATTCATGTATTTTGATGAAAATTATTCTTTTTTTGGTAAAAAATTCATCCTTTTGGTTGAAATTACATTTATTTGGTTGAAAATAAGTTTTTTCATTGCAAACTAATTTTTCTTAACTACAAATTTAACTATTTCATTTTTTGTCGAATTTTTTTAAATAGAATTTTAATCTTTTTGGTAGAAAATTCATTCGTTTGGCTGGAAATTTAACTATTTCATTGCGAATTTATTTTATTTGCTTAAAAACTTATTTTTCTAACTTAAAATTAAACGATTTAATTTTTTTCTAATTATCTTTTTCAGTTGAAAATTCATCTAGTTTTTTGAAAGTTTGTTATTTTTGGTAGGCAATTAACCTTTTTGTTTGAAAATTCCATTAAAAGTTAAAATATTTGGTGGAAAATTCATGTATTTCTTTAAAAATTATTCATTTTTGGTAGAAAATTAATCTTTTCGGTTGAAAATTAGTTTTTTTTATTAAAAATTAATTTTTCCTAACTACAAATTCAACTATTCCAATTTTTGTGGAATTTTTTTTTTTGTAGACATTTAATCTTTATGGTAAAAAATTTATTTGTCTGGTTGAAAATCAAACTATTTTGATAACAATTTATTTTATTTGGCAAAAAACTTGTTTCTGTAACTTAAAATTAAACTGTTCTATTTTTTGTTGAAAATTGATCTTTTTTTATTTCAACACTCATCTATTTTGTTGAAGATTTGTCTTTTTTGGTAGAAAATTTAAAATGCATAGTTTTAGTTAAATGTTCATTTCTTTGTTGAAAAATTTAACAAAGTTGAAATTTTTTTTTTGATAATGAATTATTTCTACCAGATAGTTTTAATTTTGAAGCCAAAAAGATGAATTTTTAGAAGACTAATGAATTTTTACCACCAAAATTGGAAGAATATGGAAGATCTTAAAGCAATTTTTTTAATTTCAATAAAAAATTGAAATCAATTTGAAAGATATTTTAAAAATTTGAAAAAATTTCAAGAATAATTTAAAACTAGCAACGATTTCAAAAAATGTAAAAACAAAATGTGAATTTTTGAAGATTTCGATAAAAAAGCTTTTTAAGAGTTTTGAAAGGTTTCCAGAGAATGAAAAAGTGTTCTTTTAATGATTCTTGGTAATACTGAAATAAATCTTATTTTGGATAATTTATTTTAAGATAAAAGTGGAAAACATTTTTAGACATTTCAAAAGATTTCCAAAATTATCAGAAAAGTTTCTGAAAGATTTTAAGGCAATTTTTTCATTTTGCAGAATTTTGAAAAAAATTGAGGAAAAATTCTACTTATTTAAAAAGATATTGAGAAGTTTTGAAACAAATTCAGAAATAATTTGAAACCTGGAACGATTTCAAGAAATTTAAAACAAAATGTAGATTTTGGAAGATTTTGAAAAATTAAGGTTTTCAAGCATTTTGAAAGATTTCAAGAGAATAAAAAAGTTATTTTAAGATTCCTGGGAAAATTTAAATGATATTGAATTTTGAAAAATTCATTTTAAGATGAAATAGAAAAAAATTTAAAATACTTCGAAAGGTTTCGAAAATTGTCGAAAAAGAATTTGGGAGATTTAAAAGCAACTTTTTTATTTTCAGCAGCATTTAAAAAAAAAACATTATAACTTGAAACAATTTCAAGAAATTTAAAACAAAATGTAGATTTTGGAAGTTTAAAAAAAAACTAACTTTTTAAGAGTTTCGAAAGTTTTCAAGAAAATAAAAAAGTTTTTCTCTAAAGATTCCTGAGAAAATTGAAATGATTTTTTATTTTGAAAAATTAATTTTAAGGTAAAATTAAAAATTACTTCAAAATATTTATAACGAAACAAAATAAATTATTTTCTGGCTTTAAAAAACATGTGTAAATTTTTATGATTTAGTTCAATTAGGCGTTAATTTCAATTTTTAATAATCAGTAGAAATGAAAAAATCTAAAAAATGTCTATAAAAATAAAATTCAATTGAAATTTATTATTTTCACAGTTTGCAAAAATTTTGTCAATGCTTAAAATTCAATGTTCACTTTGTAGAACTATTATTGGTACTCTGTGAAAAGTGTTTTGAATAATTGAATAATATGGCTCCATATAACTGAATTAAAGAATCAATCAATTTAATTAATTTTCAATCAAAATTGTTTGAACAATGATCAATTATTCATTTTCCAGTAATTTCTAAATAATTAATTTTTCTCTTTTTTATTAGAATTAAGAAAGCATATTGGCGAAGCTTCTATAGTATTTGCAAACACAAAAAGTGGTAAAATTGAGCAAAAAATAATAAAATAAATTACGTATCTAAAAAGTGGTTTTCGAACCTAAAAAGTATTTTGAATGTTTGAATAATACTGTCTTAAGAAATAAACAAACAAACAATTTTTTTGTATATAAATAGAAAAATACACAAAGTGAAAAAATGGTTCGTTTCAGTCATCTTCATAAAACGATAATTTAAATTGAAAACTCTTTTTTATTTTTTTGCTCATTCGCTGTCAAAAAAAGTGAAAAAAAATTTCCTACAATTTTTTGCCTCTTACAACAAAATTTAAAAAATGTTTGATTTTTTTAAGTTTCAAATTTAAAATTTTTCTTTTATGTTTGATCTTTGCAAATATAAAAACAAATGTTTGAAATAAGAGACGAGTTTTCCAAAAAATATAGTTAAAGACTTAACCAAAATAATGAATTTTTTAGAAGACAGTTGAATTTTTAACAAACAAGTTACTTTTTAATCAAGGAAGATAAATTTTCAACCAAGCAGTATGACTTTTCTACAAAAAAAGATTAATTTTTAATCCAGAAGGATGAATTTTTAACAACAGTTGAATTTTCTACCAAAAATTATGACTTCAACAAAATAGGTCAAATTTCCAAAAGTAATTAGATTTTTTAAAAAATAGTTGAATTTCGAACCATATAGTTGAATTTTCAACCAAAAAAGATATTCTACCGAAAAATATGAATTTTCAATACAAAAAGACGAATTTTCGATTTAAAAAAAAAATAATTTTTAAACAAACAGTTGCAGTAAAAACCAAATAGATGAACTTTCCAGTAAAAGAGACAAGATTTTCAAAAAATGTATTGAAAGACTTAACCAAAAAAATTAATTTTTTAGAAGACAGTTGAATTTTTAACAAACAAGTTACTTTTTAACCAAGAAAAATAAATTTTCTACCAAGACGTTTACATTATCTACATTTTCTACAATAAAATATGCATTTTTAATCCGAAAGGATGCATTTTTAACAACAGTTGAATTTCCGACGAAAAATGATGACTTTAACAAAATAGTAAAAAATTTCCAAAAATAATTAGATTTTTAACAAAATAGTTGAATTTCCAACCAATAAAAATATTCTACCCGAAGTGATAAATTTTCGACACAAAAAGACGAATTTTCAATTAAAAAAAAATAATAATTTATAACCAAATAGTTGCAGTAACAACCAAATGGATGAACTCTCTAGTAAAAGAGACGAGTTTTCCAAAAAATATAGTTAAAGACTTAACCAAAATAATGAATTTTTTAGAAGACAGTTGAATTTTTGACAAACAAGTTACTTTTTAACCAAGAAAAATAAATTTTCTACCAAGACATTTACATTATCTACATTTTCTACAATACAAGATGCATTTTTAATCCGAAAGGATGCATTTTTAACAACAGTTGAATTTTCGACGAAAAATCATGACTTTAACAAAATAGTTAAAATTTCCAAAAGTAATTAGATTTTTAACAAAATAGTTGAATTTCCAACAACAACAAAATATTCTACCCGAAGTGATAAATTTTCAACACAAAAAGACGAATTTTCAATAAAAAAAAAATAATAATTCATAACCAAATAGTTGCAGTAACAACCAAATCGATGAACTCTAGTAAAAGAGACGAGTTTTCCAAAAAATATAGTTACAGACTTAACCGAAAAAATGAATTTTTTAGGAGACAGTTGATTTTTTATACTTTTAGCTGAGAATTTTATTATTATGTGGTTGGAAGGTCAACAATTTTTATTAAAAAATCATCCTCTTTGGTAGAAAATTTAATTATTTAGGTACAGGTTGAACCACATTACTAAAAAAATAATTGTTGTTGTTGAAAATTCATCATTTTAGTTGAAATTTCTTTGTTTTTTTGGTTGAAAATTAATTTTTTGGATTGAAAATTTAACTATTCCAGTTGAAGATTCATCACTTTTTTTGAAAATTCATTTCGTTGATTAAAAATTTAACTACTTTGTGGAAATCTAATTTTCTTTTGTTGGAAAATTAATTTTTGTAACTAAAAATGTAACTATTTCATTTTTGTGGAAAATAGAGTTTTTAAAATTGAAAACTCAACTCGTTGGGTAAAAATTGAACTACTTTGTAAAAATTTAATTATTTTGTTGAAAATTCAACCATTTTTTTAAAGTCATCCTTCTTAAGTTTAAAATTCTTTGTTTTTTTAAATTCAACTGTCTTTGACTAAAAATAAAAATATTCTTTTGTTGAAATATCAACTATTACATTTTTCGATGAGAATTAATCTTTTTCCCCCTGTTTTGAAAAACTGTCTCCCTTTTTCTTATTCTTTCGCTTAAATGCGAACTGAATTAAAAGAACTGAATAAGAAAATTCAACTATTTTTCGTTGAAAATTTATTCTTTTTAATTAAAAAGTTTACTGTTATGTTTTTGATTGAAAATTTATCCTTCTGGTTAAAAATTTAATTATTTTGTTGAATATTCAACAATTTTGTTTCAAAAAGCCATCTTTCTTGGTTTAAAAGTCTTTTTTTTGTTGGTTACGCTTAACTGTATTTGATTGAAAATTAAAATATTTTTTGATTGAAATATCAATTATTTTATTTTTCGTTGAGAATTCATTTGTTCCCCCTGTTTTAAAAAGACTTCCCCTTTTTCTAATTTTTTTTGCTTAAATGCGAACCGAATCAAAAAAGCAGAATAAGAAAATGCAACTATTTTTCGTTGAAAATTCATTCTCTTTAATTAAAAAGTCTATTCTTATGATTTTGATCATGAATTTATCCTTTTGGTTAAAAATTTAATTATTTTGTTGAATATTCCACAAGTTGGTTAAAAAAGTCATCCTCGGTTTAAAATTGTTTTTTTTTGTTGGTTAAACTTAGCTGTTTTTGATTTAAAATTAAAATATTTTTTGGTTGAAATATCAACTATTTTTTTTTTTGAGAATTTATTTTTTCCCCTGTTTTAAAAAACTTCCCTTTTTCTCATTTTTCGCTCAAATTCGAACTGAATTAAAAGAACAGAATTAGAAAATCCAGCTAATTTTCCTTGAAAGTTCATTCTTTTTAATTGAAAAGTCTACTATTGTATCTTGGATTGAGAATTCATCTTTTTGATTAAACATTCAATTATTTTGTTGAAAATTCAACGATTTTTTTATATTTATCCTTCTTACCTTAAAATAGTTTTTTTGTTTGTTAATTCAACTGTTTTTGACTAAAAATAAAAATATTTTTTGGTTAAAATATCAACTATTGCATTTTTCGTTGAGAAATAATCTTTTTCCCCCTGCTGTCAACAAATTTCCCCTTTTTCTTGTTTTTTCGCTTAAATGCGAACTGAATTAAAAGAACAGAATAAGAAAATGCAACTATTTTTCGTTGACAATTCATTCTTTTTAATTAAAAAGTCCACTATTATGTTTTTGATTGAGAATTTATCCTTTTGGTTAAAAATGTAATTATTTTGTTGAATATTCTACAATTTTGTGAAAAAAGTCATCCGTCTTGGATTGAAATTCTTTTTTTTTTGGTTAAACTTAACTGTATTTGATAGAAACTTATAGTATTTTTTAGTTGAAATATCAACTATTTTATTTTTCGTTAAAAATTCATATTTTCCCCCTGTTTTAAAAAAACTTTCCCCTTTTCTCGTTTTTTCGCTTAAATGCGAACTGAATTAAAAGAACAGAATTAAAAAATCCAGCTAATTTTCCATGAAAGTTCATTCTTTTTAATTGAAAAGTGTACTATTATATCTTTGGTTGAGAATTCATCTATTTTGTTACAAATTTAATTATTTTGTTGAAAATTCAACCATTTTTTTAAAGTCATCCTTCTTAAGTTTAAAATTCTTTGTTTTTTTGTTCAACTATGCAGGAATTTAAGCTTTCAATTTGAAATTGTACAAGAATTAAAATTATAATCTTGATATAAAATAATATTAATTAATATAAATGATTGCAAATAAGCTTTAAAATATTTGAAGGGATTTCAAAAGATTTCAATGAATTTGAAATTATCTGGGTAATTTTAAATGAATACAAGGATTTTTAATCGATTTCAAAGAATTTTATGGCATTTTTAAAACATCCAAGGAATTTTTAAGATCTTTAGAAATTTTCATGGTATTTCAAAAGAATTTGAAATATTTTAGGGCATTGGAAAAAATTACAAGGATTTTTCAATAGATTTCAGGAGACTTTAGGGTATTATTTTTAAATTTTAAATTGTATAAATATTAAAATTTTCAGTTTAAAAGTGTATAATTTAAACACGTACAATTTATATTTTTTATTGCCCAATTTTGAACACTTCAGACATCAAATTCTTCAATTTTGAAAGTCTAAATTCTCAAATTATTACATTTTGAACATCAAAAATTTTTAATCTTTATAATATTGAAATCTTTTCAATTTTTAATTTAATTTTATATCATTTTTAACGCTTCAAATATTAAATTATTAAATTTTGAACATTGAAAACCTAAAAATCTTTGACTATCGTCGCTTTCAATTTAACATTTTAATCATAAAATTTAAAATCTTACAATTACTGTTTATTAAATTCGGAAACTTTAAATCTCAAATTAGATTTTGAAACTTTACGACCTAAAATTGTTCAACTATTTAGGATTTTAGGATTTCAATTTGAAATTGTACAAGAATTAAAATTATAATCTTGATATAAAATCACATTAATAATTAATATAAATGATTATACATGAGCTTTAAAATGTTTGAAGCGATTCCAAAAGATTTGAAATTATTTCGGGCATTTTAAAATAATACAAGGATTTTTCAATCGATTTCAAAGGATTTTATGGCATTTTTAAAACAACCAAGGAATTTTTAAGATCTTTAAACAGTTTCAAGGTATTTCAAAGAATTTGAAATAGTTCAGGGCATTAAAAAAAATTACAAGGATTTTTTAATAGATTTTAAAGTATTTTAGGGTATTATTTTTAAATTTAAAATGGTATAAATATTAAAATTGTCAGTTTAAAAGGGTATAATTTAAACACCTTCGATTTATATTTTTACTGCCCAATTTTAAACGCTTCAGACATCAAATTATTCAATTTTGAAAGTCTAAATTCTCAAATTATTACATTTTGAACATCAAAAATGTTTAATCTTTAAAATATTGAAATCTTTTCAATTTTTAATTTAATTTTATCTAATTTTAAACGCTTCAAATATCAAATTATTAAATTTTGAAGATTGAAAACCTAAAATACTTTGACTATCGAGGCTTTCACTTGACTATTTAATCATACAATTTAAAATCTTACAATTACTATTTATTAAATTCGGAAAGTTTAAATCTCACATTAGATTTTGAAACTTTACGACCTAATATTGTTCAACTATTTAGGATTTTAAGCTTTCAATTTGAAATTGTACAAGAATTAAAATTATAATCTTGATATAAAATAACAGTAATAATTAATATAAATGATTATAAATGAGCTTTAAAATTTTTGAAGGGATTCCAAAAGATTTAAAATTATTTCGGGCATTTTTAAAGATTACAAGGATTTTTCAATAGATTTCAAAAGACTTTAGGGTATTTTTAAAACATCCAAGGAATTTTTAAGATCTTTAACTATTCCAAAAAACGTTCAAAATGGTATACCTTTAACATATAAATATTGAAAATTGAATAATTTTTAATTCTATATATTCAAAATTAAAGAATTTTCAATTCAAATTTACAATTAAAAATTCAGTAAATTTGATGTTTTACTTCACAAATATCTTTTATTTGGAAGATTTAGAATTGACAACTCTTGACTCTTGAAAAAATTCAAGAATTTTTATTTATACATTTTTAAAATTGAATAAGCATCATTTTCTATTATACACATTAACTATTAAAGAGTTAAATTTTAATTTTTCAAAATTGAAGAATTTTTTATTCAAGTTCTTAAAATTGAAACTACATATTCCAAAAAAAAACACGTCAAAAACTACATTGTTTCAAACCACAAAGATTCCAAATTAATAAATCTTTAATTGTGAATCTTCCAAATTAAAGAACTTGAAATTAAATATAGTTAAAATTGAAGAATTTTTTATTGTATTTAAATCTTCAGAATTAAAAATTTCAGCAACAAAAAAGCGTTCAAAATTACATACTTTTGGAATATAAATGGTTAAAATTAAACAATTGTCAATTCTGCATTTTCAATGTTCAAGAATTTTCGATTGTAACCCTTGAAAATTGCAGAACTTTAAATTGTAAATCTTCAAAATTGAAAAGTTTTTAATTTTTAAAATCTACAATTAAAAATTCTGTATTCTTGATCACTTGGCGTGATCCCTAGAGAGATTGATCAGAAACCTGACACGAAGCAGTTTTTCGGGACAAACGTGTCATTTAAATAAATAACATGAGAATTCTAGATCAATCTAAAAAGTCTATAACCTCCCTCTCACGCCTCTTTTCCTTTGTACATATTTTAATATAAAATTTTTAATCAAATTATTTAATTAATTTTACAATCAAATTCTTTTAAAAAATTATTAAATTAAAATATTATTTTTAATAAATTTAATGTCATAATAATAAAACTGAAGAGTTTTCCATTGTGAATCTTCAAAATCGAACTACATTTTCCAAAAAAACGTAAAAACGTATGATTTTTCAGCAAAATAGTTATATTTCCAACCGAAGAGATGAATTTTCAACGAAGTAATTGAATTTCCAATCTAAAAAGATGAATTTTCAACTCAAATAGTTGAATTTTCACCTAAAAAAGATCAATTTTCCACCAACAATAGAATATATAAATTATCAGTTAAAAAAATTAATTTTCAACAGAAAAAGAACGAATGTTTAACTGAAAAAGAAAGATTTTTCAACAAAATAGTTAAATTTTCAACCATGCAGTTCAATTTCAACTAAAAATAACTAACTAAATACTTGAATTTTCACCTAAAAAAGATGAATTTAGAATAAAAAATAGAATGGTTAAATTTTCAACTGAAAAAAACTAATTTTCAGCTAGAAAAAAAAACAAATTTTCAACAAACTGGTTAAATTTTTCATCAAAAATATACAATTTTGAACACAAAATACAAATTTTCAACAAGAAGATTTATTTTCTACCAATAAAGACGTCTTTTTAACAAAATACATGAATTTTCAACGAAATGGTTGACTTTTCAATTAAAAAAGATAAATGATCAACTAAAAAGTGAATAGTTTCAGTTACAAAAGAAAAATAATTTCAAACGAAAAAAAACGAATTTTCAACAATATAGTAACATTTTCTACAAAGTAGATTTATGTTTCACAAAATAGTTTAATTTTTACCAAAAACATGAATTTTTAATGAAAAAGCAGTTGAACATTCTTCATTTTAGTTCAAAATTAATCTCTTTGGTAGAAAGTTTAACTATTTTGTTGAGAATTGATATTTTTTATTGAACATTCAACTAATTGTGTAAAAGTTGAAGCTACTTTGTCTTTTTTGGTAAAAAACTAATCTTATTAGTTTGAAATTGCCCTTTTATAATAAAATTACAACTGTTTGATTGAAAATGAACTTTTTTGTTTCAAATTCACTTTTTCGTGTTGAAAATTCAACTTTTTTACAGAAAATTTACCTTTCGGCTTGAAAGTTCAGCAATTATATTTTTTTTCTCTTGAATGAATAATCTTTTTTCACTGCGAATTGGTCAACTTAGTTGAAAAATTCATCATCTTAGTTCAAAATTTATCTTTTTGGTTGAAAAATGGACTGTTTTGTTGAAAATTCGTTTCTTGTTGAAGAAAATTCATTTTTTCACTGAAAATTCAATTATTACTACTATTTCAATACTATTTAATACTATTTTTGGTTGAAAAATTATATTTTTCAGTTAAAAATTCATCTATTTGTTTGAAAATTCATCTATTTTGTTAAAAAATCGTATGTTTTCATAGAAAATTAATCTTCTTGGTTACAAAATTTTCTTCTAAGTCTCAAAATGTATCTCTTTTGGTAGAAGTTTCATTTTTTTGAATGAAATATCAACTATTACATTTGTTTTCGCGAATTTATCTTTGCAGGTTGAAAATTGTACTATTCTCATGATAATTCGTTTTTTCTTGCCCCTTCTTTTGTTTGAAGGTAAAAACTCGGTTAAAAATTCATCTATTTTTTTTTACAAATTAAACTATTTAGTTAAAAGTTCAACACTCCTGTTGTTTCTGTTCATTGTTTTGTTTTTTGTTCTATTTTTTATTGAAAATTCATCTTTGAGGGTACAAAATTCAAGTATTTGGTTCAAAATTCAAATAATTTGTTGAAAATTTAATTATTCTGTTGAAAATTCAAGTATTTTGTTCATAATTTATTTTCTTCTATGGTAAATTCAACGTAGATCAACAATTTCAGGGGAAATAAAGGAAGCTTGCAACATTTCAAAGGATTTGAAAGATTTTAAGTTATCTAAAAAGATTTCAAAGAATTTCAAGAAATTTAAATAATTTCAAAGTACGTCAAAAAATGTTGTAGGATTTTTAAAAGATTGGAAGGCATTTTAAAGAATTCACGGAATTTGAAAAGGTTTGAAAGATTTTTTGCTATTTTAAGAGATTTAAAAAAATTCAAGGGATTTCAAAAAAAATCTTTAGGATATCCAAAGATGATAAATTCGGTTTTGAGGGTTTCCTATTGAACTTTGGGAAATAAATGAAACTTGAGAGAATTCCTAGCGATTTAAACAATTTTAAGGGATTTTATGGTATTTTTAGGAATCTTACAATATTTAAAAGATTTGATTGAATCTCGAAGGATTCAAAAGATTTCTGGGGATTTGAACGGATTGTTTTATTAGAGAACTTGAATGATTAAGTTTGATTTAATTTATGTTGAAGACATATCCAATGATTTCAAAATTTCAAAATCATAAAATGAAATTTCAAGAGATTTTAAGGTATTTCAAGGTATTTCACAAGATTTAAAGAAATGTATTGAGCCTCTAAAGATTTTATGAATTTCCATGGACTTGAAGATTTTTTTTATAAAAATTTAATTAATTAATTAATTTTAATTTACATTGAAGGGCTTTTTAAACCTAAGGCAATAAAACAATTTAAATAAAGTACATTTTTAACCAAAAGTAGAGTAAGTTCATTTTAAGTTGAAAACAAAAAAATTTCTAAAAAAAAATAATTTTCAACAAAATAGTTTAATTTTTTACTAAAAAATACGAAATGAGATAAAATACCTAAATTTTGAATCAAATAGTTAAATTTCCTTCTAAAAAAATAACTGTTCAACCAAAAACAGAATAGTGAAATTTTCAGTTCAAAAAAGTATTTTTTCAATAAAGAACACGAATTTTCGTCAAAAAAAACGAATCTTCAACAAAATAGTTCAATTTACAACCAAAGAAATAAATTTTCAACTAAGAAGAAAAAATTTATACCAGAAAAGACGAATTTCCAACATAATAATTATATTTGTAATAATTGTTGTTTGTAATAAATATTGTAGTAATTATTATTCATTAAATAATAATGAATTTGTATTCAAATAGTTGAATTTTCAACTAAAAAAAAGTATATTTTTAACCAAAAGTGGAGTAAGTTAATTTTAAGTTAAAAAAATTAATTTTCTACAAAAAAAAAGAATTTTCAACAAAATAGTTCAATTTTCTACAAAAAATACGAATTTAAAATAAAATACGTGAATTTTGACAAAGAATAGTTTAATTTTCTTCTAAAAAACATAAATTTTTAACTAAAAATAGAATAGTGAAATTTATTTCAGTTAAAAAAACACGAATTTTTAACAAAATAAGTGAATTTGCATTCAAATAGATGAATTTTTAACTATAATAGGTACATTTTTAAGCAAAAATTGAATGGTTACATTTTTAGTTCAAGAAAAATTAATTTTCAATCAAGAAGAATAATTTTCTACCAAAAGAGACAAATTTTCAACCTAATAAATGAATTTATATTCAAATAGTTGAATTTTCAACTAAGCAAATTTTCAAGCAACAATGAAATAGTTGAATTTTTAGTAAAAAAAAATTCTAATTTTCAACCAAGAATAATAATAATAATTTTCTTCTAAAAAAGATTAATTTTCAACCAGAAATAGAATGGTGAAATTTTTAATTCAAAAAATTAATTTTCAAGAAAATAAAAGAATTTTCAATAAAGTAGTTCAATTTTCAACCAAAAAATACGAATTTTCAGTAAAATACATTAATTTTAATCGAAATAGTTGAATTTTCTACTAAAAAATATAATTTTTCAACCAGAAATAGAATAGTTAAATTTTCAACAAAATAGTTAAATTTTCAACCAAAAAAGAAGAATTAGATGAATTTTAAATTAAAAAAAAATATGAATTTTCAACTATAACACATAATTTTTAACCAAAGGTAGAATGTTTAAATTTTTATTTAAAAAAATTAATTTTAACACAATGAAATAATAAAATTTGCAACAAAATAGTTGAATTTTCAACAAAATAAATTAATTTGCATCCAAATATATGAATTTTTAACTATAATATGTAAATTTTTAAACAAAAATGGAATAATTAAATTTTTAGTTTAGGAAAAATTAATTTTCAATCAAGAAGAATAATTTTCCACCAAAAAATACGACTTTTCAAATTAACAAATGAATTTATGTCCAAATAGTTGGATTTTCAACTAAAGTAAGTAAATTTTCAACCAACAATGAAATAGTTGAATTTTTAGTAAAAAAAAAATAATAATAATTTTCAACCAAAGAAGTGAGTTTTCAACCAAGAATAATAATAATAATTTTCTTCTAAAAAAGATTAATTTTCAACCAGAAATAGAATGGTGAAATTTATAGATTATATATATATATTATTATATTATATTAATTAATTTGAATTGTTTTTATTTTGCAGAAGGAGTGAATGCTTTTCTCCAGATGTTGCTCGAGGTGGCGCCAACGGCGGCGGCCTTTGACTGAATCAGAGAGGCTCAGGACGTTTTTACAAAAAAAGAAAGAAAGAAAGAAAGAAAGAAAGAAAAAAATAAAGAAAGATTGATGCCAAAAATCATTCCATTCCACTGCGGCATTGGAAACGACGAGCAACGATTATTTTATTACAGAATTCATATTTTTTGACGACACAAGACAAAATAAGATATTGATATTGTTAGGCTCGAAATGAGCGCTCATTTTCGGATATCACGGAATCCTATATAAGAAAATACATATTATTTTATTACTCGTTGTTCTTCCTATAGTGTACATGTACATACAATAATTATTCATTATACCCAGAATTGTTGTTCAAAAATCAATATCTCACGTTACTACGTTATATCGCAACAAACAGCAATGGGATTAAATTGATAAGAAAATTTCAATAAACTTTTTAATCCAATTTCGCTAGGATGTAATTATTCTCTTGGTAATCTTATTTTTTATTCCTAACTGAATCAATCTACAGATTTCAAGATTTTCTCAAAATTTTTTCTTTATTATCAATATTTTTTTCAGTTGTTGAAAATATCTAAATTTGTAAAAATAGTACCATTTAATGTGTAAAATTAAGTAACTTAATTTAATTTAAAAATTAAATTTTAACAAAATACATTAATTTTCAACCAAATACTTTAAATTGAATTTTCAAATAAAAAATATCAATTTTCAAACACAAATGGAATAGTTAAATTTTCACTAAAAAAATGTTTTTTTAAAAAATAAAATAAGGATTTTCCAACAAAATATTTAACTTATCAGTCCCAAAAATATCAATTTTCAACCGAAAAGGGAAATTACATTTACGATTAAAAAAATAATAATTTTCAGCCAAACAAAACACGAAAGTTCAACAAAATAGTTGAATTTTCAATCCAAAAGCTTAAATTCTCAAGGAAAATTGTAATAGATGATATTTCAACAAAAAATATTTTAATTTAAAATAATAAACTGTCGAATTCAACAGAAAAAAAAAGATTTTCAACGAAATAATTGAATCTTCAACCAAGAAAATTAATTTTCTACCAAAAAATACGAAATTCCAACAAAATATATGTATTTTCTATCAAACAGTTGAATTTTCAACTAAAAAAATCAATTTTAAATCAAAATGGAATAATTACATTTTCAGTTCAAACTATTAATTTTTAACTAAATAAGTAAACTTTCAACCAAAAAGATTAATTTTCTACAAAAAAAAAACGAATTCTCAACCAAAACTAGAAGTTACATTTACGGTGAAAAAAATTAATTTTCAACCAAAAAAAAAGGCAATTGTAGCAAAATAGTTGAATTTTCAATCAAAAAATGTTTGATTCAACAAACAAAAAATGAATTTTCAACAAAATAATTGCATCTTCAACCAAGAAGATTAATTTTCTACCAAAAAAATAGGAATTTTTAACAAAATATATGAATTTTTTATGAAACAGTTGAATTTTCAATTGAAAAGTGCCAATTTTCAATCAAAAATGGAACTTACATTTACGGTAAAAAAATGATAATTTTCAGCCAAACTAAAAACGAAATTTTAACAAAATAATTGAATTTTCAATCAAAAAGGATAAATTCCCAACGAAAATGGTAAAAGTTGATAAAAACAGAATAATTTTCTATCGCAAAATATGAATTTCAAAGCCAAGAAGACGATTTTGCACCCAAAATATATTTCGCAATCAAAAAAGAAAAATATATCGTTGAATTTTTAACCCAAAAATATGAATTTTTAAAGAAAGAAGAACATTTTCAACCAAATGGTTGAATCTTCTGCCAAAATAGTTAAATTTTCAATCCACAAAGACAATTTTTCAACAAAACAGTTGAATTGCTGACCAAAAAGAATGACTTCTTATCAAAATTGTTGAATTTTCAACAAAATAATCAAATTTTCAAACACAAATAATAGAAGTAACTAAAAAATATGAATTTTCAAGAAAAATTTAAAATTAGACTTTTAACTTTTTTAATTTTGATTGATTTTTATGATGTAAAAAATATCAGGTAAGAAAACTGGTCATTTTTATTAGAAAATAAAGTTAATTTATGAAATACCACAACACACCATCACATAAAAATACTTCAAAATTATTGTAATATTTACAACAAAAAACGTAAGTATAATTATTACTGGAAAAAAATGTAACGCGTTCTTGAAGTAAATTTTTAAAGATATCCTTAATTAATTTTTTTTTCAAATATAATAATAAATATCCTCTAATTTGACAGTTTTGTGATGTCAACTACATACTATCAAATGATCAGAGTTTTGAATTATAAATTTAAAAAATCTCCCATTTCAAAGATATAATTTTCTTGGCCCTAAATAATGAGATTAAATCAATTACTTCTTAAATGTTGTCCCCTACTTGATTTGAATCGAACGAATTTTTTTTTTTCAATTCAAGAAAAAGTATTAAAGAACTACATCCAACTCTCGGATTCTGTCAGCGCGCAGGGCGAGATACGGTTGTGAATCACGGCTCGGAAGGGCCGCAGTGCGCAAGTACTCAGCCGAGCATATTGCGCAATATTACGCATTCCACTTGGAAACGGTGTAATTGATTTCATTCAAAGAAGAAGAAGCAGAAGGAGAAGAAAGTCGTAAATCAGAATTAAACAAATTTGTACTTTGAATGAAAAGAAAAGAGTCAAAGAAACGATACGTTAAATTAAAAATAAAATAATCTCTGTGTGCGCTTGGTTAAAATGGTACTTGGCTTGGGTCAACTTGACAAGTGAACTTGCGATATGTTATGTTAGTTTGACAGAGTAAGAGTGGAGCGCGTGAAAATGGTCGTGACTCGTGCCGCCTCGTGGCTCGTGGCTCGCACGTCTGACACGCGCTTGTGCAGCGTTCCCTTGTTTGAACGTTTGAAAGGGAACATAGTCAGCAGCAACAATTTTTAGTGCCTAACATTAAAGAGCTTATTATCGCAGTTTTGAAGACATGGCATGATAAATTTTCTACGACTGATGAACAGAACCCGCTAATATTCAAATAATAATATAGCAACAATTAATATTAATAATTAATAATTAAATTTTAATGAACATTGAGAATTGAGAAAATTTAATTGAATTGAAAATTGAATTCAGAAGTGATAATTGTATTGAGAATTCAATTAAGAATTGAATTGAGAAGTAAGACGAGGGAATATCTGAGGAATTTAGTTTAGAATTGAAAATTACATGGCAAATTGAGAATTGAATTGAGAATTTTGAACTGAATGAAGAATTTATAATTTAATTGAGAATTAATTAAAAAGTGAAAATCGTATTGAGAATTCCATTAAGAATTGAATTGAGAAGTAAGACAAGGGAATATCTGAGGAATTTATTTCGCCAATCTCCGTGAGCTCATCAGCACCAGGGTTGTTTTCTACCTGCTGCTGCCCTCTGCTGGACCCCACTGGGATTCTCATTACAAACATGCTGGCCTAGTGCCTACCTTACCGATCTGCTGTCCTCTATCTTCCCTCTCTCTTCACCGTCCTCGGCAACTAACCTTCAAATTAGCACTTTTAACTTCACTCTGAACCCTTTCAACCTTACAAAAAAGCTCCCTCACACTACCACACACACCCTTCACTACACTCACCTCCCTTACCACCTTTCACCTCAATCGCACCTCCACGCCCATCGCCAAAACCAAAAAAGATAGCACAGAAAAAATACGCGTACTTTACCATTCGGTACCGGAAACGGAAGCCAACTGTTTAGTGAAAAATGAACTTTTTTATTGAAATTTCACATCATTGGGTTGAAAATTTAAATAAAATTAGCCTTTTGTCTACGAAATTCAACAGTTTTGTAAATAATTCATGTTAAATTCAAAAGAACTCGAACCAGTGGAAAATATAATAATTTAATAAATTGAAAGAATTCCATTGATTTTAGTACAAAAAAAAAAGCAAAAATCTCTTGAACTTGTTTTAAATCTCTTAAAAATGTCTTGGACTCTTTTAAAATACTCTATAAATTTTCAAAGTCTTTGGAATCAATTATTATAATCAAATTCTTCAAGTCAATCAAAACTTTCTCTGTAATCTTTTAAAATAACCTAAAATATTTAGAATCCCTTAAAATGTCTTGAAGTACTAGAAAATGCCAAGGAATTTGAAACAATACCTTAAAATATTTCAAATAATTTGATCAGTTTATCAATTGATCCTCAGGATGAATTAAATAAAAACTTTTAAAAAGTCAAAAAAATACATTAAATTAAGTAAATTTAGAAGAATTTAAGTAAATTAAAAAAAAAATTTTAAATCATTTCAAAGAATTTCAAACAATTCAGGATAAATGAATAAGAATTCTAGTTAAATTCCAAAAACTAATTTCAAATCTATAAAAACATTATAAAATCCCGTAAATTCCTTTAAAATATCTTAAAACCTTATGGATCCTGCAAAAAAATCAGTGAAAAATTCCTTGGAATCTTTTATTATTCCCTAAAATACTTAAAATTGAAAGCTCTTGGAATGCCTTAGAAGTTTTAAAGATACCGTAGAATCTTGAAAATTCCTTCAAATTATTTAAATCTATTCAAAAGCTCTCGGAGTCTTGAGAAATAATATAAAATATCAAAAGAATTCAAGACAATTCAGAAACACCTATAAACCTGAAATGAATAGTGATTAACTTTTCATTTATAAAAGTGTCTTGAAAGTGATTTGAGAAAAAAGATACTGATATTAGCTGCGTAGTAGCTCTCATTATTTTTCACATTTACTTCTTGCAGAAATTCCCTGATATTTACTATTTGGCTCAAAATCCCTGAATCTTGGAAGCTTCGATTAAATTGCAACTTTTTCAAAGTCTCATAATGGGCTGCAAATATGGTACCATAGGGTACCAACCAAATAATTTAATTTTCCAATCAAATTATCAATCTTCAACAAAAAAAATGAACTTTTATCAAAGTAGTTTAAACTTTCAACTAAGGAATTGAATTTTTAACCTAAGAAGATAAAGTTTCAACCAAAGTTTTCCCCGTGTAAAATAGCATAGAAAATTTTTTGCCCCCCCCCCCCCCATCCAAAACTTTACGCAATTTATACACGGCCCCAAATATGCACGTTAAATTTTCAACCTACAAAGATGAATTCTCAATCAAAACGTCGAATTTTCAACAAAATACATGAATTTTCAAATAAATAAATGAATTTTTACTAAAAAAGAAAATGAAAAAATATTGACATTTAATTTTATATTACAATTATACAAAAAATTATTCATGCTCTCGAAAAACAAATTCATTTTCAGGGTTTTGCAGGTGAGTAAACACCTTGATTATTATATACATGCACCTCCAAAAAACGGTTCAGCAGCCTTTTTCTGTTCAGCAGAGAACAAATTTGAAAACAATTTTTTTTTTTAAGGGAATAACAATTCCAGGACCATGAGCAAAATTCAAGGACTTTTCCTGGTTTCTTTCAGGTAGAGAAAAATTCAAGGATTTTTCCAGGTTTTCAAGGATTTCCAGGACGCTAGACCCTGTTTCTATGTCTTTTAATCCGTCCTTTTTAAAATTATTTTCTATATACTTTTTTTAATTTAAAGGTGTTGAGACAAGCCGACTTTTCGTATAAATGTGCAATTTGTCTTGATGACACTTCAATTTCCTACAGGGGTTGCAGAACCAGTCGAGAAATCCGGAATTATTTCAGGAAAATGGATAACTTATTGGATTATATTGTCACGACATATGACAAATTGATCAGATGCTTTAATGAGGTCTGGATCCATAATTTATTCACTGCATGTTTAAGATTTTTACAAACTTAATAAGATCGAATTTTTATTTCCCTGATTATATTACAATCTTACTGGATTAATTTTATATCACACGTTCTGGGATGTACTGAGCTATAAATCATAACTTTATGAATTGAGATATTAAGAATTTAAGAACATAGATAGTATATACCTACTTGAATCAAAGCCTTTCAATTAAATTTTTTTTCTATCATATCTCCTGATCTGAACTACTTTTTATATCACGAGCATTATCAATCGCGCGCGTGCAGTGTTCCGCTTTGGAGGGAAAAGTAATTTTTAATTAAAAATAAAAATTTCGAATAACTATTTATTTGCTCAAAGATTTTAAAATCTTAAATTCGAGCCTAAATTAGATTTTAGGAAATTTACATGCCATGAAAAGTAGGTCAAAAGGATTTTCGAAGATTTCAGATACGTCAAAAAAGAATCTTGTTTCAGACAGTTTTAGAAGAAGTTGAATTTGCAATTAAGTAGTTGAATTTTCATCCCTAAAATATAAATTTTCAACAAATAAATCAATTTCTAAGCAAGTATTTAAATTTTCAACCAAAGAATAAATTTTCAAATAATAAAACGAATTTTTAACAAAAAGAAAGATGAATTTTCAATAAAATAGTCGAATTTTCAAGAAAAATATTTATTCTCAACGAAAAACGTGATACTTGTTATTTCATTCAAGAATTATTTTAATTTAAATAAAAAACAGTTGAATTTAACCAAAAACAATCAACACAATAGTTAAATACTTAACCAATTGTCGAATTTTCAAGACAAAATGTCTAATTCTGTACATAACAGTTTAAATAAAACCCGAAAATATGAATGTTGCACCAAAATAATAGAATTTTCAACAAAAAAGAGAATAATTAAATTTTCAGTTTAAAAAATTAATTTTCAACAAAAAAAAAACGATTTTTCAACAAAGTAGCTCAATTTGCAGGAAGATAGTTGAATTTTGAAACAAAAAAGATTTATTTTTCACCAAAAAGCTAGAATAGTTCAATTTTCAGTTGGAAAAATTAATTTTCATTGAAAAGAATTTCCGAATACTAAAATTCCCGAATTGGAAAATTCCCGAATAATAAAATTCCGGAATTGGAAAATTTCCGAATAATGAAATTGAAGAATTATTAAATTCAAGAATAATAAAATTCCCCAATAATAAAGTTTCCGAATAATAAAATTCCCGAAAAATAAGATTCCCGAATAATAAAATTCCCGAATAATAATATTCCTCAATAATAGAATTCCCCAATAATAAAATTTCCGAACAATAAAATTTCCGAGTTGGAAAATTTCCGAATAATAAAATTCCCGAATAATGAAATTCACGAATTATTAAATTCACGAATAATAAAATTTTCCAATAATAAAGTTTCCGAATAATAAAATTCCCGAAAAATAAGATTGCCGAATAATAAAATTCCCGAATAATAATATTCCTCAATAATAAAATTCCCCAATAATAAAATTTCCGAACAATAAAATTTCCGAGTTGGAAAATTTCCGAATAATAAAATTCCCGAATTGGAAAATTCCCGCATAATAATATTCCCGAATAATAATATTCCTCAATAATAAACTTTCCGAACAATAAAATTTCCGAGTTGGAAAATTTCCAAATAATAAAATTCCCGAATTGGAAAATTCCCGAATAATGAAATTGACGAATTATTAAAATCACGAATAATAAAATTCCCCAATAATAAGGTTTCCGAATAATAAAATTACCGAAAAATAAGATTCCCGAATAATAAAATTCCCGAATAATAATATTCCTCAATAATAAAATTCCCCAATAATAAAATTTCCGAATAATGAAATTTCCGAGTTCGAAAATTTCCGAATAATAAAATTTCCGAATTGGAAAATTCCTGCATAATAATATTCCCGAATTATAAAATTCCCGAATAATAAAATTCCACAATAATAAAATTTCCGAATAATGAAATTCCCGAATAATATTATTCCTCAATAATAAAATTCCCGAATAATAAGACTCCCCAATAATAAAATTCCCTAATAATAAAATTTCCGAATGATAAAATTCCCGAATTGGAAAATTCGCGAATAATAAGATTCCCGAATAATAATATTCCTCAATAATATAATTTCCTAATAATAAAATTCCCGAGTTGGAAAATTGCCGAATAATAAAATGGCCGAATTATAAAATTCCCGAATAATAAGATTCCCGCATAATAATATTTCTCAATAATAAAATTTCCCAATAATAAAATTTCCGAATACTAAAATTCCCAAATTGGAAAATTCCCGAATAATAAAATTGCCGAATTGGAAAGTTTCCGAATAATGAAATTGACGAATTATGAAATTCACGAATAATAAAATTCCCCAATAATAAACTTTCCGAATAATAAAATTCTCGAAAAATAAGATTCCCGAAAAATAAAATTCCCGAATAATAATATTCCTCAATAATAAAATTCCCCAATAATAAAATTTCCGAATAATAAAATTCCCGAATTGGAAAATTCCCGCATAATAATATTCCCGAATTATAAAATTCCCGAATAATAATATTCCTGAATAATAAAATTCCCCAATAACAAAATCTCCTAATAATAAAATTCCCTAGTTGGATAATTCCCGAATAATAAAATTGCCGGATTGCAAAATTCCCGAATAATAATATTTCTCAATAATAAAATTTCCCAATAATCAAATTTCCCAATAATCAAATTTCCGAATACTAAAATTCCCGAATTGGAAAATTCCCGAATAATAAAATTCCGGAATTGGAAAATTTCCGAATAATAGAACAAACAATCTTTTCAAACTTCATAAATCGG
The DNA here is from genome assembly GCA_011634705.1 of Andricus grossulariae. Lineage (NCBI taxonomy): Eukaryota > Metazoa > Arthropoda > Insecta > Hymenoptera > Cynipidae > Andricus > Andricus grossulariae. Next base: position 153,245,454 of record JAABKJ010075445.1, on the reverse strand, counting down.
TACTGGAGGGTCATAAAAGTTTAAACAACAGGTCGATTGATGGCTCTTGAAGACGCGAACAAATACGCTATTATAATATTGTTGTATTTTAAAAATCAACAAAGTTCTTCCCATATAAACAGAACAAACAATTCTTTCAAACTTTATAAATCGGTACTGGAAGGTCATAAAAGTTCAAACAGTAGGTCAATTAATTGATCTCGAAGACGCGAACAAACACGCTCTTATATTATTGTCGTATTTCAAATATCAAAGAAGTTTTTCCAATATAAAAAAAACAAACCATCTTTTTAAACTTTATAAATCGGTAATAGGAGGTCATAAAAGTTTGAAAAATTGGTCAATTCATGGCACTCGAAGACGCGAACAAATGCCCTATAATAATATTGACGTATTTCAAATATCAACAAAGTTTTTCCCATATAAAGAGAACAAACCATTCTTTTAAACTTCATAAATCGGTACTAGAGGGTCATAAAAGTTTAAACAACAGGTCGATTGATGGCTCTTGAAGACGCGAACAAATGCGCTATCATAATATTGTCATATTTCAAATATCAACAAAGTTTTTCCCAAAAAAAGAGAACAAACCATTTTTTTTAACTTCATAAATAGGTACTGGAACGTCATAAATGTTTAAAAAAGGTCGATTTGGTGGCTCTCGAAAACATTAACAAATACGCTATCATAATATTGTCGTATTTTAAATATCAACAAAGTTTTCCCCACATAAACAGAACAAACAATCTTTTCAAACTTCATAAATCGGTACTGGAGGGTCATAAAAGTTTAAACAACAGGTCGATTGATGGTTTTTGAAGACGCGAACAAATACGCTATCATAATATTGTCGTATTTCAAATATCAACAAAGTTGTTCCCATATGAACAGAACAAACAATTTTTTTAAACTTCAATAATCGGTACCGGTAGGTCATAAAAGGTTGGACAATAGGTCGATCGATGCATCTCGGAAACGCGAACAAACACGCCATCATAATATTGTCGTATTTCAAATATCAACAAATTTTTTCCCGTATAAACAGAACAAACCATTTTTTTAAACTTCATAAATCGGTACTAGAAGGTCATGAAAGTTTAAACAATTGATCGGTTGATGGTTCTCGAAGACGCAAACAAATACGCTATCATAATATTGTCATATTTCAAATATCAACAAAGTTTTTCCCATATAAACAGAACAAAAAATTCTTTCAAACTTCATAAATATTTACTGGAAGGTTATAAAAGTTTAAATAATAGGTCGATTGATGGCTCTTGAAGACGCGAACAAATACACTATCATAATATTGTCGTATTTCAAATATCAACGAAGTTTTTCCCATATAAACAGAACAAACAATTTTTTTAAACTTCATAAATCGATACTGGAAGGTCATAAAAGTTTGAACAATAGATCAATTGATAACTTTTGAAGACGCGAATAAATACATTAGATATCCTATTGTAGTATTTTAAATATCAAAAAGAATTTTGTCATATGAACAAGGTTGTTTTTTCAAATCTCTAAACTATGAGGAAGCAAACTGAGTAAAAGTGACTGAAGCGACTGTGTGGCAGCCCTGCATATGGCTACTGAACTACGGGTATAATATAATGAATAAGACTGTTGCTGTCATTTATTTTTATTTTTTAATACAAATGTATGTCTTATTATGAAACAGGTGTCCGCTGAAGATGTACACCCAAAGCTAATCTTATTTGCTTGAGGATTCAACTATTTTGATGGAAAATTTTTGTTGAACCACTTTGCTAAGAAATCATCTTTGTTAAATATATATTTTGATTGAAAGTTTACCTATTATCTTGAAAAATGAAATTTTTCCATTGCAAATTCAACTGCGTAGGTATAAGTTGAATTACTTTGTTGAAAGTTTTTTTTTGTTGCTGAAAATGCATATTTTCTAGTTAGAAATTCATCTTTTATACAGAAAACTCGTCTTTTGGCTTGAAGGTTCAAAAATTTAGGTAAACTTTCTTTTCTTTCTTGACTGAAAACTCTTTATTTATTGAAAATTTGTCTTTTTTATTTCAAACTTCTTTTTTTTCTAATGAAATTTCGTCTGTTTTGGTTGAAATATACACTATTACATTTTTTTGTTGAAACTTTATCTTTGTATGTTGAAAATTCAATTATTTTTGTAAAAATTTCATTCTTCTGTTGAAAATTCAAGTATTTCGTTAAAATGTCGTTTTTATGGTAGAAAAGTCATTTTTTTGTGTAAAATAAATGAATTTTAAAGTTTTTGCTTTCTATTTGAAATATTGTTTTAATCTGTTTATAAAAGATCCGCTGTTGAAAGTGTTACAAGATTAAAATGCTGGTATTTGAATATTAATGGCCAGAGAAAATAAAAAATTGGTTAAGCGAAAATCATAAAATTTAAAAAAATGAAGTTTTCACTCTGCAATGCGTGTATTATTTAAAATACAAAAAGTTTTCATCAGGTTGAAGTCTCATTTCGAGTTCTTTGTGGAAAAAGTCGACTCTTGTATTTTAAATAACTTGAAATGCCGAAATTTCCCTAAGGGGTCGTGCATAAATTGCCTAAAGTCTTTTTAGGTTGTGGTCAAAACCACGTCTCACATAAAATATTTTGTTAGAAATTTAAGAATTTTGTTACAAGGTCATTGTAATAAGTTACGTTTTTCGCTGAAAATGGAACTGTTTGGCTGCTTATTCCGAAATTGCAAAATAAAGTATAAGTTTTATTTTCATGATTACTTTATTACTTGTACTTGATTTTGTATTAATTTTTCTTCTCAGGGTACTGCAGTACCCTAAAAAATGTATCAATGTGTCAACATATTTTCAAAGCAATTTTTAGATATAATTTAGCCAAAAAATTGTATTGAATAAACTTTCGTTAAATAACTTCTATTTCTTAAATTGTCTTCGAACGTTGTGTCATAATTCCAAAGATGTATTTTTTTTTATTCTGCATGTTATTCTTTACGATTAGAACAAAAACTACGCATCCTGTCAAAAAACAGTTGATACCAAATCTGCAGCTCTTTTTCGGCTGAACAACTTTTGCTTGCTTACTTTTCTTCGTAGCTTGTAACGTTTTTTCAACAATTGAATGTTTTCAATAAAATATTTGTGAGAACATATGTAATCCTTTCATTAGACCGTCAATATTAATATATTTGAATAAATTTTCTTAGGTCTTACGGTCTACTTTTTAATAAAACATCCACTAAGTTGACATTTTGTTTTATTAAAATAATCGAATTCATTACGTACTTTTCAACACTACCGTGTGTCTTTTTCAAGCATACCTACATTTAAATTATATATATATATATATATTTCGGTTTCTATTCCTTTGGAATAGAACTGAAGGGCCCATGACAAAGCCACCCAACGCGTCCTCGGGTTGCGGATAGAGGGTCCCTGTACCAAGGGTTTCTGCTGAATATGGTTAACAAAATATATTTTATCACAATCTTTTACTTTATATTTGAATTTTAATCGTGCATTTTCCTTTATGTGCGCCACATTTGGTGCCGCTCCCCTACCAAATTCTAGAGAAAATTCAAATAGAATATTTAGACGTTTCAGAAAGGATAACAAAATAATTTTATTTAAAATAAAATGTAGATTTTTGAAAATCTTGAACAAAAAATTAAGAAGTTTTTCAAGAATTTCGAAAGGTTTCAGGAAAGTAAAACAATGTTCTCATGATTTCTCGGAAAAATTAAAATGATTTTTTTTTGCAAAATTTATTTTGAGAGAGTATGAAAAAAGATTTTAAAGCCTTCCAAAAGACTTAAAATAATTATTAAAAAAGAATCTGGAAAATTTGGAGGAAATTTTGAATTTGTGAAATGCTTTGAACAGTTTCAAGATGATATAAAAATTTCTTGAGATTCCTATGAATACTTGAAGTGATTCATTTTTTTAAAATTAATTTTAAGAGAATATTAAACAGATTATAAAACATTACAAAGCAGTTCCAAAATTGTCAAAAATGAATACAAAAGATTGGAAACCATTTTTAGGAATAAGTCCAGTCATTTTAATAGATATTTAGGGATTTTTGAAATGATGAAGAGATTAACAATATTTGAAAACTTTGAAAATTTCCAAACGTTTCTGCAATATTCTTAATTTTTTAATCGTTAAGATGTCTTTAATATCTTTTAAATTACACAAATTTTTCCTAAAATTTGGTAAAATCCTGTGAAATAAAATAAAATTCTCAGAAATTTTCTAGATGCTTTTTCGACACAACCACAATCTTCGAAAATCTTTTTGAATTTTCTCGAGAACCCTAGGAAAATTATTTTTATATAACCTTAAAGAAAATAAACAAAGGAAATTAAAAAATCAATACGCATGCAAAATTTTCATTTTGCATTAAAAATTATTTTTTCCTTCGAATAATAATTTACCTAACATTTTTTTATTCTAGCGTATTTGATTAAAAATTTCATCAATTTTTCATTAAAATTTCAAATGTTTTGTTTAAAATTGAAATCTTTTTTGGCCAATGATTCAAATACTTTGTTGAAAATTCGTCTTTTTAGATGAATTCAACTCTTTTTGATTCAAAATCCAAAAAACTATAATATTTTTCGTTAAAAATTAATTTTGTTTAAATTTAATTAGTTGGTTAAAATGTAACCTACTTTGTTGAAAAGTCACTCCATTAGTTGAATATTCAACACTTTAGTTCAAAATTCATCTCTTTGGTTGAAAATGTAAACAATTCGTTGAAAATTTGTCTTTTTGGCAGGAAATTAACCTTTCTGGTTGAAAATTCATCTTTTTGGATGAGGATTAATCTATGTTGTTCAATTTTTTTATGAATTCAACTGTTTTTTATTTAAAATCAAAATCGTTTTGGATTGAAATCACAACTATTCAATGTTTTGTTAAGAATTATTGTTTGAGCTTCTCTCAATTAAAAATATTTCTCTACTCTTAAGCGGAGAACGACGAGTGTCTGCGAGCACTTTTCTAAGGGTCCCATTAGTCAGTCGACGTCATTCGCACCCCCACTTTTCCAGGTGGGCCCGATCCCTCTAACAGGCTTCAGTTAGCTTCTACTGAGTACCCAGCTGAAAATTACTGAACAGAAACTTTGGAGGATCCTGCACATGTTCCTGTACAGGAAACTGCACACGAACCTGCACAGGTAATCTTGACGGTTCCTGTGCAGGAATTGAGAAAATCCTCTTCACAAGTATGATACTTGGGTCAATCAAAAACCGATATCTTTCGAAAAAACCAACAAAGGTTTCAATTAACTAGTTAATTACTTTATTAAGTGCAATCATCCCTGAAAGTAAAATCTGAAGCCTATTTTGAAATTAATATTGAAGAGATTGATTCCGATGGATAATCGATTTGAAACCCGTCTTAGGTAGAAAAAAAAAACTCGTTAGGTATCGAAACGCTTACAAATCTGATGATACAATGTACTATTATGAGGAAGCTTTAGCGACCCCTTATATCATTTCCCAACCCCACGTGCAAGGCAATCTCATTACCGGGGATGCACTCTCCGCATTAATGCCAAAAGGAATTAACTTTCAACGTTATGGGATCAAATGTTATTAACTTTATATTGCCTCTCAGTGGAAGCGGGGGTCCGTTAAAATAACACGTCACTGCTTTGTCCCTAATGCATTCTTCATTTAGCGTCAGCTGCTCGAAAGGCGTGTTTTTTTTAATTTTTATTTCAAAAACTTCATGACTTACCCTTGTGAAAAAATTTGTACAAAAGGGTACAGAAAACTAAAACTATTTTCAGAGGAATCCACAAATAAATACAATATATTACAACCGAAATTACAGGAAAGTACTACTTTTTCCTATTATTAAGACGGATTTTGTCCCTTTTTTGTATACTCTTGTACTTTATTGAAGGTTAATTTTTTACAAGAATGTACAACTAAAGAATCTACAGAAATAGACAGGTTTTGCAGCCAAAAATTTGTTCTTTTTCGACCTAGGATGACAAATATTTAGAATATTCCAATGAGAACATTTTAAATTAGGATGTAAACATGATCGCTATTAGAAAAAAGCTTCTATGTTTGAATTAAAAATGAATGGTATAATATTAAGAGACAATAATGAATAATTGTTATTGAAAAAACACCCTACGTTTGAAATTTTGTTTTATATAGCAATCGATTGGACACCATATATGTCATTTGAAATAATACCAGATTTCTAAGATTTCAATACATTTTGAAGATTCGAAACGATTACAAACTTTTTTAGAAGATTTCAAACGACATCACAAAGATTTTGAATATTTTTATGATTTCTAATTGATATACAAGATGTTACAAATATTTCAAAGATCTCATAAAATATTCAAAGATTTTATAAAAATTTCAAAGTTTTCATACAAATTTCATAAATATTTCGATAGGATACAAGAATTTTAAAGATTTCAAAAAGGCGACAGCATACCAGGTTTTGAACATTTCAAGACATTTCAAATATTTAAACGATTTGAAATTTTTTAGGATATTTCAAAAGATTTAACAAATATTTTAAATATTTCAATGATTTCAAACCAGTAAAATCGATTTCAGTAAGATTTCACAAATATTCAAAAGAATTCATAGGGTTTTCGAAAGATTTCAAAAAATTCCCAATTTTCAACAAGGGTACAGAACACCAGATTTCAACATTTTTCAAATTTTTGGAAATTTTATACGATTTCAAAAGATTTCAAAAGATTTTAATGATTTCAAACAAACACAACCGATTTCTCAAACAAATATTAAAGAAATACTTCACAAATATTTCAAGGATTATAAATATTTTACAAAAGGTATAGTGAACCAAATTTCTAAGATTTCAATAAATTTTAAAGATTCGAAACGATTACAACATTTTATAAGATTTCAAACGACTTCACAAAGATTTTATATATTTGAATGAGTAGTTTTAGTGCGTTTGTAATTTGAGTGAGCTGCCTTTTTCGCTCCCGTAAGAATTTTGAGATCGCTGCTAAACCACAGAGGAAAAGTGGATGCTACGTAGACTTTCAAATGAACAGAATACTCAAAAGCTACGTACAGGTACTTTAGTAACAAAGGAACTAAATGTACATGTCAGAGGCGGATGATAGTTATCCACGGGAAGAAGAGGATCATTGGCAACATCAACTTTATCGGTGTCAGAATTTGTAAATATCAAGTCTAACAGGGACCCAAGTATATTAAAGTTATTATTAATTTGCTCAAGATTAAGGTAGACAACAGAATCCGAGATCAAGTTCGTGATCTCAACATGCGCTTGTAAGGATCCACATTTCGGCGCGCAGATTGACTTCTGGTGAGAAGAATCATTCCAGACTGCATAAGGCATATTCTAGTCACCAAAAATATGAACGACAGAATTAGGAAAAGCGTCAATTGCGTCCTCGAAGGCATTACACAAATGAACATAATCAATAAAAGCGGAGTTGGGTGGGATGTAAAAAACTCCTAGCAAATGAGTAGTTGTTTCGATTACTGCTTTAAACCAAACATGCTTCACTGTGTCTACGTTGGTGAGAAAGCGAACAAACCTGATTCTGTGTTTGGTGGCGATTATACCCCCCCCCCCATCCACGAGAGTAGTTACTAGTAGCTGGACTGCGGTCGCAACGAAAAACATCAACATTGTTTAAACCTAATTCGGAACTGTTTATGTCTTTACTAAGCCATGTTTCGCAGAAAATTATTATATCATTTGAAATTAAATTGATTGATGCAATTGATGTAGCTTTGTTCACACACCTCTGAAATTTTTGTAGTAAATACTTATCAGCTGGTAACGCTCTAGTGTGTGTGTACGACTACTATTATTTGAAACACTTACGTTTACGCATGCGCTTGCTGCTGTTGGTCGCTGTCGCTGCTTTTCGCATTCTGTTGCTGTGATGTACTCGTGCCTACATTCGTGATGCGCAGGATTCCATGCCGGAAAGTCAATTTGAGACCTTCTCCCTCTTTGCGACGTGATGATAGAGCTGTTTTCAACTCTGCAATTTCCTCTAGTTGAGCTTTCGTTTTGTCCGGAATCAACCACAGGTTTTTCAATTTGGAACTTTTGACCGGGTCGTTCAGATCTTTCTTGGCCTGAATAAAGTCTCGGAGCAGCGCATGCGCGACTACTTTCTTCTCGCATACAATCTTCACCGATCGAGGTTTTGACAGAGCCTGTGAAAAAGCGCCAAGTTGATTAATCCGCATGTCTTTAGATCAATTTTGTGGAGAAATTTCGGATAGGAGACTAGATACTTGGGTCCGGGTCAGATCTCCTGTAGTGGATTCACCACTCATTATGGAAGAACCACCACCTGCAGCCCTTGCATTCTCCTGGAATCCAAACGGGATCAAATTATTTTTTCTTAGGTTTCTCTCTTCGATTTCGTTAATACAACTACGGGTGAGGGGCTTGTTGATACCCATAGGAAGGGAACGGCTTTCCGTTTGTATATTGGCGATAGTACCTTCAGCTGCAGTCAGCCTTTCCGAAAATCCCTCTGCTCTCTCCTCGGCTCGATCGACCCTTTCCATGACGTTGTCAATCTTCAATGATAGGTCGTCGATCTTTGTTGATAGGCTATTGACAGTTTTTGACACCTCATTTATTTTAGGCTGAAAGGATGTGAAAGCGTTGTTTATAATTCGCTAAGCACACGCGAATAAGCACGATGGCGAGCTAACGTAGGCCAAAAGTGAGGCTCCGATGCCTACTGAAGCCGATGGCTCTGATCGGATTATTTCATGTGATCGGATGAGCTTGTGTTTGACCTTGACAACAGCGCCATCTGACACGCGAATTTGTATTGCTTAGTAGTATCGCGAAGTTACTGTAGCAATGTTCATGAAAAATAGCAGTGAATATCAATTCATTTTAATCAAAAATGTTACGCATTGCCAACCATATTTTATTACGATTCTATCATTTTCCAAGCATGAACAATAATAATTAAAATGTTCGAGAAATTACATTTAGCTGAATTTGCAATCATTTGGTCTTTTTTTGTAGAACAAATATTAAAAAATTTTCATTTTCATTTTTCAAACAGGCTTGAAATTTATGCAACCAGGCCAGCAACCCTTTGAAATCAGAGATAGTCGAGTAAATAGGAAGGGAGGGAGAAAAGGGGGTCTCAGGAACAGCGTGTAAGTAGTATGAGGGCCTGGAGTCAGTCTTTTAAGCAACGTCGATTTAACAAGATTTTAAATAAAAACCGAGTACCCGAACAATTAAGAGTTCTTATTCAGATCCTTTTCCAGCAAATTTGAATTTCAGCGTAACGCGATGCAGACTTCAGTCCCTTACAGCAGAAACTGGTCTTATCGGTAATCGAAGCAGAGGTGGACATCGTTGGGATGAGATACCACATTCAATTTTTCACGTACGTTGAACCTTAGCATACAGATAATTTTTTCGTGACAAAACTGTGGGATTTTTAAAACTGACTCGCGGACGTGCCTCGATCGAAAGTGATGGGTGAACAGTGAACAAAAGGGGAAAAAGAAACTGTAAAGTTTCTTTGTGACTGAATTTTGGTGTAACAAGGGAGGAAAATAGTTCGTGAATATTGTGAAGTTGCGGGCACTAAGCTCATCCACACTGGCGGTATGACGAAGAAAGACGACGAAAAGGAATAACGACGAGAACTGTGAGGACTACGAGAAAGGGCGAAGAGCTGGAGAACGCCACAACCCCAACCCTTTTTTTGACAAGGTTTTTGGAGATTGTGGTTGAAGAACGAGTGCAAAGACTTCGTGCCATCCCCGTCATCACTTCAGGCGTGCCGAGGTAAGGAATGAAAACCAAAAAAGACGACAAGTGTCCCAGTAAAGCTGTCAATAAACGACAAATAAAAATATACAGACGAGGTTGGTTTGCGCATGAGGATTTCCGAAGTGAAATTCACGAAGAAGATCCATGGGAGAACCAAACATTCGTCAAGATTTTCGAACCTGTAAGTTGCATGCTTTTTCATTTCCCAGTGTCTTTACAGAACACTTTAGGTAAAATATCAATTATCTGATTTTAAAGGGATAAATTGAAATGATAATAGATAGATAACGAACAAACGCCATTGATCTTAGTTGTATTCCAAATGCGGATAGCGAAATCAAACGATATTAGTGAACGCGCTCAAGGGGCGTGTGATGGAAACGGTACACCGAACGTGGAAATGGCACTCGCACAGAACATGCACGATTACGTGCAGCCCTCGCCGATAATTATAAATCTTCCCCATGGACTGATGTCTGTCGATTCGCTTTCGCGCTCGATCAGAGCAGCCGAGAAACGCTCAGAACGCGTGAGTCTAAGAGACTCCTGGCGGAAACACGACAAATAATCTCCCTCCCAGTTGAGAACCCCGAGTTGGCGGAAGGGTAGCTGTCGCACAAATTTTTCATGCAGGGGTCCATTCGTTGAAAAAGAATGACTCATATATATACACACACATATATGAGTCATTCTTTTTCAACGAATGGACCCCTGCATGAAAAATTTGGTTTAGTCTAATAAAGGTCTATGGCTAGTCAATCGAGAGGTCTTCAAGTCTACTTTCAAAATCCGAGTGGCGTTTTTATAGAAAGATCATGGCTGATCAAATATGGTCGCCAAAACCACGTAACCTGCACTTTTTTTACTAAATTGATTATAAAACAAGCACCATCAACCCTATTGAAGTCTGAAACGTTCCAAATGGAAGGCTTTGAACTCTACTTTTAAAGCCCATATAATACACATTTTTTCGTTCCGGTTAAAATTCAATATGGCGGCGAAAACCACATGGCAAGTCGTGACTTTTAAAAAATCAATCGATTTTCACCAAATTTGGTATCCAAGGGTTCTTGGGCTCGCTGCTTACGAATCTAAGGTCAGATTTACAAAATTGAAGACGGCGGATCCAACATGGCAGACAAATTTTTTTAAAATCTAGCGATGTCCACCAAATTGGGTATACAAGGGTTTACGCGGTCGCTGACTACGAATATGAGTTTGCATTTAATATTCAAGATGACAAATCCAAGATGACGGGTAATTTTGGTAAATTTGGTCCGTCATCTTGGATCAGCCATCTTTAATTGCCAATTCAAGCTTGTATTCATAATCAGCGACCTCGAAAACCCCTGTATACTAGATTTGGTGTAAATCACTTGATTTTTAAAAATGGTTTTTAAATTTTTTTAACCATCTGGTCAGCGTAAACATGGGAAACCAGACGGTCTGGTCCGAGCCGGGCCAGCGCTAGAAAAATTGTCGACATGGGCTTTTCTTTATCTCTTATGAACACTAAATTGACTTCAAACATACTAAAATCTTGCACTGTACTTATTTTTATAAATTCTACTACTTTTAGGGGACCACACTTGCGCAGTTTTAATTTAACAAAACTTCAAAACTTTTCTACTTAACGTTTCTTTCACTCCACCTCCAATCAATTTCCTCTCATTCCTTCCCTGGCCTGCACAAAACCGCACCCAAGGAAGGCCAAACTGATAGTAACTCGCTCCTAAAAGATAATATAGGCAGCTATAAATTAACAGTAAAGGAGGATAAATTAGCAATATTGGGAGCCTACTTCGCCTCGGTAAGTGAAAATCGTAACAGTTTCAAATCGTTATCCGCATTCCAAGAAAGGCACAAGAAACGCCTCGTGGTTAAAAGTGGGGACGATTCCGGTGGGGAAAATATCGCGGTAACACGTTTGGAAAAATGCACCGCGAGAAAATCCCTTGTCTGCTTAGGGCGGAGGACTGTGGTTCTAATATAGGTAAGGCTCACGGGCATACCTTTCTTCACTCCTTTGAGTCTGTGGATTCACCATAAAGGAGCGAAGAAAGATTTATCAAAAATTCCCTTTCTTCCTATCCTTCGGGGGTTTAAAAAAATTAGATGGTTCACGAAATAATAATTAAATGGGAAAGCGAGTGAACCAAAGAGACTGTGATTTCTCGATCTCCTATTTTGGTTAATGTCACGAAAATCGCGACATATCTAGAATCAATAACAGCTAGGTTGAAAAAGTGAAATTAGTCCCTTTTCGAGTCAAAATGGGAATTCAGTAGAGATGCACGCCGAGACGAGAATTTCTCGGATCTTGCCTGATATTGCCCGTATTCGAGATAATTTTGTTGTCAATTTGGGGCGTCATTATAGCTGCTGTGCAATGTTGCCTATGGTCGCGTAGAACATTTACAGCGGGTGGGGCAAGATGATTTGTGACGAATTCGTATTTCTCTTCTTCTGGTTCCCATGCCGGTGACGCTCTCCGCTGACGGACGAGAAGATCCGATGATTTCTCTGCAAATATGTCAAATTAATGATCAATATCATTCAATCCCGCTGAATAAACTTGGTTGTAAGCACGTGAGAAGAGTCAAGAGTTGGTATCCCTGTGAATAAGCAGGGAGTGGGACGAGCAATCTGCAAGAGATCGTTAATTGTTGTCATGCTTGCAAAGGAAAAGTCGCTTCCGCGCATATGCGCATTGCTTTTGTCTCATCACGTGTTACCCCGACTCCAAGAAGGCAGGAGCCCCACTCCAGAATTTTACATTTCGAAGAAAATTTCAGGGGCTAGAGTAGGGGACACAACAACAGTAATGCGCATGCGCGCGGAAGCGACTTTTCCTTTGCAACCTTGGGAAACGCTGACGATCACCCCTACTTTGCACAACCTCACCACACTTTCTCTTCCCACCCTGCCTCCACAACATACTCTCCTCTCTCCTACTTCACCTCCCATTACTCTTCCTCTTCCCACCTATTTCTTTTTCTATCTCTACTTTCCATACTCTCCCTTACTTTCCTGGTTTGACCCACTCTCCTTCCGTGCTTACACTCTCCCACTTCACTTCCCATACCCGTTCTTCCTATTTTCCTTCTCCTACTTCCCCTTTCCTACGTCCCTTCTTCTATTCACTCTCCAATATATACTCCCTGCGCCTCATACTTCTCCTGCACTCCTGCTCCCATACCCACTCCTGCTTCCTACGCCACACCATGGATGGTCGGACACCGGACTGAAACTAAATATTTCTGCCGGGGGCTACGAAACACTACAAATTAAAAAAAAATGTAAAATATTCTACTGATTTAGTAAAATTGGAGTAAATGTAGGAGAATTCAAGGGAATTCATACAATTTAAAATAAAATTCTTGAGAATCTTAATAAGTTTCAGAGACTTCAGTGTAAATTGAGTGAATTGTAGAAATTCAAAAGAATTTAAAGGAATGCAAAAGAATTCAGAGAAATTCCAAAAATTGAAAGGAATTCATAAGAAATAAAAGGAATTGAAAATAATTAAATAAAACTTAGAAATTCTTGGGTCTCTGTATATGTTTCTCATGTAGATATATGTCTAAATACAAAAGTAATCAAAAAGTAGCCATAGTTACTTTTTTTTGAAAAATACAAATGAGTTGACACCATTTTTTTAAATCCAAAACATTCTACTGAATTCAGTATATAAAAGATAATATAATAAAATAATAAATATTCCATCATTCAATGAAATGCAAGTGAATTTAGAAGAATTCATAAGAATTTAAAAGGACAACATTTTAAACATGTTAAGAATCACAAAATTTCTATTGAATTTAATAAAATAGAAGTGAATAGAATTCCGGCAACACGCCCACATTGAGTGGAGAATCAACTCAAGGAACAGAAACACCCAAACGCCAGAAACACCCAGAGCTTTAGCACGTTTCGATTCAATCATTGCGAAATCAACGTGCCTACCTATGGAAAAATGGATATGCACGCGGAGTGCTTCCTCAACCGCTGCTTTATTAAGCTGCAGCCGAAGATGAGGAAGCGACATTAAGACCAACCGTGGAAAGCAGGCACCTTCTGAGAGATGATCACGATTTCATATATATATATATATATATATATATACAAATGAAAATGGCTGAGTTTAAATGAACTCACCGTTGGATGAACTATAAGTTCTACTGCTTTTCTCTTCGTATTTGTATCGAAACGTATAAAATGCCAGCAAGCAGCACATAAATCCTTCCAATATGCTCCTGGGTTCCATAATTGTGTCGCCTTCCGCAAAGACCTGACATGCGGTGTTGTCGTCAAAGAGGGAATGTGCTGCAATACGATAAAGTAATAAGTATCTGATAAAAAGTATCAAGTTTTTTGATTTGAAAGGAAAGCAGTTGCATTCATACTAGAAATACAAATTTTTAACAAAATAGTTCAATCTTCAACAAAAACAGGTTAATTTTAATCAAACAGCTGCATTTTTAACTAAAACGGTTTTTAACAAAGAAGTTTTCTGCCAAACAAGATGAATTTTTAATCCAAAAAGATGAACTTTCAGCAAAGCAGACCAATTTTCGTCGGTTGCATTTTCATAAAAAGTTAGATTTTCAATCCAAGAGGACGACAATTCTTAATGAAAAATATAATAATTGATATTCCAATAGGAAACCAATATTTTTTTAAATCTTAAATAGTCGAATTTATTAAAAAAGATGAATGTTGAACCAAAAATGTAATGGTTCACATTTCATCCAGAAAGTATTTTTATTTGAATTAAAAAACAGTTGAATTGTACCAAAGAATACGAGTTTTCAACAAAATAGTTAGATCCTAAAAAAAATTGAATAATTTTAACCAAACAGCTGCATTTTGAACCAAAACAATTAAAGTTTCAACAAAAAGTGAACACGAAAAACGACCAATTTTTAACAAATAATGCCATTTCAATTAGCAGTTGAAAAAAATTGATTTCGAACAAAATAAAAAATATTTTCAACAAAATAGTTAAATTGTCAGCCAAAACGATGGATGTTACCGTACTAAAATAAATTTTAAACAAAATAGTTCAACCTTTGTCCAAGCAGTTAAATTTTCAATACAAACGATTGATTTTTTAAACAACAATGACGAATTAAACGAAAATACACAAATTTCCTACCAAAGTGTTGAATTTTCAACTAAAAAAGATCTATTTAGAACCAGTAACGAAATATTTAATTTGAGAAGCAGAATTTTTAACAAAAAGAGATCAATTTTGAACCAAACATATAATAACAGTAGACTTTTCAGTTAAAAATAACTAACATTCAATGAAAAATAGTTAGATTTTGAGGTTGGGTTCTAATAATTCAATTCACATATGACTGAAAAAATGAGCAAAAGGGAGATTTTATTAAAACAGGGGGAAGGAGAAGAGAAATTCTCCGAAAAAAGGGTTAGAAAATACTTTTTTCTCTCACTTTGCCACATGACAATGCAATATATTTATCTCACTCTAGCACGCAGGCGATGAATATCGCTTGGCCAGCAAAAAGATTCGAAATTGAGATGAAAGTATTGCGTCGAAATGTGGAAGACTGAGAGAAATAGATATTTTTAACTTGCAAAGCTTCCTCGATGAGAAAGCAATACACTAGAAAAGACAATAATCAAGAAAATTATTAAAAACCTTACGGGACACATGTGTACAGAAATGTTATATTTACGTTCAGCAACCCTTGACGCTTGTTTCATACATAACAGATATATATATAATTAAAAACTAAAGGTTAACAACGACCGCAGGGTCCCACTGGGAGCAACTGTCATCTAAAAAATGACATCGGCTCCCAGTAGGACCGGACCATCCCTGGACAATTGTCCGCGACTGCTTATTAATTATTGTAACCATATTCAGCATAAACCCTTGGTACAGGGAGCCTCTATCCGTTTCTATTCCAAAGGAATAGAAACCGAAACCGAAGGTTTATATATAAGAATATTAAGTAAATGATAATAATATAAATAAATATAAGAAATAATATATAATAAAAAATAATATAAAATAAATGATAATAATAATAATAATGAAAAATAATGTATACATATAATATATATTATATTAAATACAAAATTGTCCATCTACAAAATATCTACAAATTTTCTTAAAACCATTTTTTCATAAAACGCATAGCTCTTGTTTCCATCATGCGCAATGTTATTAAAAATTGCAGTTTTCGATGAAACTATGCAAGACAAAAAAAATGTTAAACATTAAATTTGGTCAGTCCAAAAAGGTCTACAAATTTTATCCAGGTCATCGTGAATTTTAGTCGTGGAAAATGTTATCAACAATACATAATTCTATTTATCACCAAAAATATGCCAGATACGAAAAAATTGTTGCTAACGTAATTTTTCAGCTTAAAAAAAATGTTTATTTATAGAAAAATGACACAAGTCGCAGTAAAATGTTGACGACAGAATTTTTTCGCTTAAAACAAAAGCCCCGGACCGACTTACAAAAATTAGTATAAAATATATTTAATATAATAGAGTTCAAAATAATATAGAAGCAAAGCGAGCCGCCGCGTAGAAAATTTGCTCGTGTAGTGGGCAAATTTTTTCAAGTTCAAAACGAGTTTAGTTTAGGATTTGTCAACACTATATAGTTATTTTTAAATGAAAATTCTTTAATTTTTATTTTTGACGGTGAAATTGTCTGTCTTCAACTGAAAGAGTTTGAATTAAAACTACATTTCATTGGAATCATCCAAAAAATTACCGAGCATCTTGTAATTTAAGGTATTCCAACCAGATGGTCCAAATTGAGATATTCCAAACTGCACGACTATAATTTGAAAATTGAAGCATTTAAAAATACAAATCTGACATAACTAATAAAACAATACCTTTGATATTCTTTGTTAAATAAGAAAATTCTTCTACGTTAATGAATAGTTTGGTTTTGGAGTCTGCAAATTTAGATATGATTCCATAATAAAAATTCGAAAGATCTACAATTTTAAAGCAGGTCCATTCGGACCTTAAGGAAGGAAGGCTGACAAATCCAGAAAGATAAAATTCCCGACACATTAAATATCGCAAAATATAAAATATTTGAAACAAAAGTTCCTGAAATTGAAAAATATCTAACAACATACAATTTTTATTTCTGTGAAATTGCCACTAAATGAAATGCTTGAATCTACACAATCAAAAAATGATTTTATTTATGGATAAAAAAAAAATAAGAAATATACTTATTAGTTTAAATTAATGTATTTCAATTATTATTTTATTATTCAACAGTATTGTAATTGTTTATATTTCGGACATTCAATTTCGGTTATTTACCTGTGTCCGCAATTTTACAGTGCAAGATACTTTATAATGGCTGCAATTTTGTTTCCTGAATTTTCTATAAGTAGGAATTTCGCTATTTAGTAATGCCATAAAACGCCAAGAATTTTATTACTTGGGACTTTTCCAATTCGGGAATTTTAAATTGTCGGAAATTTTATAAAGAGAAGTTTTAGGCTCCGGAAGCTACGATCATGGTTCCTTAAAGCAACCAATCCCGATGCAACTGGAACGTGTACGACCCTTGGTACAGGGACCCTCTATCCGCAACCCGAGGGCGCGTTCGGTGGCTTTGTCATAGGCCCTTCAGTTCTATTCGAAAGGAATAGAAACCGAAACCAAAATATATATATAGTCTTTAGTATTATTTTTTAATGAAATAGGTTAAATAAATAGATATAATTTGAAATCTATGTGTGTTTTTCTTTATTCCCTCACCTGAATTCATCGCAGTTCTTTAGGAAACCAGCTTATAAGAACTTCTAACAGTCCATTATAATATTTATGTAGCTGACTTTATTTCATAAATTCTGACAAGAGCTTTCGAATTATGTGTTTTTCATCCCAAAATAGTTGAATCAATAATATTAAAAATTATTAAGAGCTTACCAAGAATTAATGGCTAAGAGTTTATTTGGCATCTAAGCTATATCGATATAAGATTATAAATCTCTCACTGTGATCCACTGGATGTAATAAGATCTCTTAAGAATCTGTTGGTGTTTGTCAAGATTCGTGCAAAATTGTTACGTGGTTTAATAATAAGAGTTTTATTTCAGTAATCACTGCATTTACTTAGGATTAAATATATCTATATTTCCCACACATGAATAAAGCTACAAGAACTTTATCACTCTTATGTATGTTTTTTCTTTCTAAACTGCTTATACAAAATTGAAGCAATTAGTTTTCCTATTAAAATGCAGGTTTTATATTTTATAAAATGTAAGTGTTTGATTCATGTGAAAAATGATAGATGATATTTTCTTTGGCAACTTCTTCGTCACTGATAATATTATTTATCCTTTCTTTTCTTGATCATAAGAAGGTGTTTCGTAGACTTTCTTGAAACTGCTTCTTCTTTATTTGAACCATAGGCGTTTATGCTTAGAGAAATGAGATGATATCATAAATGTTAGTTTGAAAAGAAAAACTTCGTTCCCGTTGTAATGTAATCAACATTCACATTAATTCAATATTCAGCTAACTCCTCCAAATTGGCATAACAGCACTCGTTACAGCAATTATTTTATGCTTCTTTGCCTTGGCTGGATTCATACTATTCTATGGTATATTCATCAATTTTATTTCTTACTTATGATATAATAAGAGTGAAATATTTTTTTAATGAGTTGCATCTCCCTTTTCATTCGCGGAAAGCAATATATGCATTTGTACTCATAAAACAGAATTCTCCACTATACATATGTATGTATTACCATCTCTGCTATTGATTTTCCTTTCATATCATCAACATTTTCAAATTTGAATGTTTTTCATTGACCATGAAATTTTCACTGGAAGTCATTATCGAACAAACCACTGTTCTTATGAAAAATATTTTAATTCAACTGTCTTTTAGTAGTGTTAATTGAGCAAGGTGGCTCAGTAGCCTTCTTGTAACGCACATCTAAATATATAGATTTGGCTTAGTAGCCCTCTTGTAAATGTGGTTCAGTCCCCCTGGTCCAGTACCCCTCTTGTATCAATGTTGGTAAGGTAGGAATTCAGGATGATGTAATCAAAACATTTAAAAAACTTAGCACGGACATGAACCACTTTAACTACAGGATATTCTCTAGTAATATATCTGCGACTTTATCCTAAAGTTCCAGAAGTTTCTAGACTTATTATATAGACAAAACAGGATGTCACACGTAGCCCTCTACCAAATTTCTGGAAGCCTTTTACGCAATATTGTCAGATATTGCATCATATGATGCAACAAAGTTCTGGAAGATTCTACATTATAATCGACACGTTGCTGAGCGAGCACGTGGTGTTGTTTTGGTATTTTCCTCGTGCTCGTACTGTCCGGCTACGGTGGGAAGTATGTAAGGGCGAAAGCGAGACGGACTTATGGAAGAATCGCGTGGAGAGAGAGAGAGAGAGAGGGGACAGCGTGTGGAGTGCGGAGGCTTGCGATCGTCGCGGCAGCGTAGCTACATGCAAAGAATGCGACGGCGATGTTTAGAACGTCTAAGATATAGAGATGGAATAGGTGCCTTGCGTGTGTGCGTGTGTGACCACATAGCGAGTGCAACTATACCCTCGTTCTTTTCAGGTTCTCTAACATGTTTTTAATCTAGGTTCTTGATGCTCATGCCTTAGAATTAATTTTCCTTTCCCTTAATTTTATTTTTTTAATCTTTCGATCTTATATTCTAGGTACAGTGTTTCATTTTCTCTTTCACCTAGGCCCAATTGCACACTAATCATTCCGTACAATCATACAATTCCCTTCCGCAATCCACCCTGATGTTATTGAGTGGTTCGGGGTAGAGAAAACAAAATTTAAATACCTGTGTAAAAATAAAAGCATGTTTTCATCGGAGAATAATTTTAATCCTTGATTAAAATCATTCTCTCAGGTCATATAGAGTTTTAAATCAATGTGGCTTGAAATAATATTTCGAGCCACATTAATTATAAAAAAAAAGAATGGAGATTCTCTCGTAACACTGATTGTCCAGTTCCAGAACGTGTCCAGTAGCCAGCAGCCCCTCAAAAATGTTTAAAAACATTTGTCAACTATGCATTTGATGAAAGCTCGAATTTTTCTGTAAGTAGTATTTACAATGATATTTACAAAAGTGCTTAATTTGACACAGTAAAAAAGTAGACCCTTTTTTAAAATGTATTTGCGGGTGGGGGGGGGGGGCTGGCCAGGTTCTGGCACTGACAGGACTGACCGGTATTTTGGTTAGTGTTAAATACATGTAAACACTAGTTAAACAAAGAATTGGAGCGTTCTTTAAATGCTTTAACTACAGTTTTTCGACATATTGCGAGGGCTGGCTGACTGGCCAGGTTCCAGTACTGAGCGCTCTGATTGGTATTCAGTGCTGCCAGGTGGCAAAAAAATAGATCTTCAGCTCTCCCATATTTTTCCTCAGAAAATCTCCAGACCAATTCAAAAAAATTCTTTAGATTTCTTCAGAATTTCTTCAGAATTTCTTCAGATTTCAAAAGTCACTTTTTTTAAATAATCAATAATACTATTATGAACTATTCAAGTTGTAATAGCTATTTGAGTTGTAGCATGACATTATTCATATAAATTTTTATGTGTTTAACTAAGAAATATGAATTGAAAATGATTGTACACTAAACCAAACATGCGAACAAAGCTCTCGACACATATTTTACATACTCACCTTACGCGCAGCATTAGAATTTCGATACCTGAAGTCACTCGGGCCTCTCTTTCTACCATATAAGCATGAACTCTGCGGATATTAGCCCGTTTGGTAGTGAAAAATCGTGAAATATGATTGGGAGGCTGGGAAACGGTTATGGTTGGTGGTTGAAATTTTGTCCACTCGTAACTCATGGTGCCGTGCAGTCCCCCCTTATAGCACGGAACGTTCCAGCGAAACGATCCCGGTAGGTGTAAAATGTCCGCCGGTTGGGAACGTTCCAATTGAACGTTCCAAACAAAAATTACCGTTATTGTTATTATTATCAATAAATATCGCGTAAACCGTAAGTGATAGGTCAAAATAATTTGACATGGCTAAGTCTTTAGTTCCCCCCAATGAAGATATAGTTAGCCAAGACATGTTTAACATGCTTTTCTAAGTGTCGACCGTGGCCGTTAGCGAGACTTTATTTTTTCGTCTTAAAGTCAAATTCAATCCAACGAAATGTAACTAAAGTAAAAACGTTTTTACTCGGGTCCTAACGAAACAATATTAGTGAAATTCAGTTTAGGCCTACAATGATTTTTCTATAATAAAGCTCTTATAATGTGTTCACAATTTTATAAAGATCGTCATAGAAAATCAGTATGAAAATCACTTCCATAAAAACAATGTTAAAATATTTGTACAATTTATGAAAAAACAGAGAAACTACAAACAATTATCATTATCAAAGAGATTTCCAAAGTATCTGAAGAGATTAAAAAAATGTAAATTCTCACCGAGTAATGTTACACAACATACTGAATAATATCTTAATTTTTCGAATAAAAAACATCGAACTTGAAGCAGAAAAGAAGAATTTCCAAGCAAAGAAGTTTATCGATCCTGAGCAACAGCACATTTATTGTGAAGCAAGCAGTTGTATTTAAAACAAATAGAGTTTCAAGAAAACAGATAGAAAAATTACGAATGTCCATGATTGCAAAATTTTCAATTGTAAGTCCTGAAAAACGAATGGTGAAAAAATGCTGCAAATTTTATACCCTTCAAGTATAAATTTTGAAAGCAGAATAACTTGCATTTCCATATATTTCTAATTCAACAATTTCTAATGCGTAAAGCAGCATCTTTCTTCAGAATTTTTTTCGCGGGATCTGAAGAGAGAGGCGAAAGGGATCTTTCTTTTGCGACAACACCTTGATCACATCGTTTCTGTGCAGGGGTAAAATGAATGAATGATTAATAAATAATTATTTGTTAGTATTTAATTATATAATAATTAATTTATTAATGATAAATGAATTAATTATTAATCAATCACTTAATTTATCATTCATTTATATAATAAATAATGTATCAATCATCAATTATTTAATAAATTGGTTATCAATAAATAAATAATTTAAATAACTAATTAATGATTATCGTTAAGTTATATAATAACTGATTTATTCATCATCAATTAAGTAATTAATTAGTTTTTCCGATGTGTGATTATCTGAGTTTCTTGCATTTGCTTTTGTCTTTCGATAATACCAAACTAAATCACCTGTCGATAATGAATGCACATACGAATACCCTAATTGTTAATTGAGCGATTAACTATTTTTATTTATTCATGTGATTATTAATTCAATAATCATCAGTTACTTAATTAATTATTCACATAATTACGTAATTATTTCATCCATTGGTTCATTAATTCATTAGTTATTATTACTTAATTATATACTAATTAATTTATGAATGACCAATTATTTAATTAATTACTTTATCCGATGTGCAATTATCTGATTTACTTGCATTTTTCTTGTCTTTCGAAAAAGACCAAACTAAATCACCCGTCGATAATGAACACTTAAAAAATTCCTTTAATTTTCTGCCAAATAATCAATACTGCATTGAAATTAGCAGGTTAGGCGCGCTAGAAGAATGGAATACTGTGCCTGGTTCATATGGATGAATGATGAAGCTCCACAATTTCTATCGAGAATTTTGCAGGCGGATAAATAGACATTCAATCGGGAGGGGGTGTTTAACATTCACAACGAGCACCATCATGTTCTAGAGAATCCAGAGGTCATATGAAACCGCGGTTACCTTAATGTGCACACCATTGATGTCTATATAGCCAGCCCAACAGGCGGGAGCGACGCGGTCCGGAGAACTGCATGACCGACGGTCCAGTAAAATGCCGGCCCACGGTGCCGGTAAAATACAGGCTGAGTGAGCGAGTAGATCAAAATTAAAAACATCTTTTGTTATGTAAATAAAATAAAAATTTCTTACTCCAAATATCACGAAAGGAAATGACGTAATTCTGCGTATAATAAGTCCAAGTTGAAAGAAAAATTCAAAATGTTATTCTTAAAAAAAAATATATATTTTGATAATATTGATATTTTTCTTTCAACTTGGACTTTATTATACGCAGAATTTCATTACATTTCGTGCTATCTTGAGCAAGAAATTTTTATTTTATTAGCCTGATAAAATATTTTTTGAATTTTAATGTTAGTTATTGATGAGTCCCCAGAAAGTTTCGCACGGCAAAGTATTTATTATTGAGGGTGTTTGAAATACATTAATTAAATAAAAAATAATTTAATTACATCAAATATAATTTATTTTTAAAAGTAGAAGTTCGTTTGCACACACAGCAAGGCAAAATCAGAAATCCGCCAAAAAAGCAAAAACCGAACGAAAAACCGAGTTCATCCTATTTATTTATCCGGAACGAACAAAATCGCACTTTTCACTTACGTCGCGCTAAATCCGAGCTAAACTTCACGGGTGAACGCCACACGAGATGACACACAGCAAGAACAGCTGATTCAAAATGCGCATGCGCGTTTTCGATCTCAATCTACTCACACTATCAGCCTGTAGCCATCGTGCAAGTCGTAGACCCGTCGCTCCTCGCCGTTTGCACGACCGACTGGCGTCTAATGTGCCGGACCGTTGTCCGCCCTTCGGTCGCACATTTTGTTATCTGGGGTGGTTCGACTACATTACTCATCGCAAAATAGTGTTGATTTGACGATTTGAAGCATTTTTTGTGGTTAGGCATAATAGAGACCAGATAGGGTTTAACTAACATTTGATTCGGATTCAGCGACCCCGAGACCAGAAAGATAAGTTGGTTTGACTGCATTACTCATCGCAAAATAGTGTTAATTCGACAAATTGAAGTATTTTTTTAGGTTTGGGGCGAATAGTGACCAGATAAGGTTTAACTAATTGGATTCGAATTCAGCGACCCCAAAAACATAGAGGAAAGTTAATTTTAGGTGGAAAAATACTTTTTTCATTTTTGTTACATATCAATAATACTCACTAAACGTTATTTTTCATGATTTCAGGCGCCATATTGGAACTGCCATGCTGCTTTTTAAATATTTCCAGACGGCCTTCGATAGAGTTTTGAAATACGAACATTTTGAGCTATATAACATTTAAATCGATGCATAAGAGTTCTGGGCAGCACACTGTGCCGGTTGACGTGAAGCGTCAGATATATATATACAGTGAAATCGCCTTATAACGCTCCCGCATATAACGCTTTCCCGCCTATAACGCTCCGTTCTGCCGGTCCCGTGATCACTCCCATAAGAAGCCTCTATAAATTTTCACGCATATAACGCTTTCCGCTCAAAGCGCTTTCCCGCTTTTAACGCTCTAATATTGTGGTCCCAAGGTAAAATTTCTCCCGCTTCCCAGCGGACACGTTCTGTAAATTTTACCTAACAAAAAGGGAAAATCTATACATAACATTGTTACAATCGTGTGCCAGAACAATTACAGAACATAAAGGTCACACTGTTCTGTAACGCTGTTACCTTTTATACGTATAATACGTATTTTACGTATTATACGTGAAAAATGTAATAAACGTAAAAAATGGCGGACTTGAAAGGTGGGGGGCGGTGGCGGGTGAGGAAAAAGAGCATAATATAACCTCATTTAATGCGGAATGCATTAAGTGCGAGATTCAATCAATTATTTTTTATAAAATTTAAAAAATGAGTAAATGAAAAGATTGCACCCGGGGCAAAAAGCAAAATTTTTGCCATTTTCCCTCTTTAAAATAAAATTTTACTCCTTTCAAAAGGAATTTCTGGGTCTGCCACCTCTAAACATTTTTTAATAAATTAAGAATCTATCAAGCAAGTCAGTAAGTGTATTCGGTGTATTAAAGAATGAGGTTATGTTTATTTTCTATATAAGCACAGTCGCTATCTTAAAAACGTAAATTACATGTAAAAAAACTAGGGACGTAAGTTACGTAGGTAATTTACATGTAAAAAACTACGTAAATTACCTAAGGTATATTACGTAAGCAACCCTGCTTACAATCCTAACTCTCCCTAGAGGATCTCTAGCTCCCCTTAGAGTGCTTCAAGCTGCCCGCTGCATTGTCGCCTCTATAAGTCTATACTTATTGTTACGTCCCTGGCGCTATAGTAGAATTTAATTATGTCGTAGCCTGACGCATTTAACAATTTAAACTTTCTATTTTCCGATTTGATCAAATCCCATAGTCTCGAAATTAATCTAAGTCCAATTTATCAAATTGACTGTCACAGGTTCAAAGTAATAATTGCGGTTCGGAGATACAAAAATCGGGCGTTTTTCTGCTGTGCGCGCCTTTTTATCAACTATGCTTTGGGCGGAGTAATTCCCCTACTCTAGGCCCCCAGCCAATCAAATTGCTGACGTCATAGAGTTCTATGTCCATTTTACCAATTAGAAAGTAGGTCATGTGGCTCCACCTACTAGATATAAGTCGCAAAATAAGTCATTCATTTCCTCTAGGTAATAAGCCTTGTTGAGCACAAACTTGACACCGCCGAGTCCATCCAACTTCATCAGAGGCAAAAACTAGGGCGTAGCAATGACACACTTGCGCATCTTCCTCCCCTGTTCGCTGGAGATTACGCTACGAAAGCAAATCTTTTTTTTAATTTCATCCTCGTTAATCCTTTCCTAAATTTTTTTTAGAAGACTTTTGTGGACCCAATTTTCAAATAAATAAAATTAATTTTTTTCAGTTACTAAAATTTAATTAAAATATAATTACCATGTATTGCAAGTACAGTAGAATTATTCTGCTATAATATCTTAATTGACAATTTCTTTATATATGTATATGTGTAGGAACAAATAAATATCCGGGATTATAATTAAAAGTATCTATATATTTCAAAAGTCTCAATTACAAAACGCGCGTAGCATTTCGTCTATGCTCGGCAATAGCTAGCCCTCTGCGTTTACGACTTTTCCACCGAGTCAAATATTTAGGTCTTCCCATTCGGCCGTTCCTGAAATCTACGTCTTCCTCTACATATACCATATGATGTCTACTTTCTTCTGAAAGAATCACAAATTTAGTGTTACTAGGGTTTTAATTCACTAAGTTGACATTGATTGTGGTCCAATCGTTGCCCCGTTATCAGAGTGATCAATTCTGATTCAGGAGCCCATTGTCTCAAATCTTATTATTATTGAGGGAAAAATAGGAAGGATAATATTCGGGTTTCCGGTCTGTCAGTAGTACTACTTGTACAATCCGAGTACTATGCTCAACAGCTAGGTTATACAGACGATTGCTTTTGAAAAATAAAACCATGTAAACAAAATGAAACGGAAAATTTTGTCTTCAAATTTGAAAATGCTCTTACTTTTTGAATTTTGATCGAATCAAAAAATTTTATCAGGATAGTTTCGAAATATATTTCATATCTAGTAAAAATTTTGCATGACATTTTTTCATCTATCAGAAGAATATATATATATTTTTCTATTTTTTGGAAATTTTCAAAATGTTCAAAAGTATATAACTTTTTGAATTTGTATCTGAATTAAAAATTTCAATGAAATAATTTTCAACACTTTCTCCCATCTAAAAGAAACTTGGACAAAAATTTCTGAAACTTGAAAAAAAAATTTTTCATCAGATTTTGAAAATGCTCTAAAATGTTTTATTTTAATTGGAAATATCTGGTTAACGAAGTTAACCTTCATTTTAGGACCCTTGAAAAGTTTATGAAAGGCTGACTCGATTCAACAAATTCTTCAAAAGTTAGCGTGGCTACAACTTTCAGGTAACCATACATACATAAATACATGTATGTATGTATACAGACAGGCAGACACCGGCAAAATTTTATGATTGTCGCACTCTGTGAGTGCGCAAACGTAAAGATCCGTTAAAAGCCAGAGATAAAAAATTCTATGACTACATTACACTCTCATGAATGAGAGTGTAAAAATTAATTTTCAATTGAAAAAATTATAATTTTCAACACAAGAAATTAAATTTTAACCAAAACGATTACTTTTATACCAAATAATAATAATTTTTAACAAATTGCACGAATTTTGAACCAAATATTTTAATTTTTAATGGAATTTTCAACTTATAGTTAAATTTTCAACCAAAAGGGTGAATTAGTCGCCAAGAAGATTAATAGTCTACTACAAAATACGAAGTTTCAACAAAACACAGAAATTTTGAAACAAATAGTAGAATTTTCAACAAAAGAAAATTCATGTTCAATCAAACGTGAAATAGTGAAATTTTTAGTTAAAAAAGTAATTTCAAAAAAGTCTTAACAAAATAGTTAAATTTTGAAAAAAAAAGATTTTAGGACGGTGAAAGGGTGAAATAAAGTTAATTAAGATGAACCTGATTTATAAATAAACAAATGAATGATTTATTCATAATGAACTGAATCACAGTACATAGAAGTTACAAAACGTTCGTCGCGTGAACCCGGCGGAGCGCGGACATCGAACCTAGCGAAAAGGCAGAGTTCTAAACGCGACAATAGTTCGAGTAAGAGTGCCTACACAGGCCCCAGCCAGGAAAGCTTCCACCCGGAAAATCTTAGGAAAAGGATAAGTCCCTCCCACGAAGTCTGATGGAAAGGGTAGCTGGGACCGAGGGTAGTTGTCGAGAGACGAACTTTCGAGTTTCTCGAAAACAAGCGGATAAAGTAGGCCATACACGTTACGTTCTGCCAGAGAGGAATAACTGTGCAGTTTTGCCTGCGCAGGCCGAACTCTTCAGGTAAAACTGTGCAGGTCGCCTGCACAGGCCAAATCGACGAGCCTTCAGTTCGTTTTGATATGGCATCGATTGAAGACGACGACGCGCTGGCATTAGTAGGCCTTGCGTTAATCTTTAAAAATAATGATGCAAAAAAAGTGAAAAATAAGAGAAAACAGTGGTGTAAAGATTGGTTATTGAAAAGGAAAACTTATACTCATGTCAACTTATTAAATGATTTAAAATTCGAACCTGAAGATTTCAAAAACTTTTGGGGGTGAAATTCAGAAGTGAATTTTACCCCCTTAAAGTGCGTATTAGCACGTAAGAAAAATATATGTGTCTTACTTCTCAATGTACTATAATATACTGCAATATCATCCAAATCTGCGACACACACCTGGGGTACCTTCCTTGTTAGAGCAACTTACGATCGGAATAATCGACGCACCGAACGCACTATTGCCGAAACCATAAAAAATTTCCAAACTGGATGTGGTCTATTAGGTCACTGGTCGTCCAATAATGGAAATTGGGTTTGGAATTTTTTGATGGTATAGGAAATGGTGCATTCGGCGTGTCGATTATTCATACCGTAAGTTGCTCTAAATCCACGATAAAATTGTTTCACTGAGCGAGGATTTTCGTAATACAGCTCCACAATTTGGAGACGCTATGCCGGTATACTCTTTCCATGATGAAATTGCGATGACCGTTTGACGATATTCACGCGTGATCTGTCAAAAGCTCACACAGAAAGAAGTACTCCTGCTAAAAATACCGGACGAATTCCGAAGTTTCCGGTATTGTCTGGTACGTCATCCGGATTCTATCCGGTCGTGTTTGAAAATTGTCTGGATGAAGTAGCACGAAAAAAATAATGCATCTGAATATTGTCCGGTAGAATCCAAAAGTTGTACGGTCTCACGGATGCGATCAATCTGGATTGTATCCGGCCACGTTCGTTCTTTATGCGGTATGACCTCTAAATGTAGATCCTAATAGGTTTCAGGAGGACTTGCAGTTGGATAATGCTGTACGGCTTCCTTCATACAGAGTGATTTGAGATGCGGGTTCATGCACATGAAATTGTCCAGGATCCTATACATGAACCTGCAAAGGAACTAGTCCGCGAGCATTCGCTAGTGGCTTGACTCTCTCGATAGTAAGCTCGATATTCAAGAGAATAAAAGGAAAGCAAAGGCTTTCTGTGAAGGAACCCATACGTGTTTCTGTACAGGAACCAGAGCCTCAGTAGAATTTCTTTCGCCAAATTCCTACACAGGAACCCGCAAGATTACCTGTGCAGGTTCGTATGCAGGATCGTGTCCAGCGAACATGTACAGGATCTTCCGAGGTTCCTGTACAGGAATTTTTAGCTGGGTCTTCACGGAAAAAAAGTCATACTGTGACACGGAGCACCAGGTTTGTCGTCTTTTGTTTAAATTACAAGGTTATATGGGCAGTTCAGGCACGAGAAATGCATTTTTGATGAATTTGACGCACACAAACCTATTTCTATAGCTTAACTTAACTCTAGCAGTTACATATAACGCACTACACTAACGCAGAATATCGCACGCTGAGAGTATCGGTCAAAACGGTCCTTATATACTAACAGAGGTGAGGTTGGACAAAGATATTATAAACCTAGATGCGGTGCGGGTTTAGTTACCCGCGATAAACATAGACGGCGCGTCCGGCGAAATTTGTCATTTCCCCTCCAGCCTCCACTACTCCCCGATAGCTCCTATGGATATAGTTCGCCAACAGCCACTTGGAGCGCTGTAAGCAACTCCCATCATACTCCTCGAGGCGCACTGATGGTAACTTAGCTCGGACAAGAATTATTCAAATTGAAAATAAATTACGCTTTAAAAAACATGGATATTTTTTTAAATACCAAAGATAAAAGTCCATGAATAATTTATATCACTGTTTCATATATTTTCTAATAATTCTAAATTTATTTCTTATAATTTACAATCTTTTATAAGTTATAATTTTTTATAATTACGTGAGATCAACGGTTCTCATATTAAAAACTCTAAACGTAAAACTCAAAAAACATAAAAGATAAAAAAATAGTCGAATTTCGAAAAAATGAAACTTGTGCTGTGTTGCGCTCGACAAAAGCAGCCTTTATTCCCTGTAATGAAATTACGTGAGATCTACAGTACTCATATTAGAAGTCAAAACGTAAAACTCAAAGAACATAAAAGATCCAAAAATAGTCAAATTTAGAAAAAAAACCTGTGCTGGGTTGGGCTTGTCAAATGCAGTCTTTATTCACTCTGACAAAATCACGTAAGATTAACAGTTGTCATTTTAAAAACTCAAAACTCAAAACTCAAAAAACATAAAAGATAAAAAAATAGTCGAATTTTGAAAAAATAAAACTTGTGCTGGGTTGCGCTCGACAAATGCAGCCTTTATTCTTTGCGATAAAATTACGTGAGATCAGCGGTTCTCATATTAAAACTCAGAAAAAATATTTTTGGATCTATTCTGTTTTTTGAGTTTTACGTTTTGAGTTTTAATATGAGAACTGTTGATCTCACGTGATTTTGCCAAAGAAAATAAAGACTGCATTTGTCGAGCACATCCCAGCACAAGTTTCATTTTTTCCAAATTTGACTACTGTTGGATCTTTCATGTTTTTGGAGTTTTACGTTCAGAGTTTTTAATATAAGAACCGTTGATCTCACGTACTTTTGTTGGGGGGAATAAAGACTGCACTTGTCGAGCACAACCCAGAACAAGTTTTATTTCTTCCAAATTTGTCTATTTTTAGATCTTTGATGTTTTTTCAGTTTTACGTTTTGAGTTTTATTATGAGAACTATGGATCTCACGTAATTTTGTCAAAGAGAATAAAGACTGCATTTGTCGAGAAAAACTCAGCACAAGTTTTATTTTTTCAAAGTTTAACTATTTTTGGATCTTTCATGTTTTTTGATTTTTTCGTTCAGAGTTTGTAATATGAGAACCCTTGATCTCACGCACTTTTGTTAGAGGTGATAAAGACTGCATTTGTCGAGCACAACCCAGCACAAGTTTTATTTTTTTGAAATTTGACTATTTTTGGATCTTTTATGTTTTTTGAGTTTTATGTCTCGAGTTTTTAATATGAGAACTGTTGATCTCACGTGATTTTGTCAAGAGGAATACAGACTGCATTTGCCGAGCACAACCCAGCACAAGTTTTATTTTTTACAAATTTGACTATTTTTGGATCTTTCATGTTTTTTGAGTTTTACGTTCAGAGTTTGTAATATGAGAACCCTTGATCTCACGTACTTTTGTTAGAGGAAATGAAGACTGCATTTGTCAAGCACAATCCAGCACGAGTTTTATTTTTTCGACATTTTTGAAAATAATACAATTTTTGGTTTTTAGTTTTTTTTTCCGGTAAAACTTTGGTTTTTGGATTTTTTTTCCTGCACAAAATTGTGTATACTTCGAGTCGCCTAGCACAAACTTTCTTTTTGCTCGAGTAAGAAGTTGCGGATCTAGCAAAAAAAAACTTTTTTCAAAAATTGTGCCCCTCATTTTGATTTTTCGAAAAACCGTTTACGGCTCAAATCAGCACATGTATAGAACAATTTAGCTCAACTTTCATTTTTTTGAAAAAATAAGTTTGCGGATCTAAGTTCCGGGACATTTACCAGGTTCTTACAATATCTTACAATTTTATATTATTTTTTCATCGTTTCAACACTTCTAAGCATCCCTTAAGCTTACTCAAATGTCATGACACATGACACTACACATGACACGACAAATGACATGAAACATCACAGGACACATTTGATGACACTTGACATGACACACGACATGACACATGACATGACACATGACATGACACATGATATAACACATGACAAGACACAAGTCATGACACATGACATGACACAAGACATGATACATGAAATAACATATGACACGACACATCACATGACACATAACATGGCACATGATATGACACATCACACGACAAATCACATGACACACGACATGAGACATGACATGAAAGATGACATGACACATGGAATTACACATGAGACATGACATGACAATGGACATGACACATGACATGACACATGATATGAAACATGACATGATACATGACCTGACACGGGTCATGTCTCATGGCATGATACATTACATGGCACATGACACGACAAATTACATGACACATGACGCGGCACATGTGGTGACACATGACATGACATATGACATGTCATATGCCATGACACATGACATGACACATGACACGACAAATAACATGACACATGACATGACACATGTGATGACACATGGAATGACACATGACATGACACATGACATGACACAAAACACGACAAGTGACATGACACATGACGTGACACATGACATGGCACATGACGTGACACATGGCATGACACATAACATGACATGTGACACGACACATGACATGACACGTGACACGACAAATGACATGAAACATCACATGACACATGTGATGACACATGTCATGATACATGACACGACACATCACATGACACATGACATGAAACACATGACACATGACCTGACACATGCCATGACACATAACATGAGATATGACATGATACATGGCATGAGACACGACATGAAACATAAAAGGACAAATGATATGACACATGACATGCCACATGTGATGAGACATAACATGACACATGGCATGCCATATGACATGACACATGTGATGAGGCATGACATGACACATGACATGCCATATCACATGACACATGATATGACACATGATACGACAAATGACATGACACATGACATGAGACATGACAAGAAAAAATGACATGACACTTGACATGACACATGTGATGACACATGGAATGACACATGACATGATACATGACATGACATATGACACGACACATGACATGACACATAACATGGCACATTATATGACACATCACATGACAAATCACATGACACACGACATGACACATGACAGGACAGATAACATGACACATGAAATGATACATTGAAAAAATCATGACATTTCTCATGACATGGCACGACAAATGACATGACACATGACATGACATATGACACGACAAGTGACATGAAAGATGACATGACACATGACATAAGACATGACATGACACATGGCATGACATATGACATGGCCTGACACATGACATGACATGACACATGACATGACACATGGCATGACACACGATACGACATATGACACGACACATGACATGACACATAACATGGCACATTATATGACACATCACATGAAAAATCACATGACTCACGACATGACACATGACATGACAGATGACATGACACATGAAATTATACATTAAAAAAAACATGACATGTCACATGAAATGTCACATGACATGACAAATGAAATGACACATGACATGACACATGACATGACACATGACATGAGACACGACATAATAGTGAAATGAGACATGACATGACACATGAATGACACTTTCTTGATAAAATTGTTTCCTACAAAGAAAACCAGCTTTCTATTTTGGCTCTAGATTTTTTTATTTCTTTAATCGACGTTTTCTCGAAATTGATCACTTTTATCAAAAAATGTTCTGTTGGAAAAAAATGCTTCTCTGAGAGCAGTCTAACTTTTGTAAGAAGTTTTTTGCAGTAAATGTGGAATAGCGAGAATGAGTTGTAACTTGTTTTTTTTTAAAAGAAGCCTCTAGTAAGAGAATCTGATAAGCAGAAGCAATATGGACAATAGGACTTCGTAATGGATACGTTAAAAGTAATATAATCTGGAAATTATCGACTTGTGCCTCAGCATCTGACACTCACCACTGTCATATTGACAAATCGACCCACCATAGTCTTGCACAACTGTTGCAATTAATCCTATTACAGAGTGAAGCCACTGAGAAATATTGTTGTTGTTCTGCTTTTCAATATATAAGCTAAGGACAAAAAGTTTCTCTCTAATACATTTTCAATTAAATTAAATTATTTTAAGCAAAATAAAATACAGATTCCCCTTTTCGTTTTCTTGAAAAATTATTTAATTTGAGAAATATCAAAACAAAAACATAATTTAAACCATAGACTTAGCTGCTGTTCTTTAATGATATAGGTTCTTGGTAACTCTACATAATATCGCATATGTCGTTTATTAAGTTTTTACGTTAGGCAGCAGTATAAGTCTGAATGTAAAACTTTTCAGAAAAACTAGGACTCAAAATAAGGTCTTAAAAACATGAGGCGCAGCAAAAACAAGTTAAACAAGCCCAGCTTTTGTCTGTATAGTTAATTTTACAGTATTACATACGTTTTTGATTATATATATTTAAGTAATTGTTTTATCAAATAATCTATATAATCTTTGTTTAAATAAGAGGGTTTAAGTAAATTATCGTAAGTATATATATGTTTGTCTAGACGCTGCATTGTGACCTAAATAATAGATTTTTCATACAATGAAAGAAAGCTAAGAGCCTTCAGTGTATTTAAAGCCCTGCGTATCATTTTGCTTCGTACCGTATGCTCTTAATAGTGAGAAAAAACGTATAATATACAGATACGCCCTACCCTATATGATAATGGAATATTTTCAAGAGACCTCTCCGTTTCACTGGAAGGAAAAACTGAATTGTTGTCTGAATTACAAAACTCATGTTTTGAACTCTTAAATATCCGAAAAAGCAAATGCGCAAATAGCTTCTATATTTTTTTTTTCGCAAAAAAAACATATTTCCATAGAGATTATGCAATCTTGAATATTCTATATTTGACATACTTTACAATTCCAAAAATACTTCTTTAAATGTCAACTCAAATTCTTTTAATTAAGAACATTTCATTTAAAGAATATTTCATAGCATATATCGAATAATAATTGTTTTGTTTAATGTATTTTTGTGGTATATAATAAATAATGTTCATTAAGGTCTATTCCGCTTCTTTTGGTGTTAAAAAAATTTTTTTATTAAAAATTTGCCGACATATTTCAACCTGTATTTCAGGTCCTTTTCGAGGCTTATTCTATTCGGATCACTTTCCCTTAATAGTGATAGTAGAGGGACAAATGAGTAATAACAAAAAGTCTAAAAAGAAAGCAAAAGTAAAAAGAGCAGGAAGAGGGGATTGGTCGATGGAAGGTAAGGTACAGTTTAAAGAAAAAGTCAGGAATATTAAAATGGGGGAAGGAAATGTAAACGAGGAAATGGAAATAATGATAGGAGACTGTCATAAATGCAATTATTATTTTGTATCTTTTAGTGTGATGAATATTGTTGTGTAACACCTTAATCTGTAGTCTTTAAGTTTGTAATAATGCAGAGTTATGCAAGTTGTGTACACTAATGTATACAGTATGTGTCCTTATAGGAATTCCTAGGAAAAAATAAATAAATAAATCAATCTCTCTGTCTCTTCGTCTATCTGTCTGCATGCCTGCCTGTCTGTCGATCTATCTAACTATCTCCACATTGGGAGTCTGTCAGTCAGGATCAGGACTTGACTACTACAGAAGTTGACCCTTTTGCAAGAAGAAGCTCAATTGTGAGGTGTCCGCCGAGAGGTAGAGCTTGCTCGGTACCGGAAATATGGAAAGAAGATAGTAGCCAAACGCTAAAGGACAAGATGAACGCCAATGCACCCAAAAGGAAGAGGAAGGGTAGCAGGCCTGAAAGAGACCTACTGGAAAGCGAGACAAATGCAAGTGCCTACATGTCTGCGGTAGCAGAGATATACACTCAATCAAAAAAGCTGACGAGGTCAAATGCGAACGGTGTGTGAAATCCCAAAGGATTCAAGCGAGAAGGCTCCAGCTCAAAAGTAAAGAGAGCTTCGAGGGCATCCGAGAAATAACGGAAGATTATTGGAATGATGAAATGTTCAGAAAACCCGAAGATAGGCAGGGCCACATTTGGGAGGCACCAGAGAACTATACCATCATCCCCCCTGTGATGGAAGCATCTTATCAAGAAATAAAGAGGTGAATAAAGCCATCGAAATATTGGGTGGAAAGGCAGGACTTCTACAACAAAAAAAGAAGGAAGGCGAAGTCGCGAAAATGCTTCACTTCCTTGGTTTTCCAAATGAAGAAGGTAACTTTGAACAGACGACGAGATTAATCTATTTCCCAATTCTTAGTGACCGAGCGTTAAAGGGGGAAGACAATGAAAAATTATTGTTTCAAGCCTTAAAGACTATAAAAGAACAGATTTGGAAAAACAAAATAAATAAAGTCGCTGTTCCAGACATGGAGGATATCACAGGACTTGTGGCTACACGAATACTGCAGCTTCTTTTCACTGATACTGACGTGCAGATCGAAAGATTCAAAACGGGAGAGGAAAATAAAACTGGGAAGGAAAGAAAGGAAGACAGTTTCGAAGCTGAACAAGGAAACCAAACAAAGGACAAAAAGATACGACAGGAAACCAAAACAAAAATTACGAACAAAAAGAAGCCTAACCGAGATGCAGTACTCGTGCAAATGCGAGGCAAAAGCTACTCAGAAACTCTGAAAAGGGTCAAGCAGGCTATAAATCCCAGCGAAATAGGGGTTGACATCCAAAACATCAGGAGCACCAGGAAAGGAGAACTCCTGCTTACAGTTCGCAACGGTCTGGACAAGGTGGAAACGCTGAAGAAGGAACTGGAAGAGGAAATGCCAGATGCCTCAACGTCACTCCTCGTCAGAAAGAAGATTATCCATGTTAAGCACATGGATGAATTGACAACAGTCGAGGAAATAAGAGAGGCAGTGAACAAGCTTATAGATGTGAGACCCGAGGAATACGAGGTGAGAGCACTGCGACCAGCCTATGGAAACAGACAGAATGTGACAGTGGTGCTCCGCGAGTCTGACGCTGACCGGCTGTTGCAAAAAGGTATGATAAAAATAGGTTGGACAAACTGCAGAGTTATGGAAAGGAAGAAGGAGATACGGTGCTCTCGATGCTGGGAACTCGGACAATCGAAAAGAAATCTATTTTATCATGAATAATTTTATGCAAAATGAGCATGAAAAAGATTCACAATTGAAAAACAGACTTCCAAACTACCTCACTGTACGGCTAATTAGACATAAATAACTAATGAAAAGAGGGAGAAAAAGGGAAAAAATGAACCAACAACCAACCTCTCACTTCTTCCTTTCTCCCTCCTTTTTATACTACTAGGGAAGCAACATGTTTCGGGGCCAATTTAGACCCCGTCTCCAGGGATTATTTATAGGAAAACTACAAGGTCTGATTAATGGATTTTTATGCTAATTAAAAAACAAACATAATACCTGTAATTAAAAAGAGATATATAAATATATACATTTCCCTTTTTAAATCGGTTTCTCTATCGAATTTTGTATTCACTAGTGAAAAAAACACGAAAAAGATATAAAAAATTATTCTCTATAATAATAAGAATAAAAAAGACAAAGAGCAATAATTATGACCACAAAGGAAAACTATTTTGCTGATCTTAATTTTAAGTTTTGTTAATTGAATAATGGGGAAATATTATCCATAATTTGTGAGAATATGTGAAAAATATAAGGGTGTTTATTTAATTAACCAAACTTAATAATAAGATCAGCAAAATAGTTTTCCTTTATGGTTATAATTATTTGCTCTTTGTTGTTTTTTATTCTTATTATTATTAAGAACAATGTTTTAAATCTTTTTCATCTTTTTTGCACTAATGAATACAAAATTATATAGAGTAACCTATTTAAAAAAGGAAATGTTCACAGACGGAAGCGTTTATGCGCCACCTACAGGCACGTACGCATGTATGCACTGACTTGCGTAAATGACGGTAACAAAGGCTGCTTTCCCCGAAACGTCAGTTTGAACGAAAAGTGGGAGAATAAAGAAAAAAAAGTTGTAGGCAATAGTGAAAAGTGATTTTGACGTAAGGCTGCAATATTTATTCAAAATTTATTATCAAAAACGTCAGTAAGCAACATAAATATAAGGGGAAGGTTATAGGTTATTATTTTGTCGAAAATAATCTATGTAGAAATATAAATTTTTTAAAAAGGTCAGGTGTATACCGGTTTTCCTCAATTTTAATTTTAATCTTAGACAAAATAAAATGTTGTAAAGTCTGATTGGAGAATTAAAATTTTCAAATGAATTGCATTTTGAAAACACCAGAAATAAAAATAAGAATTGAAGGTTTGTAGTATATTTAGTTGTGGTGTAGAAATTTTATATTTAACGCATCCAGCCTAAATGCAATTCCAATTTAAAAGAATAACTGCATTTTCGAATTATTGATGTCAGAAAAATCCTGAATTTCAGTTTTTTAAGACTGAAAATGTTTTTATTTTCTCATTTATAGATTATAAATCTCAAAGCTTACAATTTACATGGATTCAATTTTAAAGGTTCTTAATTCAACAATTTTTTTCCACAAGAAACTCCTCTTATTTCAAATGCTCATAATTATGGTTTTAACTGTGATGTTCTAGCATTTTTAACAACATTAATCATTGTGACTTATTTTCAATGGGTACCAGTGTACGTATCCACTATGTATCGAGTCGCCACTAACACTTCCGTATGCACTTATATTTTTATTATTATTATATCATTAAGCCGTTTCCCTTTCGGGGTAGGCGTGAATGGCTCGGTTGGAAAGTAGTGATGTGTGGATGGGTATATAGGTGAAGGGTAGATAGGTATATAGGTTTGAGGTATAGATATTTTAGATTAAGAAATTCAAACGACTAGTCAAGGAAAGTAAAGATAAAATTAGAACAGAAAAAGAGAAGAAAATACAAAACGACTTGAAAGAAACCATGAAACTATTACTTTAAAAAATGAAGGAATGTAAATGTACAGTTTGTCAGCATGAGAAACAGTAAAGGTGAAATGTTATATGATACAGACCAAATAGTAGACGCTAAAAAGACTCTTCTAAAGAATTATTAGAAGTCGAGGATATAGGGCAACAGAACAAGAACATAGATCATGATGCGTTAGAAAATGCAATCGAAAAATGCGAAACTGGAGAAATCGCTGACGATTGGCGAAAAGCGATCATCGTACCAATATACAAAAGAAATGGAGATAAATGCAACTGCAATAATTACAGACATGCCCAAGAATATGCATGACTATATTTAACATTTTATCGATAGCTTCTCGGCTGTAGTTGTGAGAACAGTAAAAATTGTATTATAATTTCCGGAAGGATCATTAACAAATGGAAAACAAAAAATTCGCGATTTCTCATTAGTGAAATATGCTGTCAGAGCTGCTATGAATCCGAGCAATCCTGGGGTATTTTCAGCGTGATTGTATTTCGCATTCAACCAAAAAAAATCTGTTTTCAAAACAGTCAGTGCAGGAGAAATTCAACTTTTTGCATATACGTCTTCTATTTTAATGTTTCCCAGACCTACTGAATTCGGTGTGTAGCTCTTGTCTCACCTTTGCTTTACAAACACTTTTCCCCACAGTCTCAGCAAGCCACTAAAGTTCATCGTCTGTGTTGCCCTGTTTATCATTATCAAAAGGTTTGCTCAGAATGACTGCCCCATATTCCTGAACGATATGCCAGGCCCTACTATCTTGTTACGAGGGTTACTGATCATAATTTTATTCTCAAACAACTTTAAATCATTCCATTAGAGAAAAAACATGTAATTACTTTTGAAGCAACACTTAGCGAACAACGATATTAGCCCACTTTTCAAACAAACTGTACCATAATCTACTACTAATAGAAGAGTTAGGATAAAACAATCAGGTTAAGCCAATGAAACGCATTTTCGAAATCAAGCACTTAGATCATTATGCCGTCTTCAATTCTGTTAAGTTTTTTGGACATTAAATCTATTCTTTTTCATTGGTATAATAAAAGTGACTTGCAAACAGAAATGCAAAAAAATTTACTTTCATTGTTGCCAAAAAAGAAATAAAAAAAGTATACTTTAGACAGCAGCGCCGAGACGAAGCCGCAAACTTGCCATCTATGAGCGCTAACTTTAAATTGGTGTATTTTACACAATTTAAAAAATGTTAACTATCGTTTGTTCAATTTGAAGACATTTTTATAATTCGAAAAACTCGCACACATTAAAAAATTTCAAATTTAATCGTTTAAAATTGAAAAATTATTTCTAATTTATCAATTCGAAAGGTGAGTTCTACAAATACCTATCAAAAAAAGTTTTTTTAAAGCTTTTGAATACGTAACTACTTAGGCTTTAATAATATTTGACTTTGGAAGAAAATACAAACGATTTTCATGCCGAATTCTCTATCAACTGGAATTGTACAAAAGGTATCATTATGTTTGTTTTTTATTTTTTTTAATTAAAAAATATTGCATTTGCAAATGTTTCACCCTGTAGGATTTAATATGAAAATGTTCACTGTCGAGTGTCTTTATTTTACTCCACGTACATATTCAAATTAAAAAATGCTTTTATTTATGCTTAGATAATTAAATTAATCTGTGTTAGTGGAAGATTAAATTTTTTTTTTTTATTTTTATTTT
The DNA here is from genome assembly GCA_011634705.1 of Andricus grossulariae. Classification (NCBI taxonomy): domain Eukaryota; kingdom Metazoa; phylum Arthropoda; class Insecta; order Hymenoptera; family Cynipidae; genus Andricus; species Andricus grossulariae. The sequence continues at coordinate 153,205,393 of JAABKJ010075445.1, read as the reverse complement.
TATTCCTCTTGGTAGAAAATTGATCTATTTGTTTAAAAATTTACTTTTTCCATTGAAAATTTGACATATTTGGTAGAAAATCAATTTTTTGTTAAAAGTTCAGCTGCTTGGTTTAAAATTAATGAGTTTTAGTAAACGATTTGAATATTTTGTTAAAAATTCTACTTTCTTGGTAGAAAATTAATCTTCTTGGTAGAAAATTTAACTATTTGGTTGAAAATGTGTTTGTTTCAATAAAAATTCTACTTTTTTCTTAGAAAATAAATTTTTCTGTTGAAAATTCAACTGTTTAATTAAAAATTAATCTGTCTTGGTAGAAAATTTAACTATTTGGTTAAAAATTTATTCCATTGAAAATTCGACTTATTTGGTAGAAAATCATTTTTTTTTTGGTAAAAATGCAGCTATTTGATTTAAAATTAATCTGTTTTAGTTAACGATTTGATTTTTCTTTAAACTCTACTTTCTGGGTAGAAAATTTAACTATTTAGTAGAAAAT
>JAABKJ010075445.1:152765699-153204884 GCA_011634705.1 Andricus grossulariae | reverse complement strand
GTGTTAGTGGAAGATTAAATTATTTTGTTAAAAATACGACTTTTTTGGTAGAAAATTATTCCTCTTGGTAGAAAATTTATCTATTTGGTTAAAAATTTATTTTATTTTAAATTGAAAATTCGACTTTTTTGGTAGAATATCAATTTTTTTGGTAAAAATGCAGCTATTTGATTTAAAATTAATCTGTTTTAGTAAACGATTTGAGTTTTTTTTAAACTCTACTTTTTTGGTAGAAAATCAATTTTTTGGATAAAAATTCAACTGTTTGGTTGAAAATTATTCTGTATTGGTAGAAAATTTAACTATTTAGTTGAAAATTTATTTATCCTAATGAAAATGCGACTTTTTTGGTAAAAAATAAATTTTTTGATTGGAAATTCAACTTTTTGTTTAAAAATTAATGTGTGTTAGTCGAAGATTAAATTATTTTGTTAAAAATACCACTTTTTCGGTAGAAAATTATTTCTTTCGGTAGAAAAATGATCTATTTGGTTAAAAATTTATTTTTATAATTGAAAATTTGACTTATTTGGTAGAAAATCAATTTTTTGGTAAAAATGCAGCTATTTGATTTAAAATTAATGTGTTTTAGTAAACGACTTAGGTTTTTTTTTAAACTCTACTTTTCCGTTAAAGATATTTTTTTTATTAAAAATTCAACTGTTTAGTTGAAAATTATTCTACTTTAGCAAACGATTTGGGTATTTTGTTAAAAATTCTACTTTCTTGGTAAAAAATTTTCCTATTTGGTTAAAAATTCATGTATTTTGTTGAAAAATCGACTTTTTGGTAGAAAATTAATCCTCTTTGTTAAAATTTAATTATTTGTTTAAAAATTTATGTATTTGATTGAAAATTCGTCTTTTTTGGCGGACAAACAATTTTTTTTCGAATGTAAATGTTTTGTTTGAAATTAATCAGTTTTAGTGGAAAATAGAAGTATTTTGTTGAAAAATAGAATCTTTGGTAGAAAATCAATCTTCTTGGTAGAAAATTCAAATATTTGTTCAAAAATGTATGTATTTTGTTAAAAATCTGACTTTTTTGGTAGAAAATTTAACTATTTGGTTGAAAATAGAAATTATTTGTTTAAAGCTTCTCTTTTTTGGTAGAAAATCAATTTTTTGGTTCAAAATTTAAATTTTATGTGAAAATTAATTATTTTTAGTAGAAAATAGAAGAAATTAAACTATTTTTTTGTTGAAGATTCATTTCCTTGTTTGAAAACTTAAACATTTGGTTTAAAATTCGTCTCTTTTTATTTGATTCAAATGTTTTCGATTGAAAAAATTTTAATATTTTTTTTTCTGAAATTTCAATTAGTATATATTTGTTTTAAAATTCAACTGTTTTGAAAAAATCGTCTTTTTTGGGGTGAAAATTAATGTTTTGTTGTTGAAAATTCAACTTTTTTATAAAAAATTAATGTTTTTTAAAAATACGTCTTTTATAGTCTCATTTAACTGTTTTTGATTTTTTTTAAATATATATTTTTTGGTTCAAACATAAAAAAATTCTGTAATTTTCACATTATTCTTAAAATAAAATAGGCAGAAGTTTTGATTTTCAATTTTGATCTAAATATGAAGCAGGATATTCTTTGTTTTTTAAATTTTTTATGAAATTGGAAGGGAGTAAATTTTGGTTTTTAATTTTTTTCTGAAATAGAAAAGGAAATTTTTTATTTTTAACATTTGACTCGGTTTAATTTATATAATTTTTATTTTCTTTTCTTCTTTATTTCTAATAAACATCTTTACTGTTTGTTATTTTCAATGTTTTTCTGAATTTAAACCGGAAATTCTATTATTGTTAACATTTTTATTGAGTTTGAAAGAAGGATTTTTTTTCAAATTGGCGAAGGAAGTTTTTTCTCGAAACGAATTTATTAAAATTTTTTTTTTTTATTGAAATATCAACTATTTCTTTTTTCAAATTTATTCTTCAGTGTTTTTAAATTCAACTATATTTTTGTTGAAGATTCATTTCCTTGTTTGAAAATGTAAACATTTTTTTTTAAATTTGTCACTTTTGGTTTGATTCAACTGTTTTCGATTGAAAAAATTTTAATATTTTTTTTGCTGAAATTTCAATTAGTATATTTTTTTTCTGAAATTCAACTGTTTTGAAAAAAAGTCTTTTTTGGATAAAAATGAATGTTTTGGTGTTGAAAAGTCACATTATTTGTTAAAATTAATCTTTTTAAGAATTTTTGTTTTTTGTTTTTATTCGACTGTTTTTAATTTAAAAAATATATATATTTTTTGGTTGAAGCATCAACAAATTCTGTAATTTTCATATTTTTCTTAAAATAAAATAGGCAGAAGTTTTGATTTTCAATTTTTATCCGAATCGGAAACGGGAGATTCTTCATTTGTAAAATTTTTATCAAATTGGAAAGGAGTAAATTTGGGTTTTCAATTTTTTTCTGAAATAGAAAAGGAAATTTTTGATTCTTAACATTTAGCTTGTTTTAATTTATATAATTTTCATGTTTTTTTTCTTGATTTTTAATAATTTCTGTTTCTTTTTCTTCGTCAGGGAAAACATCCCCCAAATCTTTAAAGTTTCTTATTTTCAATATTTTTCTGAATTGAAACCGGAAATTTGATTATTTTTAACATTTTGATTGAGTTAGAAGAAATGCATTTTTTTCAAATTGGAGAAGGAAGTTTTTTTCGAAAAGAATTTATTTTTAAAAGAAGATTTTTTTTTATTGAAATATCAACTATTCCTTTTTTTAAATTTATTCTTTAGTGGCATTAAATTCAACTATTTTTTTGTTGAAGATTAATTTCCTTGCTTGAATTCGTCTATTTTGGTTTGATTCGACTGCTTTTGATTTAAAAAATTAAAATATTTTTTTTGCTGAAATTTCAATTAGTATATATTTGTTTTAAAATTCAACTGTTTTGAAAAAATCATTCGGGAATTTTCCAATTTGGGAATTTTATTATTCGGGAATGTTTCAATTTTGGAATTTTATTATTCGGGAATTTTATTATTTGGGAATTTTCCAGTTTGGGAATTTTATTATTCTCGAATTTTCCAATTCGGCAATTTTCCAGTGTCGTGAATTTCATTTTTCGAGATTTTTCAGCCGTCCCTTTTCAATATAATTATTACGTTTCTAAAATTATAAAATTTTCAGTTAAAAATTATACAAGTCTTAAATCTTTAAAATTTAGAGTTTTTAATTTTGAAAATTTTCAATTCAAATTTATGCAAGTTTTAAGCTTCAAAATTAAAAATGCTGTAGTTTTGATGATTTATATCCGAAATGTCTTCAATCTGGAAATCAATAATTGAAAATTTAACATTAGTTATCAAAATCATCTTGTTTGCTTGTAAATTAAATTATTTTGTTGAAAATGCAATATAGTTTGACTTTAAATCTCAGGAAAATGATACCTAATGATAAATACGATTTATATTTATTTATAACTAAAAAATGATACATACGACTCACATAATTGACTTCACTTATGAAATTCGATATACAATGATCGATTGTACTTTCTTCTAAATGGTGAATTTTTTATGTCTTACGTTCCACATACAAATACAATAAATTTTTTTATGTCGCAAGACATAAAAAATTCACAATTTTAAATTCTTAAACATCGTCGGTTGAAGAAAAGGATTAATTTGTTACTTATCAAATCATTACAAGATCGATTATATTCCCACAAAATGTTCCAAATTGCGAAATGTTACGTTTTAATTGCAGTTTTTGATTTTATTCAACATTCAAATGAAGATTACTCACAGCAGATCCTAGTTGAGATTGCGCGATAAAATTTTGAACGTCAGAATCGTATTCGACGTCATAAATTATTACGTATAGACACATGCATATATGATTATATGCGTAACATTATGCGGATCTTCGACACACTTTCTCCGAACTTTGCATCTACTTCAAAAATCTCACAGCTCTCCGAATTGAATTTTCATATCCAGATAAAAAAAAGTGATGGTAAATTAAAAAATGGAATTTTTATCTTATTTTATTATAAATTAATAGTAAAAATAGCGAAATTAATTAATTTTTAACCCAAACATAGGAATTTTTTACAAAACAGTTGAATTTTGAACCCGAAAATATGAATTTCCAACCAAAAAATAAACTTTCAAGAAAAAGTAAACAATTAACCAAAAAGTGAACTTTCAAACAAAACGTAAAGTCTCGAAAAAAAATTAAATTTTCTACCAAAAAAGGTGAATTTCCAATCTAAAAAGATGATATTCTTACCAAAAGAGTTGAATTTTCAATTTAAAAATATCAGTTTTCAGCCAAAAAGTAAACTTTGAACAAAAAAGTAAATATTTAACAAAAAGTAAACTTTTAACCAAAAAGTAAACTTTCAACAAAAAGTAAACTTTCAACCAAAAAGTAAACTTTCAACAAAAAGTAAACTTTTAACCAAAAAGTAAGCTTTCAACCAAAAAGTAAACTTTCCACAAAAAATTAAATTTTCTACCAAAAAAAGATGAATTTTCAACCTAAAAAGATGATATTCCTACCAAAAGAGTTGAATTTTCAATGCAAAAATATCAGTTTTCAGCAAAAAAGTAAACTTTGAACCAAAAAGTAAACTTTGAACCAAAAAGTAAACTTTCAACAAAAAGTAAACTTCCAACCAAAAAGTAAGCTTTCAATCATTTGAGTATAGATATAAATAATTTTCCTGGATTTTTGACATAGGTGTTCTTACATTTAAGCACAAAATACCAATGGTGGCGCTACTTTCCTTTGCGTTTTTATGAAAAAACGTGAATCACCCGGCTTATTTATAAGCGTTTGGTGGCGTGCTACGTCACATCAAGATGGCGGAATTGGCGCGACAGAAATAGGTATTTTAAATATGTACAAAGTTTTCTTTTTCAAATATGAATTCGAAAAAAAGTTTTTTTTTGCACCATGCTGGTATTATTAGTGATTTTAGAGCATATACTTTAATATAAAAAAAAAAAAAATAGTGGATGACCCTATAGTTTACATTATCGTTTCTACGTTTTTAAAGTAAAACTTGGCGATAAAATTACTTGCTTCTATAGGCAGAGAAAAATGTTTTTCCCTAATCTTCCCTAAATTATGTTGCCAGTAACTCTTAGTTGTTTCTTCATAAAATGGAGAGATAATATAAAATGACAATTTTGTATTACTCAGCTTGACTGGTAAAATCACTTAACAATAATTAGGCTGAAAATTATTTGTTTCTGATTTGAAAAATCCCCTTGGGCATGAATAGACATCATTGGAAACGTGAAAAAAGGATCGGGGTAAAATACGCCTTCTGGGGCACTTTAATTGATAACATAGGCATTTGCGATCATGGGGAATGAATCATTTTATTAGGAGATATGAATGGACGGGTGGGAGTTCAACGTGAGGGTATGGATGTGGCCCTGGTAATTTAGGAGATACAAAAAAAAAACAGAATCGGTGACAGATTGGTTAGCTTATGCTGAAACAAAGCTCGTTTAGTACGAGGTTGCTGTAGGTGTCTACAGAATAAGCTCATGCGAGTCCGCGCACATGAGCCAATGGTATTACCGATACACCATTCAGTGTGTTTGAAAAAGTATCATTTGACACGGCAGGAAGAGATGTACTTGAAGTTAGCACACCAACAATTAAATATCCAACTTTTGTTCAATACAATCGTTTGGATGTCGGCAGGATGCGTTTGAAAGCCATTTTTTTCCGTTTGGACGGCAAAACTCAACAAGATATTGAGTTTTCAAAATGGAGTGCTAACTTCACGCTGCGGAACAAAATTTAATTTTTTTCCCACATTTTTTTATAAATCGTTTGGATGTCGTTAGGATGTCGTTAGGATGCGTTTGGAGGCTAACTTTTGACGTTTGGACGATGAAATCGTGTGAGTTATCGAATAATAAAGTCATTATCACCATACTCGCGAGCGGTGCCTTCTCAAGTGGTAGTGGCCTTCTTTAGTCAGCCTTGTCCTTAAATATGATATGATGCGTCTCCGCGGAAACTGTGGTATCGAAACTTTCCACAAATTTTGAAAATGTTTGGATTATCTAAATTTCCATACAATCACAAAATTTCTAAAATGTTCAAAATTTCTGAATTATAAAAATGTTCAAAATTTATGAATTTTACAAAATTTTCAAATTTCCCGAATTTCCTAACATTTCCCAAATTTTCTAAAATTTGTAAAGATTTCTAGAATTTGTCAAATTTTCTAAAATTTGTAAAATATTCACAATTTGTACAATATTCAAAATTTTCAAACTTACCGAACTTTCTAATATTTCTGAATTTTGCAAAATGTTCAAAATTTATAAAATCATTCAAATTTCTGAAATTATTGTTCAAAATTTTTAAATTTCTCACGTTTTTTAAATTTCTCAAATTATCAAAATTTCTAGAATGTCACAAATTGTCATTAAAACTCGGGGGGGGGGGGGCAACCCACTTTTTTTTAAAATCTCCGGCCTGAAAAAAGTGCCAAGGCTGTCTCAGTTACACAAAGTTCTAAATGAGAAATGTATACAAAAAATCAGTAGGAATTTAAGAAATGATAAAAGTATAATGCTAGAGTATTAATAAAAAAAAAAAGCTTTTAACCAAGAATAGTTTGATTTTCTTACTGGGTTCTATACATTCAGTTCAAACTTAAGCGAAAAAAAAACGAGAAAATGGGAAAGTTTCTTGAAAACAGGGAAAAAAATAAGAATTTTTTAAAAAGGGGGAAAAGATTTTATGGACGGCCCCTACAATCTGACGAATGATCTGCCGCCTGAGTTTTAATTCTCCAAATAAAAAAAAAAAGTCTAGAGAATTTAATTAAAAGTATTCTGATACTAGTATCAAATAATTTCAATAGTGTCACCGAAATGTCACAAACTGTCGTTAAAACTCGGGGTCAGCCCACTTTTTTTTTTCAATCTCCGACCTGAAAAAAGTGCCAAGGGTGTCTCAATTACACTAAGTTCTAAATAAAAAATTTATACAAAAAATCAGTAGGAATTTAAGAGAAGATAAAAGTATAATGCTGGAGTATTAATAAAAAAAAAGTTTAACCAAGGATAGTTTAATTTTCTTATTGGGTTCTATTCATTCAGTTCAAATTTAAGCGAAAAAAACGAGATAATGGGAAAGTTTCTTGAAAACAGGAGAAAAAATAAGAATTCTTTTAAAAAGGGGGAAAAGCTTTCATGGACGGCCCCTATAATCTGACAAATCATCTGCCGCCTGAGTTTTAATTCTCAAAAGAAAAAAAAAAAGTCTACAGAATTTAATCAAAAGTATTCTGATACTAGTATCAAATAATTTCAATAGTGTCACCGAAATGTCACAAATTGTCGGTAAAACTTGGGGTCAGCCCACTTTTTTTTTACAATCTTCGGCCTGAAAGAAGTGCCAGGGCTGTCTCAATTACACAAAGTTCTAAATGAAAAATGTATACAAAAAATCAGTAGGAATTTAAGAGAAGATAAAAATATAATGCTTGAGTATTAATAAAAGAAAAAAAGCTTTTAACCAAGAGTAGTTTGATTTTCTTATTGGGTTCTATTCATTCATTTCAAATTTAAACGAAAAAACTAGAAAATGGGAAAGTTTCTTGAAAACAGAAGAAAAAATAAGAATTCTTTTAAAAAGGGGGAAAAGATTTTATGGACGGCCCCTATAATCTGACAAATGATCTGCCGTCTGAGTTTTAATTCTCAAAAGATAAAAAAAAAACGTCTAGAGAATTTAATTAAGAGTATTCTGATACTAGTATCAAATAGTTTCAATAGTGTCACCGAAATGTCACAAATTGTCGTTAAAACTCGGGGTCAGTCCACTTTTTTTTTACAATCTTCGGCCTGAAAGAAGTGCCAAGGCTGTCTCAATTACACAAAGTTCTAAATGAAAAATGTATACAAAAAATCAGTAGGAATTTAAGAGATGATAAAAGTATAATGCTAGAGTATTAATAAAAGAAAAAAGCTTTTAACCAAGAATAGTTTGATTTTCTTATTGGGTTCTATACATTCAGTTCAAATTTAAGCGGAAAAACGAAAAAATGGGAAAGTTTCTTGAAAACAGGAAAAAATAAGAATTTTTTAAGAAGGGGAAAAAGATTTTATGGACGGCCCCTACAATCTGACAAATGATCTGCCGCCTTTATTATTTTTGTCCTTGTATAAATTCTTGAAAATAAACCAAGAATCTTACGATAAAATTTGGACAAATACAACATTGTTGTCCTGTCATCTCTTTTCTATTTTTCCTCTTTGCATTTTGCATCTGCCATTTATAACCTCTTGATAATTTTCTCCCTACTCTTTCCCATTCCTCTTCATTTAGCCACGTCTCCGTCATTACTACTACATCCCATTGTGTCAAATTTCTTATAAGGCCTCAATCTCACCATACACCTTCTATCTATATTCTCTTATACTTAACCCATGTCCTTCTTCCCTTGTTTCTTTACTTCTCCCCTATTTTCCTTAACTTATACTTCCTATTTTTCTAAACCGACGTTTAATCATCCTCTATTCTCTCCAAGCTTACATATAACACCCTCTCCCTTGTCATTACTTCCGCCTTATATTCTCATTTCTTTAGTTTCACCAGTAAGATTCTTTCCCCTCTTCGCTCTTCCCATCCTACACTTCGCCCTTCTTCTATCTCCACCTTGACATTAATCCTTCATAAAGCTTTTTTTATTTTTTGGTTTAGCTCCTTCCCCTCTAATCTCAGACCTCTGATCACTTTCTTTCTCTCTCTTTCTTCCCTCTCTTTCTTGTCTACACGTTCTTCTAATTTTCTCAGTCTTTTCTTCTCCTTATTTCCACTCTCCCCTCCTGCAAGCTCCCGGTTCGTGCTTTCTATTTTGCTCATCCTACATTCCAAATACTTTATCTTTTAATCAGACTCTTCCTGCTTTCCTAGCCTACGTTCCAACGCTAGCATCCTTTTCTGTAACTTTTCCCTGACTTCTTCCCATTTCCTCACGTCTTTCCTAGGGACGGCCATTTCCCGCCTAATTTTTTTCTCTATTTCTTCTCCTCTTTCATCCTGATTTTCTTCATATATCCTTATTGTTCTCAATTTTCTACACAAATCTATGTTTTTCCAGCGAAGGTGGGAATTTTTTTAGAATTTTCAATCTTGATCCTATATCTTTCTTATCTTTACTGCTTCCCCTTCGACCTCTTTTCCTTACGATTTTCAAACGATCCCACCTTCTGACGTTCTATCGTTCTCTGTCCTAAGATTGGGCAATCTCTGCCTGAGGGATTGCCAAAACTTCGTCATTGGACGCTGATAATACAGCTTGTATTCCTGCTGACATGGGCACAAGGACCTAGGATTTTTCTTTCACTTGAATTGGTGCACCGCGAGAAAAAGTGTATATACGAATTTCGAATCACCGATTCAAATTCGCGTGCGGAATAAGGCGAACAGATCTAAGTTCATCAAGTGTCAGTCCACCTGGGCGCAAAGAAGAAGGAATGTCAGGTGGTGATCCGGACCTGGCACGAGGAGAAGATTCGGCGAAAGGAGGAGACCTGACCGGAGAAACCGAATGAGGTATGGCAAGAGAAAGAGTCAAGTCTAGGGAAGAAGAAGGTCCGCCACGAGGAACATGAGGTATGGAGTCGTTATTAGGTGATCTCTCTAATTGTAAACTCAACTCTGCAACAAGAAAAAGAGAATTGAATTTAGAAAAAATCTTCGAAAAAAGCAACTCGAAAATGTCAACTTGTGTAACGGAATTGCACAAAAATACTTCGAACGAGAGAAATATGTTTCTAAAAAAATTTGTCTAAATTTCGGCTCATCAGAGACACTTGTACACCACAGAAAACGAAGAGGAAGAAAAAATGTTCCTTGTGTATTCTCTTCCACATCTTTCATACAGAAAATTAACCATTGAAATTTTGAATGTTATTGTTGTTCTGAAGCCTATAGCGCTTTTGACATTTTTGGTAAAAAATTTCTGCTTCAGAAAATTTTTCCTCGGAAAATTTACGATCAAAATTTTTAATGTTATTCTTGTTATTGAGGCCCATAGCGCTTTTGAAATATTTGGGAAAAAATTTTTCCTCCATAAAATTTTTCCTCAGAAAATTTACTATTGTAATTTTGAATGTTATTGTTGTTATTGAGGCCCATAGCGCTTTTGAAATTTTTGGGAAAAAATTTTTGCTCCATAAAATTTTTCCTCAGAAAATTTACTATCGAAATTTTGAATGTTATTGTTGTTATTGACGCCGGTATTGCTTTTGACATTTTTGGTAAAAAAATTTTTCTCTAGAAAATATTTCCTCATAAAATTAACTGACGAAATTTTGAATGTTATTGTTGTTATTGAAGCCTATAGCTCTTTTGGCATTTTTAAGACAAAATTTTTTCTTCAGAAAATTTATCATTGAAATTTTTAATGTTATTGTTATTATTGAGGCCCATAGCACTTTAGACATTTTTGGTAAAAAATTTTTTCTTTAGGAAATTTTTCCTCAGAAAATTTACTATTGAAATTTTGAATGTTATTGTTGTTGTTGAGCCCCATAGCGCTTCTGACATTTTTGGGAACAAATTTTTTCTCTAGAAAATTTTTCTTCAGAAAATTTACCATCGAAATTTTGAATGTCATTGTTGTAATTGAAGCCTTTGGCGTTTTTGACATTTTTGGGGAAAAATTTTTTTTCTAGAAAATCTTTCCTTATAAATTTTACTAACGAAATTCTAAATGTTATTGTTGTTATTGACGCCGGTAGCGCTTTTGACATTTTTGGTAAAAAATTTTTCTTATAAAATTTACTAACGAAATTTTGAATGTTATTGATGTTATTGATGCCTATAGCGCTTTTGGCATTTTTGAGACAAAATTTTTTCTTCAGAAAATTTATCATCGAAATTATTAACGTTATTGTTGTTATTAAGGCCCATAGCACTTTAGACATTTTTGTTAAAAAATTTTTTCTTCAGAAAATTTTTCCTAAGAAAATTTACTATCGAAATTTTTAATGTTATTGTTGTTCCTGAAGCCGAGAGTGTTTTTGACATTTTTGGGAAAACATTTTTTGTTCAGAAAATTTTTCCTTAGAAAATTTACGATCGAAATTTTTAATGTGATTGTTTTTATTGAGGCCCATAGCGCTTTTGACAATTATGGTAAAAAAATTTTTCTTCAGAAAATTTTGCCTCAAAAAATTTACTTTCGTAATTTTGAATGTTATTGTTGTTATTGAGGCCTATAGCGGTTTTGACATTTTTGGGAAAAACTTTTTTCTTTAGAAAATTTTTCCTCAGAAAATTTACTATCGAAATTTTGAATGTCATTGTTGTTATTGAAGCCTATCGCGCTTTTGACTTTTTTGGGAAAAAATTTTTTCCTAAGAAAACTATTCCTCATAAAATTTACTAACGAAACTTTGAATGTTATTGTTGTTATTGGAGCCTATAGCGCTTTTGACATTTCGGGACAAAATTTTTTCTTCAGAAGATTTTTCCTCAGAAAATTTACTATCGAAATTTTAAATGTTATTGTTGTTATTGAAGCCCATAGTGCTTTTGACATGTTTGGGAACAAATTTTTTCTTCAGAAAATTTTTCCTCAGAAAATTTACTATCGAAATTTTTAATGTTATTGTTGTTAAATCCAAAAGAACAAATTTTCAATAAACAGTTGAATTTTCAACCAAAAATATAATTTTTACAAAATAGTTTAATTTTCAACCAAAAAAGATGACTTTTCAAAAATAGTTGAATTTTCAACCCAAAAAGATGACTCTTCTACCATAAAAGATGATTTTTCAATCCGAAAGAACGGATTTTCTATAAAACAGTTGAATTTTGAAACCAGAATATATGACTTTTACAAAGTAGTTGAATTTTCAACCGAAAAAGATGACTTTTAAAAAATAGTTGAATTTTCAACCCAAAAATATGACTTTTCTATCATAAAAGAAGAAGTTTTAATCCAAAAGGATGAATGTTCTATAAAACAGTTAAATTTTTAACCAAAAAAGATGACTTTTACAAAATAGTTGAATTTTCAGCAAAAAAGATTAATTTTCTATCATAAAAGAAGAATTTTTATTCCAAAATGGTGAATTTTCAATAAAAAAGTTGAATTTTCAACCAAAAAATATGACTCTTACAAAATAGTTGAATTTTTAACCAAAAAAGATGACTTTTCTATAATAAAAGATGAGTTTTCAATCCAAAAGAACAAATTTTCAATAAACAGTTGAATTTTCAACCAAAAATATAATTTTTACAAAATAGTTTAATTTTTAACCAAAAGGGATGACTTTTACAAAATAGTTGAATTTTCAACCCAAAAAGGTGACTCTTCTACCATAAAAGATGATTTTTCAATCTGAAAGGACGGATTTTCTATGAAACAGTTGAATTTTGAACCGAAAAATTCGACTTTTACAAAATAGTTTAATTTTCAACCAAAAAAGATGAGTTTTCAAAAATAGTTGAATTTTAAACCGAAAAAGGTGACTCTTCTACCACAAAAGATGATTTTTCAATCCGAAAGGACGGATTTTCTATGAAACAGTTGAATTTTGAACCGAAAAATACGACTTTTACAAAATAGCTTAATTTTCAACCAAAAAATATGACTTTTAAAAAATAGTTGAATTTTCAACCCAAAAAGATGACTTTTCTGTCATAAAAGATGATTTTTCAATCCGAAAGGACGGATTTTCTATAAAGCAGTTGAATTTTGAAACCAAAATATATGACTTTTACAAAGTAGTTGAATTTGCAACCAAGAAAGATGACTTTTAAAAAATTGTTGAATTTTCAACCCAAAACGATGACTTTTCTATCATAAAAGATGAGTTTTGAATCCGAAATGACGAATTTGCCATTAAACAGTTGAATTTTGAACCGAAAAATACGACTTTTACAAAATAGCTTGATTTTCAACCAAAAAAGATGACTTTTAAAAAATAGTTGAATTTTCAACCCAAAAAGGTGACTCTTCTACCATAAAAGATGATTTTTCAATGCAAAAGGATGGATTTTCTATAAAACAGTTGAATTTTGAAACCAAAAGATATGCCTTTTACAAAGTAGTTGAATTTTCAACCAAAAAAGATGACTTTTAAAAAATTGTTGAATTTTCAACCCAAAAAGATGAATTTTCTATCATAAAAGATGAGTTTTGAATCCGAAATGACGAATTTGCTATAAAACAGTTGAACTTTGAACCGAAAAATACGACTTTTAGAAAATAGTTTAATTTTCAACCAAAAGAGATGACTTTTAAAAAATAGTTGAATTTTCAACCCAAAAAGATGACTTTTCTATCATAAAAGATGAGTTTTGAATCCGAAATGACGAATTTGCTATAAAACAGTTGAACTTTGAACCGAAAAATTATAAATTACTTCAACTTTTAACCAAGTAGTTGAATTTTCAACCAAAAAAGATGAATTCTCAATGAAAAATGTAATGGTTGAATTTTCAGCTATAAACGATAAATTTTCAACCGAAAAAGTTGCATTCTCAATAAAAAATTTAAGAGCTAAATTTTCAACATTCCTTCACAAAAAATGGAATAGTTATATTTTCAGTCAAAGAAAATTGATTTTCAATCGAAAATCGAATTGTAAACCAGAGTTCAATCTTCAGCCAACACAATTAATTTAAAAAAAAGTAGTTCAATTTTCAACCAAGTGGTTGAATTTACAATAAAAAAGATAATTTCTCAATTAAAAATGCAATTCTTCAATTCTTAACTAAAAACGATGAATTTTTAATAAAAAATAGAACAGTTGAGTTTTAATTTAAAAAAATCGATTTTTAACCCAAAAAACGAATTCTCAACCAAAAATATAATAGTAAAGTTAGTTTTCTTAATTTTGAAGGATTTCATACCCAAAAATAAATACATTAAATTATAAAACCGTAAAACCTAAATTAACTGAAAACTAAAATATGTTTCATAAAGTAGAGAACGAAACATTTTCATGTTTATCCTGCATTAAATGGAACATCCTATAGGAAAACATATATACAAATAAGAGTTTTACAAAAACAAAGCAAATTTTTACTGGAAAATAATTTTCGGCATTCAATTATTGAAAATAAATAATTAAGAATTATTTTCTGTTAATTTACATAGGCAAGTCCACCACCCAGTCATCGATTTTCACTATGTCGAATCTATTGGTTGGTATGGGCCGTCCTTTTCCAAGCAGCCGTCCATATCGATTCCCCGAGAGGATTTACAGCCAGGTTTGTAAGCGCTAATTACAATAATCGGCTAATTACTTGCATCAGATTAACATCAAAATCATATTATGATTATTTACATACGCAATGTCATGAATTTACCATCGATATTGGATTTAACGGAAGGGTTATAAGCGTTATTAGAGTTTATGATATTAACATTATGAGGACATAATGTATCACAATTGCCTTCATAATGCAATAACAAATTATTCAACGTTAGTCCAGTCCAATTAGCATTTTCGCATTGTAAAAACTATGGTTTCATTATAATTAAGCATCACTTTTTTAGCGTCCTGTTATAATACCAGATTTATAATATATAATAATATATTATAATTATATAATATAATGATATATTATATATATATTATACCCAATTTATAGTACCAAATTGCAACTTTATGCATATGAGAATTCTTCATTGTTTAAATTTTATTCTACTTTTGAAATGTGATAGAGAAAATAGAAAAGGGTAAGAAGGTTGCATTATTTTAAAAAGAGAAAAGTGAATAAATATATAATTATTTAGTACTGATAAATATACTAAATATTGTTTATTTGTTGGAATATAAGACAAGGTTTAAATTCAAAATGATGCATAGAATTATTTTTTTAATTGTAAATGTTACAAAATTACAAAAGTTTGGAACGTCGCAATAAAAAAATCATATTACAATGATTGTAAAGTAATGAGGTGGATGTTCTTCTAAAGCTCCTTCCTGGTTTTAAAAAAAGAGTAACGATCAAAAAAAGAGTAACGATCAAAAAAAGAAAAAAGAGCTAAGGCGGCAAGAGAATAACGTAAAAAAATTAATGAAAATCCTGGTTCACAACAACACAAACTCAAAATAACATACATAATTTATTATTATATTGTTAATTTTTGGTTATATTTAACTGTTTTTTAATTAATGTTAAAATATTTTTGGTTTAAATATCAACTATTACATTTTTTGTTCAAAAAAAAGTATTTTCAGGTGAAAAATTCCACCGTTTTGTAGAAAAATTATTATTATTATTATTTTGTTAACCAATGGTCTTTTTTGCTACAAAATTATTATTTTTTTTTTTGTTAAAAATGCAGTATGGTTGAAAATTAATCTGTTTTACATGAGGATTCAAGTATTTTGATGAAAATATGTATTTTTTAATTATATTCAACTGTTTTTTATTTGAAATTAAAATCTTTTTTTGTTTAAATATCAACTATTAAATTTTCTGGTAAAAATTAGTATTTTCAGGTTCAAAATTCAACTGTTTCGTAAAGAATTTGTCCGTTTGGTTTCAAAATTCCACAACTTGGTAGAAAATTCAATTTTTTTTGGAAAATGTATATAGTTTGTTGATAATTAATCCGTTTCGTTCAAAATTTAACTATTTGGTTAAAATTTAGTTATTTTGTTAAAAGCTCATTTTTTTAGCTTGAAAATTCAACATTTTAGACAACCCCTAATCAGCCAGTTAAAGTAAAGAAACAGTCGAATTTAGGCGACAATTGTGAGAAAATAGTGTATTTAGTGTAATTTTTTCCAAAATAGTAGCAAAATAGTGCAATCGCTCAAAAAAAGTGTAAAATAGTGTCAATAGTGAAGTTAGTCCGAGGCCTGAATGGGTCTCCAAAGGAATCCTTTTGGGTTTCCAAAGGAACCCTCTTTTTGGTTTCCAAAGGAACGCTCTGTTGGGTTTCCAAAGGAATCCTTTTGGGCTTCCAAAGGAACTCTTTTGGGCTTCCAAAGGAACCCTTTTCTGGGGTTCCATAGGATTCCTGCTCGGTTTCCAAGGGAATCCTGCTGGGGTTCCGAAGGAACCCACTTTTGGGTTTCCAAAGGAACCCACTTTTGGGTTTCCAAAGGAACCCATTTGGGTCTCCAAAGGAACCCATTTGGGTTTCCAAAGGAACCCTCTCGGGTATCAACAGGTTTCTATTGCATTTTTCTAACTCCCAGTCAAAAGTGACTGAAAATTGCCTTGAAAAAAAGTGATTAAAAGTGAGTTAAGACTGTCTGGCAGCTATGGTAATAGGCGAAACGATTCTAAATTTGAATCTACATAGACTGAGAGTCTCTAAGAATTTAATCAACGTATTTTGGATTGAGATGTGAGCTCGTAATCTAGGTTCTTTAGTTTTGGCAGTTACTGTACTTACTCTATTGCCAGAACAGTGTTACGGGTAAAGGAAATTGCATGTTTCAACACCTCGCCCAATAGTCCAAGTTCCATATCGAAATACGTATTTCTCCGTGGTAACAACCTTGCTCGGCTATTCCGCCAGACTAGATAACCGTTAATAGCTTCAACGTACGTATTTTGGGCTTCACTTCCCATTTTCCCAGACACGAGATAATGTTTAAAGAATTACCAATTTTAGAACTGTCGTTAATTTAGAATTACTTTTTTTTTTATCTTATCGCTAATACTATTTTGTCTTTCTGAATAATTTGTTAAAGGTGGTTTTTTTTTAAAGCGACTTTTATTTCAACGAATTAACCCATGGGTTAACCACTACTAAATTCAAGAATTCTTTTTAAATATTTTAGGATATTTTCAAATACAGTGAAACCCGGATTTAGCTCCCCTGGATTGTGCCCTTCCGAGAATTGACGCCGCGCCGTGGGGATACGTGATTAGATTGTAAATGCAACTGTTTGGTTGATAATTGAATTTTTCTAAATTCTACTATTTGGTTGAAAATTCATCTTTTCAGGTTGAAAATTCGAATATGTAGTTCAGAATTATATAATTTTGTCAAAAATTTAATTATTTTGTTGAAAATTTAATTATTTTGTTAAAAATTTACTATTTTGTTGAAAAGTCATTTTTTTAATTTATCTGTTTTATTGAAAATTCATCTTCTTTGCTTAAAGATTTGCCTATTTTGTTAAAAATGCAACGATTTTTATTCAAAGTTGGTTCTCTTTCGCTTTCTTTTTCTCAGCTGATTTTTTGTTGTTGTTATTGAAAATTCAACTATTTGGATGAAAACCATCTTTTTTGGATGAAAATTCAGCTTTTTTACTTTTGAAGTCTTCCCTTGGTGGTTCAAGCTTAGTTTGCTAATCTGTGATTCCATAGAATTGCTTTCAGGACAAAGCAACATGAAGCAAAAAATAAAAGCATTCATAATGATTATTTGCACTACATATTATTATCTAAAATGAATTTCCATCTTACAAGGCTGATCCGAGGATATTTCTAAATTCCTTTGTTCATTTTCAACCATACGTTTATCTGTTTTAAGGGATGATCTAGGTTTTGAAGCTGGAAAGGGGCACGGGGTGATATGGGCACTTGGGTGCAGATTGCGTGTGTGGAGGGCTGGAAAAGGGGCACATGATGAGGAGGACGATTTTGGTGAAATCTGCGTGTGTGAAGATCTGAAAAAGGAATAGAAGGGTGAGAAGGAAACTTTGGGTGAAGTCAGCGTGTATAGAGAGCTGGAAAAGGGGAACCATGGTGAGGAGGATACTTTGGGTGAATTATGCGTGTGTGGAGTCCTGGACTCTTGAATCTGTCGCAAGGAAAAGTTTAGGTTTTGAAGCTGGAAAAGGAGCATGGGGTGATAAGGAAACTTGTTTGAAGGTTGCGTTTGTTGATAGATGAAAAAGGGTCAACATGATGAAAAGGACGATTCCGGTGAAATCTACGTGTGTGAAGATCTGGAAAAGGGATAAACAGGTGAAAAGGACACTTTGGGTGAAGTCAGCGTGTGCAGAGAGCTAAATCGGGGGCCCTTGAGGGGGCATTACATGGCTGGTTCAGGGATATTTTCAAATTCCTTTGTTCGTCTCCAACCATACGTTCATCTGTTATAAGGAATAATTTAGCTTTAAAAGCTGCAAAAGCGGAACGAAGGTGATGAGGACACTTAGGTGAAGATCGCGTATTTGGATAGCTGGAAAAGGGACAAAATGACAAGATGGAAAAGGGAAAGAAGGGTTAGGAGGACACTTTCGGTGAAGTCTGCGTCTGTGAAGAGCTGGAAAAGGGAAACGAAGGTGATAAGGGCAATGGGGTGAAGATCGCGTATGTGGAGAGCTGGAAACGGGACAAAATGATGAGGAGAAAAAGGGAAAGAAGGGTTAGGGGGACACTTTCGGTGAATTCTGCGTGTGTGAAGACCTGGAGAAGGGATAGAAGGGTTATGAAGAAACATTAGGTGAATTCCGCGTGTGTGAAGATCTGATAAAGGGGAACGAAGGTAATAAGGACATTTGGGTGAAGATCGCGTATGTGGAGAGCTGGAAACGGGACAAAATGATGAGGAGAAAAAGGGAAAGAAGGGTTAGGAGGACACTTTCGGTGAATTCTGCGTGTGTGAAGACCTGGAGAAGGGATAGAAGGGTTATGAAGAAACATTAGGTGAATTAGCTACTTTCAAGGCGTCTCAAATTACCTATATAAATTAATTCATAAAAACACTCTTTTTTTGAAATTAGGCCAAATTCATAACTCACACAAAATTTGTCTTTTATTTATAATATTCTATCATTTTCTTTCACAAAAACTATTACTTCTGAAAGAATTGGCAGAGTATTTCTACCCAAACGAAACTGTTCCTGAATTTTTGAAATGCTGGTTTATCTGAATTGAAAACCGAAAACAAGACGTTACCCGATTTAAAAACATTTTTGATTGTTTTTCTTTCAGATGTAAAACCACGACTATTTTTGCTCGAATATAATGATTGAATTTATTTGAGCATTTCCCCACTAACAGTCTTCCAAGTTTCAAGATTTTTTGTAGCAGCCCTCTATCAAGAACTCTGCAAGCTTCACATAAAAATATACGCAGATTTTACTTCAATATAGAAATCAACAACGTACTACAACAACGTTGATTATCTTGGTTTTATTTCATACATAACCACAAATCAAATCATTAGGATCTCAAAAGTCGATCATTCTGTCGACCAATGATAATGCTCGTGATTTCGTTATAATTGCTGTTCCATATGTAACAATGATATTGACTTCCATATATCATATTTTCATATAATTTCAAACACTTATATCTACCGTGAAGTGATTTCTTCAAAATGGCAAAATTGACATTATTAACATACCTCATCCATTCTAACTTACGGCGGCGAGCATCAACCAATTTCAACCTGTTAAAAGCTAAGAGAGGTGGAAAGGGGCAATCCAATGAAAATACAAGTGGACATTGAAACGAAAGGTGTGTCTATATTTTCTTAGCGATCAACAATGACAAAACCACAGCATGACTGTCAAAATAATGATTCCACTAGTTTTGGGAATCAGGTGATGATGCAACAGGCTATCCCTTCATCGGTCCATGAGATTAAGATGCTGGATGTGACTCGCTTCCTTCGTCCTTTGAAGAAGCAAGCATGTCAAGATTCCATAGAAAATAGGCAACCTCAGCCCTCGCCAGAAACAGATCACGCCAGCCGAAAGTTGAAGATCATACAGCACCTGTAAGAAAAGAGAAAAAAAGCGGGCTAGATAGGCCCCCACGTTCAAATTAGGTTGGAGCCTTGGCGGGTGAACCAAAACAATCATGAGGCTAGAGTTTTCGCCGGTGAATCAGAACAGTCATAAGGCTAGGGCCTTAGCAGGTGAACTAAAATACGAGGCAATGCGCCTCCGAAAAGAACTTATCAGTAAAGCAGACGTACAGCATGGGACCTGAGCCTTGGCGGCTGATCGAGAACAGTCATGAAGCCAGGGTCAACACAGCAGACGCAGAGCCTCCAAACCGAAAACGAGACTAAGCAATCCGCCTCCAACGCCAATGGCACACTTAAGAAGACTTGCACTTATAACTTGCACGACGCTTCACGAAAAGAAGCGCATCACACGATCATTAATCTTGAAAATCGGAGCCCGACCATTCAGTGCTGGACTCCCAAACTGAACTGAACTTTGAGATAATCGTGTCTCGTTTTCCCCACTATTGAACTAGGTAGTTTGCTCATGTCAACTGCCAGGCAACCCTTCAGGTATATGTCCAAGCAGAACAATCAGTCTATAGTTGAATTTCCAAAAACAGCTATCAGTGCAGTGGCCAAAGACGGGACAAGTCGTACTCTCAACCTTGTTGCAGGTTTGAATCACATTTTAAAAATTATAAACACCATCAATTTTCTGGGCGTTTCGTACGTAACTATGATGATGAATACTTGCTTGCAAATTACCATTCACAACCACCATATAAGACCCTGCTACCTGAAATTACATACGCAGGACAGGAAAATATTGCGAATAAACTAAAAAAATCACCATATGTTGATACCACGCATCAAAGGCAGGAATCTGTAGCAGGGAATGAACAACACCAATTCATTCAAGGAGAGCATAACCTTCAGGTTAAACCAGATCATAATCAACATGTTAACACTGAGCTTTCACTGCTAGGGTCTGCATCAGGGTTCAACCAACACCATTTCAATCAAGGACATCATAACCTTTGGAATCAACAAGGGTATCCACATGTTGATACTCAGAATCCAGGAGAGGCATCTGTAGCAGAGAATGACCTATACCGTTTCGATCAGGGACATGATGGCGAATATCTGCCAACTCCACGACTATGGCCTAATCCTGAATCTTCTGGACAATTTGCTCATCATCAATATTATCAATATCCCCCTGGGAATTATGGAATTATGAAAATAATTTAAAAAAATGGAAATCCACGCTATCATTTTCAATGTTATGAATTAGAGAATGTAGCCAAAAATGTATCAATTTTTCCTGACTGAAATATTTCATGAATTATAATCCGTTTTTTAGTTGATTTATTCAGAATTTCAGTTCATTTTCATTTAAGGGAGTACTCACATATTACGTAACATTAAAAAGGGATTTCTTGTTCGTTTATCTATTAATAAAAATTGATGAATTTTCTGCACCATCAATTTTGCATATCGAAATTTCCAGAAAAATAATTTTACATTATAATAAAATGTATGTCTAAATGTTTCTAAACATTATTGATAGAAGAGAACATTTATATTGTAAATTATTTTTAATATTGGGAAATAATTCTCTTCTCAACTTTTTGCTACCACACTATAATTTCTAAATTTATTTGAGATTAAATTTTCTTGAAAATTTCTGGGAAAATCTTAACTGGTTTAGGTTTAATTTTAGAAGTATAATTTAATGTTTTGAAGATTGAAAAATGTGTATGTAAACTCAATTTTGCAGGGCGTCAAGAGGATGAAAAAATATTCTTTAGATTCATGGAAAAATTTCAAATGAGTTTTTTCTCAATGAATTCTAAAATCCAATTGAAAAAAAATTACAAAATACTTTAAATTATTTCCTAAAAGAGTGTAAAAGGTTTTGAAGCAACATTTTGCCACAACACATACTTTTAGAACAAATTTAAGTTAGTTTAAGAGATACTTCGAAGTTTTAAAACGTTTAAAAAATAATAAAAACTTTTATAAGATTTCTTAGGAATTTTCTAAGGTTTCAAGAAACAGAAAAAAATTCTTTAGGTTGCTATGAAAAATTAAAATGATTTTTTACTTTGAAAAATCAATTTGAGGAGAATATTCGAAAAGATTTCAAAACATTGCGAAAGATTTTTAAAACTGTCAACGAAGAATCTGAGAGATTTTAAGATTTTTTTTTTAATTTTAAAGAATTAAAAAAAAATCAGGACCAATTGGAATAATTAAAAAATATTAGGAGGTTTAACAGTTTTGTAAGGATTAAAATAATAATTTTCTTAGGATTTTTGAGTAAATTTTTTATGAATTTTTATTTTCAAAAATGAACTTTAAGAGAAAATTTAAAAATATTTTAAAACATTTTAAACACTTTCCCTCAATTTCGAAGAAGAGCATACGATTTTAAAGCGAAATATTTTAATTTGGTTCCATATAACAACCTCTTCTTTGCCATCACTTCCCTTTTATGTTCCCATGTCTTTAGTTTCACTAGTACCATTTTTCTCCATTTCGCGTCCTTTCCTAACTTTCCTCAATACCCCTCCCAGCAAATCCATAAAAAAATGTCCCCTGATAAAATTACTCCTAATATTTAAAAATTTGTTTAATAATGGATTTTTGAATTGTTTATATTTTTAATGATAGGACATAAAAATCCAGGGACGCATTTACTGCTAGTTTGAAGTAATCAACAAATATATTTTATGTGAAATTGGAATCAATTTCTGTAAATGAAAATAATTTGTTTTTCACTTACTTTCGCATCACTTGAAGTGCAAATCTTGCCCAAACGTCACTCACAGGATTGCTTCCTTGATAAGCTGGTCTCAGTATTGGATTCGTTGGACAAGGTGTTCTTTCATTATAAGGAATTGCAGTAAAGGATTCCAAAGCATGACATAGTACATCGAATCCTGAATATGCACAAACTCTTTCTGGCAATGTTAAAGTGTGTTCTGGATCTATTATTCCCAAAGTTGGCTTTAATGCTCTGAAATTTAATAAAAAATTATTAAATTAATCAAATTATACAAGAAATAATTGTGTAGGCTGAACGAAGTTAGGGACTGTACTTAAACAGGGTGTCCAGTGACCTTGAAAATCTGGAAAAGCTGGGATTCTCCTTGATTTTTTTTAAACTTTGAAAACCTGGACATGTCCTTGAATTTTTCACGAGAACCTTGAATTTTTGTTTTGCACAATTGATTTCAAAGATTTCATAACAATTTCATAAAGAATTTAAAACTTTCAAAGCATTTCAAGGATTTCTAAGATTTGAAAAAGAGCACAGTACACCAGAATTCAAAGATTTGAAAACATTTAAAGGATTTGAAACGATTTCAAAATATTTTAGAAGATTTCAAAAGATTTCACAAAGATTTCAAAGATTCAAAAAAGGCGTGCACGCGAGATTTAAGAGATTGCATACAAATTTCCCAAAGATTTCGAACATTTCATGAAAATTTCAAGGATCTCAAGGATTTGAAAAAGGCGTGTAGAAAAGATTTCAAAGATTTGGAATATTTCACAAAGATTTATAAAACTTTCAAATGATTTTAATGATTTTGAAGACTTTAAAAAGGGTACAGTACACCAGATGTCAAATATTTCGAACAATTTCAAAGATTTTAAACGATTTCAAAAGGAGGGGAAAATGTTTTAGAAGATTTTAAAAGATGTCACGAAGATTTCAAATATTGTAATGATTCTAAATGAACACAAAATATTTCAGAAAGATTTTACAAATATTCCAAAGCATTCATAAGGATTTCAAAAAGGATACATTTCACCAGATTTCAAAGATTTAAAACAATTTCAAAGGCTTTCCATAAATTTGAGAAGATTTCAATCGAACACAAAGTATTTCACAAGCAAAGATTAAAGAAAGATTTCACAAATATTTCAAAGATTCCATAAAGATTTCAAAACATTTCACAAAGATTTCGAAAATTTCAATGATTTTACCAACATTTTTGAAGATTTCATAATATTTCACAAAGATTTCAAATATTTTAATGTTTTCAAATGAATCCAAAAGATTCCACAAATATTTCGAAGATTTCATTACAATTTCAAAAGAGTACAAGAATTTTTTATTCAGAAAAAAGATCTTCTCCTTTCACTCCGCTGGGATTCGAACATCAGGTCAACTGATTTCCGGTCAGGTGACACTGTTCTGTAACGATCTTAGACCAGAGTTGTGCCGACGGTCGGGCTAAACGAGAAGAAAATATTTTATTTTATAACTTTTTTTTTTATAAAGGTATAGCCGGGTAAACATGCAAAAAATCCCCCTAAAGGGAATCAAATGTTGAGTCAGGCATTTAAAAGCATACAATCAAAAAAAATTTTCTCCTTCATTTAAAACCGTTAGCCGCCATATTGGATGAGATAGGGGGGGGGGGGGCTAACGTCCATTTTTTTCTCTGTTTCTATCGTTAGAAACAATCTGAAAAAATTCACAGGACTTCTTTCAATCATTCTCAACGTCCATGATTATTCAAAAATATTTTGGCGGAAATTCAAACTCAAACAAATTTTCAAAATTTTTTATGAATTTATTTGTATGATAAAACTCAAGTACTATCAGTTTTTCTACCACAGAATTGTAACCCACAATAGTAACCACAAATTAAGTCCTGTCAGTTTCAGTTTTTTTACATCAGCGTAGTAAGTCACAGCACGAATTGAAGCTAAGAAACAAAATCTGAGAAATTCTCGGCGATCACCGCTTTCGCGGCCGACAGCAGTAATCGTCGACTGAATATTGAAGTTTGAGATCTGGACATTTTAAGACGTATCTCATAAACCCGTAGAGATTTTTCAAGTTTTTCAATTCTTTGCATAAATTCTCAAGTGGTATATTCTCTTCAGGATGTCAAAAATATCTTTATTAGGGCTTATTCGATGCGTAATTTAATAAGCTTTTTAACGGGTTTTAAACAAATTTCTCTCTCATTTTGGGAACGAGTAATCACGTTGCAAAGTCACCAGTGATTTTTAATAGTATTTTCGCTGATCGTGCTGAAATTTCCGACGGTAATGTACTATTTAGCTTATGGTCGATATTTGTTAAGAATCATCAGACCGGCAGAAATGTTGAGGATTTTATTCTCAAAAACCAAATGTGTGACTGTGATAAATGAGGACAGTGACGAGGATTAAGTTTTCAATCAATAAAAAACTAAATCAGATATTGTAACGTGGTGGCTAACCACAAGTTATGGATCCTTCTCCCAGCTTTTCAGAATTAAACATTAGACCGTGATAATCCCCATGGTTGGCACAAGCTCAAATTAGAATATAAATTTAGAGATAAGAACATATTATAACTTGTGGTGTGAGGAGTGAGAGAGAACTTTATCTTATTATTTTTATTTTTTTTTGTTGAGAAAACAGAGAAATCGAGCTACTTAGGTTAGAATTTCGCTAATAAATTTATATGAAACCTGTCACTATTAGTTTGGTCAGATTAAGTACCTGGAGTCATTGGGTAAGGAGGACCTGACGTCCTACAACAGTCCCGGAAATCGCAGAGTCCACTTTGTTGACAAAATCCGGCAGGGAAAAATACTGCCATCATCTACAGCCAACCGCACTACATCACTATCACCAAGTTTTCATCACTCTCACGCACCACGGTCACTTCACTATCACTGGGCCCATTAAGATATCAAGTAAGCCACGATTAATAATCCAAGTCTCCAGGATTATCAAAGTAACTGTCAGGCCATGCCAGGACACTTGTCAACGCACGGAGGCAGCCATCTTACACCGGCCGGCGTTCCACATACCGGAAAGGCGGACCGAATTCCATCGACAAGAGTCCCAGAAATACAGCTTGGGAGGGCAGCACCGACTGGGCCGAGAATTGTGGCGCGAGCGGGAAGGAACTGACGAGCCAGAGAACAGGAGCCAACCATGTACTCCGTACTCTTTAAGGACTTCCCAAAGTTTACTTCTATTTACCTTGTCAAATGCTTTTTTAATTCCAGAAAATAACTTTTTACGCTTTACAGGTGAAACAATGGTTTGAACAAATGAAAATTGTTTGATTAATTACCGAATATTCTGCAAAAATATATTACACTCAACATTCGTTACTTGTGTCATTAATTCCAGAAAATAATAAGTTTTAACGATTTTAAGGAGGATATTCTTTAAATATTTACAAAATATATTAAACAAGAGGTACTACTCTTGAAATTCACGAACTTCATATCATTTATCCCGAAATATAAATAAATAATCATTGTTTAAGCAATTAAAAGTTCTTAGACAAATAATTGAAAACTCGTCATTAATCGATTAAAAATAATTCATGTTGAAAAAATTCCGACAAAATAACGTCTTTAGCATGAATTAGAGAGAAAACTGTTTTTTTGTGTGTGCATTTTTTGGGGCATTTTCCGGGCACAATAAAAGGATATTGGAAGGTTCAAAATAAAAAGTTATTGGGTGAAAATTATCCTTTGAAGATTCCTTAGGAGGTGACTATAATTTAGAAAAAGTTAATAATACGTACTTTTTTTTACATTTTTTCGAAAACCGAGCTTTTTCCATTCAAAACCTTACGCTAATTTCAAAAACCCGGAGGCACGGGTTAACGTTGAAAAAAAATTACGGATTTTCTTTTTCCGGATAAGGAACAAATTGGGAAGGATCAATCACCAAAAATAGAAAGTCGAATTTTTACAGGTATAAATTTGAACCACCCTAATAATACAGGGTGGCCGCAAGTTAGGGCAAATTTAGGCAATTCGAAAAAAATTGCAAAAGCCAGGGAATTTCTGTCAGAAGCACTCTAAAAGTAACTGTTCAGAATAATCGAGTGACATAATCAGGTGACACAGTCACTTTTACATCATTTTTTCCAAAACACTTTTTAGCCACTTTTTAAGATAGAGTCACTATAGTCACTTTTTTAAATGAAAAGATCACTTAAGTAACTTTTTATTTAACAAATTGACCCAGGGTTAACCACTATTGAATTCAGTTCTACACCTATTTTTGAATTTTCTTGAATTCTTTAAAAATATTTTAGGGTGTTTTAAAAGATTTCATGACATTTTTTAAAGATTTAAATAATTCGAAGGGATTTCAAAGGATTTTAAATATTGAAAGGTATTTGTAAAAATGCAAAGGAATTTTGAAGAGCTTTAAAAAGTTTCAACGGAGTTTAAAAGATTTCAAAGGATTTTGAAGATTTTATGTTATTTTTAAAAATTTCAAGGAGTTTTTGAGAGATTTCAAAAGTTTCAAGGGATTTCAAAAGACTTCCAAAGATTTTAAATATTCCAGACTATCTTAGAAGATTCCAAAACATTTTTAACAGATTTCAGTAATTTGAAAGGATTTCAAAGAATTTTAAAGATTGTAGGGTATTTTTAAAAATTCAAAGGAATCTTTTCAACGGATTTCAAAAGATTTCAAAGGATTTTATAGATTGTAGGTTATTTTTGAAAATTCCAAGGAATTTTTAAGAGATTTCAAAAGTTTCAAGGGATTCCAACAGATTTCCAAAGATTTTAAATGTTTTAAAATATTTTTGAAGATTCCAAAACATTTTTAACTCATTTCAATAATTTAAAGGCATTTCAAAGGATTTTAAAGATTGAAGGGTATTTTTAAAAATCCAAAGAAACTTTGAAGGAGTTTTCAACCAGTAGAATTAAATGAAAAGAAATCACCAAATGGTTCAATTTTCAACCTAAAATGCTGTATTTTCAACCAAATGGTCGAATATTACAAAAAAAAAGTTCAAGCAAAAACAGCTTTTTTAAAGGACAGTTAAAATATGACCATTCTACCAAAAAATGCGAATTTTCTATCAAAATATATAATTTTTCATGATTTAATTAAGAATTCTTAAACTCTTAGGACTAGAAAACAATATTGTTTATATAGAAGACATTAATAACTTCTTATGAATTAAACTTTGATTAAATATATAATAATTATGAAATTTTATCTGTAAAAAAAGATCCCACCCTTTTGCTCTGCTGGGAATCGAACTACAGACCTGCCGATTGCCGTTCGGGTGCTCTTACCACTAAGCTACTAGAGAGATCGAAAGAAAAATCTTTTTCACAGATATGCGAAACGGCAAGGTTTTCTGTAATATCAGTCATAAGATTTAAGAAATTATCATCTGATCTTCATCTGATCGGTCATTACCATCCCCGATGATAATGCAGATCTCCTAAATCTTATGATTGTTATTACAGAAAATCCTTTTTAGAGATAAAATTCATTTTTTTAAATTTTAAGAAAAAAAATTTTTGAAGTTGAAGTGTATTTTGGATCGATAGTGCAGATTACTATTTTCACGTAATATGATTAGTATCTTTATCTGTTCGGTCATTACCAGCCCCGATGATAATGCAGATCTCTTAAATCTCATGACTGTTATTACAGAAAATCTTTTTCTAGAGACAAAATTCATTTTTAAAAATGAATTTTATCTGTAAAAAAAGATCCCACCCTTTTGCTCTGCTGGGAATCGAACTACAGACCTACCGATTGCCGGTCGGGTGCTCTTACCACTAAGCTACTAGAGATATCGAAAGAAAAATCTTTTTTCACAGATATGCGAAACGGCAAGGTTTTCTGTAATATCAGTCGTAAGATTTAAGAAATTATCATCTGATCTTCATCTGATCGGTCACTACCATCCCCGATAGTAATACACATTTCTTAAATTTTATGACTGATATTACAGAAAATCTTTTTTTACAGATGAAATTCATTTTTAAAAATTTGAAGAAAAAAAAAATTCTGAATTTGAGGGGTATTTTGGATAGATAGTGGATAGATAGATAGTTTCACGTAATATGGTTAAGATCTTCATCTGTTCGGTCATTACCATCGCCGATGATAATACAAATTTCCTAAATCTTATAACTGATATTACAGAAAATCTTTTTTGACAGATAAAATTAATTTTCAAAAATTTGAGAAAAACGAAAAATTCTAAATTTGAGGGGTAGTTTGGGTAGATAGTGCAGATTACTATTTTCACGTAATATGATTAATATCTTTATCTGTTCATTCATTATCATCCCTGATGATAATACACATTTCCTAAATCTTATGACTGATATTACAGAAAATCTTGTTTTACAGATAAAATTCGTTTTCAAAAATTTGAGAAAAACAAAAAATACTGAATTTGAGGGGTATTTTGGGTAGATAGTGCAGATTTCTTTTTTCACGTAATGTGATTAGTATCTTCATCTGTTCGGTCATTACCATCGCCGATGATAATACGCATTTCCTACATCTTATAACCGATATTACAGAAAATCTTTTTTTACCGATAAAATTCGTTTTCAAAAATTTGAGAAAAACAAAAAATACTGAATTTGAGGGGTATTTTGGGTAGATAGTGCAGATACATAAGTAGGAGTATTAACAGAAGAAACTACAGGTCTAAGTGGACAATCTGGTTTATGTATCTTTGGCAGACCATTAATTCTTGCTAAGTTAGAATTAGATGTAATGAGATCTTTTCTAACTACATAAGGATTGACGTCTTTCTTAATCCTCTATTTATTAATCATATCGAATGTTTTATTTTGCAATTGCTTCAAAGTTGTTATTCGGCCGGAGTCTAATTTGATATATGTACTAGAATCGTTGAGTAAATTCATAATTTTTTGTTTACAATCATCATTTTCCATTAAAACTGTAACATTTCCCTTGTCAGCCTTAGTTATCATGATATCTTTATTGTTATTTATAAAGCAATTGGCAACTTTAATATTCTTAGCAATAATTCTATCAGAGTTACTGATTTTTTAGGTTTTTTAGATAATTGGAAGTAAGAGAAAGAATCTTGTATCGAAATTCCTCATGTGAGTTATCTGGTAATTTATCAATATTAGATTCTACGTCTTTGATTTTTTGAAAAATATGTTCTTGTTTATTTTAAACAAATTTAGACTTAAATTTTTCTCCTAAACGTGAAATCTCATTAACTTCCTCTGAAACTTCGATTTTAGGCATATTAAGAAACCATGGATCTTCATAATCGTAGTTCTTATCTGGTTCTAATCTATGTTTGTTTGATGTAATTGGATTATAACTGCATTCTTTGAGTGAATTAATTAGTTTTTATTTAGCTTTTTACTATGATGATTATTTTTATAATTCAAATTTTAATTTTCTTGGAATTCAATAATGTTTTTTAGGAGAAAGGCTGGAACCAAAAGCGTCAATATAGTTCTGATTTTTTCCAAACATGAATTTAAAATTATATGCGACTGTGAATGTCTTTAACTTCTTATTGTCTTTTAACGTTGTTAGAAATATCAGTTAATTAATCGTTACAAGATTAACTATACATATGGATCGAATTAAAATTAATCATGCAATTAGAAATATTCTTAGGATGTTACTTATTCGTTCTGCAGTCCATCAAGAAATCCGTTTTTGCCCGTGTTCCTCTCAATTTTTCAATCACATTTATACAATCCTTTGTTGTAATCAGAGCTTCTTATCCGTAATGTAATAGAATCCATTTTAGAAACATAGTGTTAACGCAATCCTAGTCAATACGTATGTAATTAGAAATATTGAAGAAATTAAGTGATGTTAAATCCTGTTTATGTTTAACGTCTGGGAATATACTAAATGAAAGTGGTGACAAATGTCAAAACGACGGCTTCATGACAAAAATAGTATAATTTATTGTCTCAAGATCATAAAAGAAATGAAAACGTATGACGTTTCGACACATGTACCAGTTTCCTTAGCAGATTAAAATTTATCTAAAATATAAATAAAGATGAATAGTAGTAATAATAAATTAGTATAACAGAACAATGAAAGCTGCAACAAATTAAAAATTAGCTTACCAATAAATTTAGGTCGAAAAAAGGTTCAGATTGACTTAAACAACAAAGATAAGTAGGGATTGTTGTGCTTGCTCGTCCATATGTACAAAATTAAAAAAAATATAAATTATTTAATGAAAAAGATTGTTGAGTCATAATTTTGAGTATAAAGGAATAGCCTGTAATAAAAAATAGTAATGATTAAATCCATTACATTTTTGGAGGTTATGCTCGAAATGCAGTGAAATAAGATACATGAAAGGAAAAATTCGTACATATTAAAAATCGAACAGGAATTAGCTTTCCTTAAGTTTCAAGCAAGTGCCCTAACTTTTGGAGTGAATTTTTTATTTGATGTTATGTAGCTAATCACGCAGATTATTTGCTGCATGCCGTCTCGCTGTTTCAATTTTAAACTGAAGCTGTGCAATACGATCGCGAGTCTTACTGAGGCGTACTAAAGTATCGCTACTTCTATTGTCGCTAAGCAAGGATACTGCCTTCTCGTAAACTAAACAGTTCAGATTCCAGAGATTCACATCTTCGGGGAGCAAATCGCGGAGAGCATTATTAGCTTCAGATAATTTGTCTATCCTGAGAAAGACTTTTTAGTGGATAGATCTCCTGCTTCTTATGTTGGCATTATCGGCTATATGTGAAGGTGGTCTTGCTGAAAAAAGTGGTATGTTCGCTGGAGGATGTTGCTCTTCTTCTTGCCGATGAAGAGCTTCATATCCGTTTTTGCGCAAAAAGGATACCTGATCTCTCAAATACTGAGGCGTTTAATGAGCATATCCCGGGTGCGTATTGACCCAACGTTCATGTGACCTCTGAATGACTCCTCTTCGCGCCGGTGAACTTCTTCGCCAACAGGTAAGGATGTCCCTCCGGAGTTGGTCCGACCACTTAAATCTAAGTTCTCGCGTTTGTCCGGGGCCATTGCCAGGTCTTCGCCTCAGTTCGGTCCTGTTGCCACTCCCAACTGAACCATGACCTCCATCCGAGAGAGTCCTACTGTGGGTGGCACTGCGTGATACTGGTGACGTAACCGCTTAATTCGCTGCATTGGGGAGTTAGCCCAATGAAACGTGGCTGACTGCAAGAGCCGTAGCTCTCGGGCGATGAGTTCGCCACATCCCTACGCCAAATTACTACAACAAATTATTATTATTAAATAGTACATTATCGTAACATAAGGAACGAGATCAAGTGGTTTAAAGCGAAAATAATATTACAGGAATTCACTTGTTGACATCAGAAATACGAGCTCCCATGGCCTTAGTCTTAATCAAACACATCACACATCGAAAGGAAAACTCGATAGGAACTGCATACTCAATTACCTCATTATTAGTTGAAACACAGGTTATTGGTACAACTGCGACGCCATTGAACTTGGCGGAGCACAGCTGCCACACAACCAGTCTATTTGACTGGTAATTACGGAGTGACGAAAACGCCTGATCGCTATGAGCGAGTCAGGGAATCAAGAGACTCGTCGCGCAGACGCGTACAATATGGAGTCGACCAGGGACGTCGCGGGAAACTGGTCGTTCCCCACACACTCAACTCCTAGTGTTTACGATATTTATTTAGAGAAATTGATTCAAATATATATTAATGTCATTGATTTCTAAGTATGTTTCTGATTAAAGTAATTCTTTTGTATTGTAATGCGTTCGATAACACGTTGGTAGTAAAATTCGTAAGCAAAAAGAGCAGTTCGTAGTTGATATGAACATCCTTATTTAGCATTTTGATCAAGATTTAAAAAAACGAATCCTTTCGAATACTGCTTCCCTAAGGATTCGAGAAAAGCTTACGTAAGCTAGACTAGTATTTAACGGAGTTGTTAGCGTCTTTGTAAGTCTTATAAGTTAAACGTTACCCCTTTTTTATTTAGGGAATTTCTCAAGATTAAGGGGGGGGGGGGATAATTTGATGAAAAAAGGCATATTTTTCTGCATTTTTTCAAGCGTTATGGTTAATGTAAATTTATTCAAACAATTTCTACGTAAAAGAGCAACATTTGAGCTATATTAGCAAATATTGAAGTAATTATGAAAAATAACATTTGTACATTATTTTGCAAAATCTGAATAAGCAGTACCAGATTGAAATACAGAAGATTCTTTCTAATCGTCTTCAAATTACATAAGTGGTGATGTTTAGTGACGAAGACTTGTCAAGCGATATTATTTGTTTATATTATAAATAAATTTTATAAACAAATGCATAGTTTGACCACTTATAGATAGAAAGTGATCGTTTTTCTTTCTAATCGTCTTCAAATTATATAAGTGGTGATGTTTGGTGACGAAGACTTGAAAATTTTTCTTGCTTCTCAGTATTGTACATTTTTCAACACCAATAAGTAAAAAAGTGATCAAAGTCCAAAAATTTAAGAATATTTTAAGTCCGTACATGTAAAAATGTACTAAGTCCGATAATTCGAGAAATTTTCGACGTCCGAAAATCCGAAAAAATTTTCAAGTCCGTAAATTCAACTAACTTTCAAACACCAAAAATAGAAAACTAGACTAAATGCAAAAATTCGAGACATTTCCCAAGTCCGTAAATTCCACCAATTATTTAGCACCAAAAATAGAGAAGTTGTCTAAGTCCGGAAATTCGAGAAATTTTCTAATTCTGTAAATTCCAGAAGTTTTTTAACATCAAAGAGCAGAAAAGTTTTCTGAGTAAAAATATTTGAAAAAATTTTGAAAAATTCATTTGTTGAAACTATTTGTTCAAACAAAATATTCGGAAAAATTGAATCGTTCACAAGATGCATATGCTTTTCGTGGTTTTTAGGACGATTGATCACATATCAAGCATCAGATTTGGAAAATTATTTGTTCAAACTATTTTTTAAGCAAATTATTGCAAAAATTAAAGTTTTCGCAAGATGCATATGCTTCTTATGGGTTTCTGGTCCGCTGATTATGAATGTAGCATCATATTTGCAAAATTTATTTGTTCGAACTATTTTTTTAAACAAATTATACTGAAAAATGGAATTGTTTGCAACATGCAAAAATTAAAAATGTACAAGTTGAAAAAAATTGTGAAATAAGACATAAAATGCGATTTTACTCTGAGATGCATTTTCTTGTTGATTACAGAACTTTCGATACTTCGTTCACGTAAACGAAAGAGGCAAAAACAGCTTCTTAAGAAGGTTGTTGCAAAGTGGAAAGTCGAACGCGGCGAAGAACGTGTTACTCGCAAGGGAAAGCTTATAGAAGCTCTAAGATTCGAGGGCATTACGGTTTGCAAATGTAAAGTGTAATGCTCTTCTGTGATTGACCTTGAGAGGCAACAAAAAATCTTTAACTCTTACTGGGGCGAGACAACCCTTCAGACAAAAGTCTTATTTCTGTGAGAAAACGTGAGGCGTGTCTCTGTGAAGGCAAGCAAATATGAATTGCAGCCTATTCAGCGTCAAAAAACAAGAGACTTCTGCAGCGAGTTCAGCTTCAAAAACAGCTAGGGTCTTGCCATCAATGTCTGCAAATTTTTCTTTCTTGAATGCTTGAAGGTGACTGGCCCAGTCGTTTATCGAGCAGTTGCGTCCATCGGAACTAATAGTCCAAGAGCTGGTGAC
Source organism: Andricus grossulariae (assembly GCA_011634705.1). Lineage (NCBI taxonomy): Eukaryota > Metazoa > Arthropoda > Insecta > Hymenoptera > Cynipidae > Andricus > Andricus grossulariae. The sequence continues at coordinate 153,170,781 of JAABKJ010075445.1, read as the reverse complement.
GTTTTTCGTGAAGTGAAAGTATAAGTCCTAGTTTTTTGCGAATATATCTGGGAAATGACCCTTCTTTCCAAAGCCATAAATGCCAGACGCCCTGCCTGGGGCGTTTGGGCACCTGAGCCAGGTGAAAAAATTGGAAAATTGCAGTGACAGTATAAGAGCCAATTTTCTTCTAGGATTAAAAGTCCAGCTAATATAGAGTCTATATCGGAGAAGTCTCCAAACTATAGAGAACAGTTCTATAAAATGATGACCGTGTTTTCGCCTAAAAAAATTAATCTTTTCTATTATTATCATTATCATTAGGCTTTATTATTTTTTCACATATTTAAGTACATAATTATTTACTATTACACAAACAATCACTACACTAATAATCTCACGCTATAAAAATCTTTATTCGCTGTGGGTTCGAACCCACTACCAACGCATTCGCAACTCCTAACCAAACCTCGCAGCTAACTTAACTTGGAGTATAAAAAAAATCTAAAATTCAAGCTACAGCTGTGCAGGGCCGCGTGACATATTTTTGTAACCCGTTTCACAAAAATTAGTTGGCTTTACAAATTTTAATAAATTACGGGTTCAGAATTTCTTCTTTGCTAATGAATGAATGCTTTTTAAAATAAATTCGTTGTTTTTCTAGAATATCGATAATTTTAAAATTCTAGTTTCACAATTTCGGGAATTCTAAATTTCCGGAGATTTTGATTTATAGTGTCAAGAATTTACAGATTATCAAATTTCGAAAATTTAGTTTTAAATTTAGGGAAAAAACAAATTTCGGCATCTTTATCACTTTTAAAATTTTTTAATTTTAGAAATTTTATATGTAGGAAAATTGTTTAATTCCAAATTCATTCTTGGTTCCAAGTTCTAGTAGGTTCAAGATTAATAAGAAGTTAGATACCGGCGTGAAAAAAGTTAGCATGTCTCATGCATGGCAATAAGCCTGGAAATATCTTATTAAACCATGGTTCACGGTTAAATAGTAGCATGGCGAAAGCCTTGTTCTTCTCCGTCTCCCATGCTTAGGACACGCTAAACACAAATGAATATTCTTAAGAACATCCAAGTGATGGAGAACAAAAGCCCGTGTTGAAAATAAAAATCTCAAGTTTTCCAATAACGGACACATCTCTCAATGGTAAGTCCACTACCCTAGTGCACCGGAACATGCACCAGGTATTTTCAGACGTTCTCTACGAGATCTTTTTAAACATTTAAATTGCGCCAGCAGCTAAAATAATTACCGATGGTGAGTCAACGATCCGGGTGATCCGTGTCTCGCACCAGGTCGTTTAGCACGTATTCTACCACAACTTCAAACAAATTTAAATTGTGCCAACATCCAAAATAAATATTAGTGGTGTGAGTCGACGATCCGGGTGCACTGGGTCGCGCACCAGGTCGTTCAGCACGTATTCTACGAGAACTTTTTTAAAGTTTAAATTGTGCCAAAATTTAAAATAACTAGCAAGGGTCAGTAAACGATCCGGGTGCACCGGATCGTACACCAGTAAGTCTAGCACGTACTCTACGAGAACTTTTTATAAGTTCAAATTGTGCCAACATCCAAAATAACTACCCGTGGTGAGTCGACGATCCGGATGCACCCGATCGCGTACTAGCTCATTTAGCACGTATTGTAACAGAACTTTTTTTTAAATTTAAATTGTGCCAACATCCAAAATAACTACCAGTGGTGAGTCGACCATCCGGGTGCACCGAATCGCGAACCAGGTATCGTATTCTACGAGAACTTTTTAAAAATTTAAATTGTGCCAACATCCAAAATAACTTACAATGGTGAGTCAACGATCCGGGTGTACCGGGTCGTGCAACAGGTAGTCTAGCACGTACTGTACGAGAACTTTTCAAAAGTTTAAATTGTGCCAACATCCAAAATAACTACCCGTGGACTTTGTTAAAAATTTATTTTCTTGGTTGCAGATTCATCATTTTAGTTGAAAATTCACATCTGGTTGAAAATTCAACCATTTTGTTCAAGTATTTGTTTACTGAAAATTTACCTTTTTAAGTTGAAAATACAACTATTTATTTGAAAATGTATTTATTTTGTTTAAAATTGATCTTTTTTGATATAAAATTAATCTTCTTGATTTGAAATTGGTCGTTTTGGTTTAAAATTCATCTTTGTACATTGAAAATTAAAAAATTTGGTTAAAAGTTCAACTGTTTTGTTGAAAATTTATTGTTATTTTGTTTGAAAATTTAACTACTTTGCTGAAAATTTAACTATTTTGCTGAAAATTCGTTTTTTGTTTTGTTGAAATGTCAAATATTTAACTTTTCGTAGAGAATTGATCGTTTTGTTGATAATTCAACTTTTCGTGTTGAAAATTCAACTATTTTTGGTAAATACAGAGTTTTACGCTCTAGTGGTGCTAAAATTGATTTTTATGTGTAAGATCAGAAAATTTGTAAGTTCTTCGAATTGTTTCCCTTCTTTTACAATATTATTCAATTATTCATAGTAAAATTATGAAGGTTTGTTTTTCCTAATTTTATTGATAAATCTTAATAAATTTAATATGAATTATTGAATAATATTGTCACAGAAGGAAAACAATTCGAAGAACTATTGCAAGTTTCCGCGGGCAGGGTTGCGGGTTGAGAGGGGGAATATTTTCTCGAGTCCAACTGAAGATGGATCTGCTGGCGCAGCAAATATCTAGGCAAAAAAATACATTAAAGTCGAACCACCGTGCTCATTCCATCGCGAACCGGATGCAGAAGGCTGTACTTCTGGGATCACTTCATCGGGTCCGTCAACACTGTTACTCATAATAATCTACAAAGATTGGTAGCACTAAAAAAGTATCCAGAGGTCTTCATCTCCAACTGTCCCGTCTGCCGCGTAAGGTCATCCGCGGCTAGAGATCTGACTCCAAGGGACAATGTTGCACGATGTTATCTCACGTAAATTTCCGGCAGTTGCTTACCTTCTAGGATAGAAGGAGCAGTAGTGTATGACATAAACGTTACAGTTGCGACGGGATTGATTGCTTTAAGGAACCATGATCGTAGCTTCCAGAGCCTACAACTTCTGTTGATAAAAAAAAAATTATTAAAACTAAAGTGCTAAATATGAATGTACAAAAGTTTTGTTTTTAAGTGTTCCAAAGAATACACAATTATTTATTTTTCTAATCAAATCAAATTATTACATGTTAATAACTAGAAATTTAATTGAGATTTAACAATAATTGTCCTTTTTTCTAGTGTACCGAGGAAATAGATAATCTAAAAAGAAAACTCAAACTATGAGTGAAAGCAATATGACTCCAAAAAGATCAAATTCACATGGAGTTTCTTATTATTAATATGTAAATATCTTATACTTTTCAATTAAAGATAACGTGTATATTCAAGATAATTACCAATTAATCGAAAAAATTTGTTTTTTTATTCTCTGGAGTACTAAGCAATTTGAGTTACATAATTAACTCAGAATCAGACAAGCATAAATTAACATTGGCCTGACAATACGTCTATCAAATTTCGGAAAGTTGCTTGTATTTCGTGACACTGAAAGGTCGTGAATCGAAAAAAGAATGCAATATGGCTGAGAAAATCCATTCTACACTTGAGAAATATTACTATCTGTACATTTATGACTTTTTCGTTTAGAATATTTTCGAAAACATCGATTAAAGAAATAAAAAAATCTAGAGCCAAAATAGAAAGCTGGTTTTCTTTGTAGGAAACAATTTTATGAAGAAATTTCAAGAGGTAAAAGATACTCCTTTTTGGGTCTACTTCAACTTTTACACAGAAAATTTTATTCTAATGTTTATATTTAACAAGTTAATCCGCATTTTAGAATGTACATATTTTGACGTGCTGCACCTTTAGCGATTTTTAATAAAAATCTTCTGCAAATTTGTACATGAATAATCTGCCGCCCACGCGAGCGCTGGAAAATTAAATAAATTTCTCTGTACATCTTTTATTATTTTCAATTTTCTTAGTCTATTAGTCCATTTATTGACGCTTCGGAACTCTATTTCGCTGTCGTTTTCTATCTTCTTTCGAAGGGATTGAAGTCGTTTCAGTTCGTGAACAACGAAGGCAAGGATGTTCTCTGAGTCCACATTTGTTTAATATATTAATATCAGACTTAGAAGAAGAAATGAAGAGAAAGGAATGAGGAGGAGTTAGGGTGGGAGAGCATACGTGGACGTTATAATGTTCATGGCAGAGGATAAAGAAGGGATGACGGGCTTAAGTACAGGATTGGAGAAATACTTAGATGGGAAAAAATTGAATTTAAATGCAGAAAAGAAAAAAATAATAAGGTTTAGAAAAGGAAAGAAAGAAAGAATGGACTGGGAGATGAAAGGGAGTAAAGTTAGAAGAAATAAAGGAATTTAATTATGTGGGATGTACCTTGCAAATGAATGGAAATCATTAAGCTCATATAAGAGAAAAAAAGCGGCAGGGTTTAGGTTATGGAGCGCAGATATGGGGATGGGATTAAAGGAAAGAGATTGAGAAATTACAAGAAAGGTATATAAGGTGGACGCTGGGGGTAAACTGGAGGACGTCTGGATATATGGTGAGAGAAGAAACGCAAAGGGAAAAATTAAGTACTAGAGCGGGTGAGAGGGCATGGTAATTTGAGACCAACTTAAGGGAGGGAAAGCGAGGGAAGTTAGCGAAAAAGAGTTCAAAAGAGGTAGAAGAAAGGAGAGGGTGGACGGTAGAACTAGCAAGATCGGAAGATGAGAGGATGGAGTTTTTAAGTGCTAGAGATATAGGAGAGGGGAATGGAGTAACGTCTGAAGAATTGGAGGGAAGGTACAGGGAAAGACAATAAATGGAAAAGATGGAGAATGATTGAGGAGTCAAAATATAATAAATGGTAATATGATAAAAAAGGACGGCGTACCACACTATTTATACAAGGGCTGGGAAAGAGAGAAGATGGGCCAAAATAGCAACATTTACATTGGGAAACGTGGCAAGGGAGGGAATGTATTGGAAAAAGAAAGAGAACAGAAAGTGCAGAATATGTGAGTGGGAGGAGGAAACTTGGGAGCACGTGTGGAAAGGATGAAGGAGAGGAATGGATGATGAATGAAGCTGGCAAGATAATGTGGTAAAGATTCTATGGGAGGATGGAATGGTAGAGGAGCGGTTAACGCAGTTGGAGCGGGCTAGAGGACCTAATGAGAAAGAATGAAAGAATGGATGTGGAAAAGTGGGAAAATGAGAATGAGATATCAGAGAAGTGAAAGCGAAGCAAATGGAAGTCGCTTCGATTAGAAGCGTAAAGATATGTAAGCAGTTTAAATAGGAATTTGTATTATCATCGGAGATTGTAATTATCGATCCGTTGAGAAATCCAATCACACATACTGTGAATAATGGAAATCTACCAACTTTCACGCACTGTGTTTTACTATACATGTATATTAATTCTACAAGATGATGTATATTAAATTTACTACACGTACATGCATATTGCCTCCATCACATTTACAGTAAAATCGCTATAGAAATTTTTAACAGTGTGTTGATGTCTGACGTGTATCAAGTTGCCGCGCGGACCGAGCGAAGCCACTAGCTAACAATGGGGTCGTCCATACATTAGGTAAGACGTTTTTTTTTGGGGGGGGGGGCAGCGGATTTCTTACAGAATCTTACGGCGGAGGAGGAGGGGGTGACGATTATCTTACGTAAGATTTTTTAAAATTTTTATTATTTTTTTCTTCATTTTAGATTCTATTTGAACGGAACGCATTGCCAATTAAAATTTAGGCGAACCTTTTTTTCTGAGTACGGAAAATTCAATTTATAAGAATAAAAATGTCTTTTTTCACGCCTGGAAAAATTTATAGCCTATAAATTTAGAAAAGAACCTAATAATTACGACATCTCCTAGACTGATAGTTAAAATTTATTTGAAAAAAAATTCGATTCGATTACGTTTTAGGAGACACAGCTGGTTTCCCTCATCAGATCTTAGTTTTAAAAAGATTCCGTGTATTTTTCTTTATGCGTGAGTTCCATGTTTTTTTGAAAAATATAAAACACTTTATAGGTAGCGCTGTAGAAAGATTTCTACTTTTATTTATGTAATAAAACTATTGTTTAAACTATGGTAAAAAAATAAATGTTTGTTGAAGACAGAGCAGGTATGCCCTGACCATAGTTTAGACAGTAGTTTCATTACATAAATAAAAAGTACAAATCTCTCTATAGCACTACCTATGAAGTTTTTTATATTTTTCAAGAAAACATGGAACTCACACATAAATAAAAATACACGGAATCTTTTTTAAACTGTTTTAAGATCTGATGAGGGAAACCAGCTGTGTTTCCGAAACGCAATCGATTCGAGTTCTTTTTCAAATAAATTTCAACTATTAGTCTGGAAGATGTCGTATTTATTAGGTTCCTTCCTAAATATATAAAATTAGTAAGGAAAACACTTTGCATCGTTTATTCAATAAATTATTTTGTTTTTTGTTTATTTAATAATTATTGAATTATATCATTCAATTTCATCATTTAATTTAATCTCACCAGTTAATTCAATTTCATTTTATATTTAATAATAACTTGTTTACATTAAAAAAGATGCAAATATACACATACACTAGAGTCCCATTATAATGGCCTTTTCTGGGGTACCCTCAGATGAGTCACGTTCGACGTTATAAATTGAAAATCTTTCAACCCGGGGGCTTTCCACCGATTTTAATAAAACCTTTTGCATTGCACAGCTGAATGTGTGTAATGAGAAGTTAAACGAAAATCGTTGTGCGCTAATTGTTATTTAGTTGTTCAGGACAATAATGATGAATTATTGGGGTTTTCAGGGAGGAAGGCGGTAAATTATACTTTTTTTGTGTAAAATGGGCAATCAAAGAAATGCGGGAAAAATAAAAAAAAATAAAAATGTATATTCTTACGTTAATGTCAGTGTTAAACAAATTGTTTCCCAAACATCTGACTGACAGTCGCGCAAGCGGCGCCGAAAGCCTATGAGTATGGAAATTATCCATCCTCTTCGAAAACGTTGTCGTTCTTGCAATAACATTTTTGACAGGAAAAGGTGGCTTACCTGAGTTTGTAAGTATACAGGTGGACCAGAGAAAGAGAAGCGGTAATAGATAACCATTAGATATCAATTGTTATCTATTAATTATTAGTTAACAAATAATGATTATTATCAATAATAATAATAATAATCATTATTATTATTATTATTATTGCGATAATTATTAGATATAGTCGCTGGACGTGACAATAATATGAACATGCTTTTTTAAATTATGAAATTTCATTAATTTTAGTGCATATAACAATAATGTAATGTACGTTTATTTAAAATTTCATGGGATTTCATAGATTTAATGCTTAAGGGGTGATTCTCATACACATAAAAATGTCCATTGCTAATTAAATTTGAAGTTATGGTTGACTTTAACCAACGCATTATGGGAAATACATAAAGATGGATTGCATTTTGCTGTTTTGTTAGTTATTGGTGGTAGAATCAGGCAGGGTGGCCGACAATTTCATTTCCAAAATTCTCTTATTTTTCCTTGACCAATTTTTTATTTCCCCTGACCAATATAATTCAAATACCAGCATTTTAATTTTGTAATTTTTTGAACATAGGATCTTTTATAAATGGTATACAAAAATATTTCAGAAACAGATTAAAAATTTTCAAATTTATTTATTTTAAACAAAAAAATGACTTTTTTATCATAAAAGATGAATTTTTAACAAAATACTTGTATTTTTAACATAATAACTAAAATTTCAACAAAATAGTTGAATTTTCAAACAAAAAAGATGAATTCTCAACAAAACGTGTAACATTTGATATTTCAACGCAAAAAGATTAAATTTAATCGAAAGAAAATGAATTTTTAAACGAAAAAGACGAATTGCCAACAAATATGAGAACCTCATACGCGCGCTCTGCGCGCGTCTGAGTAATTTCTTTGCAATTATTTTATTGGGAAATGAAGTTAAATAAAATACCATCACACTAATGTTTACTTCAATAACTTCTGTGTGTACACGGCTTCGCATGGGTACCATCTCATGATGCAGAGTAAATAATTGCGCAACTATAAACCTTTTCATGCAACTTGAAAAAAACCTCTAAAATGTCGGCGCCTACAAATTTTCGAAGAAATACATAGTAAATGATCGCGACTCGAGAAGAGTCCATATGTAAAGCCATTTCGAGCGCGTACGGCACTCGGATGGGTGACCATCTGCGACGTACGACCGGGTTGTGTATTCACTGCGTTTTAACTAATGTCGAGCGGGAGGTTTGATGCCAAGGATAAGTTTGGTCATTTGATGGCCTAGGTTGAATATCTGCCTTCAAACTCGACTGTCGAAAAGCCGGCTGAACTCGGAAGGTGGTTTTCTGCAGTCTTGTCTCCTCTGGCCAAATGTCCGAGCAAATGCGAGTACTTTTAATAAAGTCGCATGCAGCTGCGGGTTATCACTTGTTGTGATTAAATTCGTACAGTGATTTCAAGCCCACCGTAGTAAAAGACAAATTTTCACATGCCCATATTCAGTGAAGTTGAGTCGTCTAGCGGTAAGCAACCAGGATAACCCGTGTGTAGACCTCTGTTTCACCGGAATTAAAAAAAAAATCTGCCCGCTGCGGAGGCATATTTTAATTGCGCGCGGCTCGCTTCGCTCGTAAGTTTGAGCGCGCCTAGGGCGCGTGACTGTTGGTTCTCGCGCTTCGCGCTCGATAATATATTTATCTCGCGCTTCGCGCTCGATGATGTGTTTACCACGAGCTACGCGCTCGGTCTTTGTATTTCCCCCACATTTGCGCCCAGACCTTTTAAAATTAAAGGTCAAATCATCGACAACTGTGTACATGAGTATCTTTGTTATCGACTTCTTCAGCTTCTTCATATTCTTCGGCTTCAGCTTCTTCGTCCAATTCCAATTCGTCGAATAATCATATTCAGGAGCTTCATCAGCTTCTTCGACTAAATCCGATTCCGAAGCATCACCAGCTTCTTCGACTAAATCCGATTCCGAAGCTTCACCAGCTTCTTTGACTAAATTTGATTCAGAAGCTTCACCAGCTGCTTTGACTAAATCCGATTCCGAAGCTTCATCAGCTTCTTTTATTAAATCCGATTCCGAAGCTTCACCAGCTTATTTGATTAAATCCGATTCCGAAGCTTCACCAGCTTCTTCCATTGATCCAGATTGTTAAGCCTCGTCAGCGCTCAGTGATTTTCCCAATGTCTCTCGACATTTTTTCTTGGGTCCTGTGCATTACAATTATTAAACATTAATGAAAATATAATTGTCTTCCAAAAGATTTTTTTAATGTTTAAATTGTAGGCGATTAATTATTTTAAAAAATTACGTACTGTCGTAGACCTCTTTAATTTGAGCTATTTTCCTAGTAATAAGGTGGTTTGTTTTGTCACACTGTGTCTCAGCTATTTCTGGAGACACCTTGAGCTCGTGAATTGAAAAAAAAAAACGGTGGATCTCTGTACACATTGAAAAGGAAACGTGTTTTAAGTCTACTTGAAAATAATGTTTTATAATTAAGGGACTGATGAGAGCAAAAGCAGAGTAAAATAGTGATGGGGACAAAAATCATTTAAGAAGGTTACGTGCAAAAATTGGTTACAAATTTAAAAAAGGAGAACTGTATCAAATAATTTAACATAGCTTTATAATAGAGCGATAGATTAGAATATTTTCAAACCCATTTTTGCTCCCACCATTATTTTACTCCGGTTTTTCTTTCAGCTCCTCGATTATAGAAATACTGGAATATATACACCTAATAGCCAATAATTTCTTGGGGTCCAGGGAACCAAAGGCCAACTTTCTTGCTAGCCAGCGGTTATAAAACAACATCAGCCTTCGAAAATGTATTCCTTGATTTAGTAATACTTTGCGGAAGTTTCTTGATAATTGACTTCACGTTGCGTATTCTTGGCTTTGATGCATCAAAATTTTGTTTCTGAAGATTGTCCTGCTTGTTGATGGTACCAAATGTACTTGTACGTCCTTTCAAGTTGACTTACGCACATTCATCGAGCGTCAATTTCTCCATATCAGATCCTGATGGTTTGCGTTGAAATTCTTCTTTATGGTATCTTCCTGTGCCTATAAAAAAAATATGAAACCATATTACTGATTATATAAATTAGCTACATTTTCAATGGCAGAACGAATGCACACAAACCTTACGCTTGGGTACTTTCATTTCCTCAGATATATTTTTGCAAGGAGATTCATCCAAGGTCAATTTCTCCAGATCAGATCCTGATGGTTTGCGTGGTCTAGCTTCTGGGTCCAAAGTACTCATGGAACGAGTTCTTTGGGGACATACCATCTCACATGCGGAAAGTCTCTCTGTGGCAAGTCACAACTGCGGCATCTCTAACTAGCGCATCTCTCCCTCGTGGCATTTCTCTAATTGAAATCGATATTTTTGCGGCATCTCATATCGCACCCCTGTTACTGGACAAAGAAATAATGTTGATCAAACTCCTACCCCTTTTCCAACGTCTCGTGGGGGGGGGGGCGCGAAGGCACCCCTGTGACGGGCCATCCCTTTCCACTAGTGAGAGATGCCGCGGAATTCATGAAATCCACGCAATTTACGAAATTCACGAAATTAAAGGAACTGAACAAATTTACGGAATTTACGGTATTAATTGAATTCATGGAATTCACGGAATTCACGAAATTCATGGAATTCACGGAAAGCATGGAATTCACGGAATTCATGAAACTCACGGAATTCATCAAATTTACAGAATTTATGGAATTCATGGAATTCGTGGAATGCACGGAAAGCATGGAATTCATGGAATTCGTGGAATTCACGGAATTCATGGAATTCACGGAGTTCATGGAATTGACGGAAATCATGGTATTCACGGAATTCGCGGAATTCATGGAATTCGCGGAATTCATGGAATTCACGGAATTCTTGAAATTCACGGAATTTACGAAATTTGCGAAATGGAGGGAATTAAAAGAATTTACGGGATTGACGGTATTCATTGAATTGATGGAATTCACGGAATTCACGGAATTCATGGAATTCACGGAATTCATAGAATTCATGGAATTCACGGAATTCACGGAATTCATGAAATCCACGCAATTTACGAAATTCACGAAATTAAAGGAACTGAACAAATTTACGGAATTTACGGTAATAATTGAATTGATGGAATTCACGGAATTCACGAAATTCATGGAATTCACGGAAATCATGGAATTCACGGGATTCATGAAATTCACGGAATTCATCAAATTTACAGAATTCACGGAATTCATGGATTTCATAGAATGCACGGATTTTATGAAAGTCACAGAATTCGTGGAATTCATGGAATTCACGGAATTCACGGATATTACGGACCTCATGGAATTCACGGAATTTACGAAATTTACGAAATACATGGAATTCACGGAACTCATGGAATTCACGGAATTCACGAAAATCATGGAATTCACGAATTCCGATGATTTCATGGAATTTACGGAATTCATGGAATTCACAGAATTCATGCAATTCACGGAATTCATCGAATTCACACGATTCAGGAAATTCACGGAATTCATGTCATTCGTGGAATTAATGTATTTCACAATATTCGTGGAATCCGTGGAATGCACGGGATTCATGTAATTCCCGGAATTCATGGAATTCACGCTAATCATGGAATTCACGGAATTCATGGATTTCATGGAACTCACGGAATTTATGAAAGTCACAGAATTCATGGAATTCTTGGAAGTCACGGAATTTACGAAATTCACGAAATGGAGGGAATTAAAAAAATTTATTGAATTGACGGTATTCATTGAATTGATGGAATTCACAGAATTCATGATATTCACGGAATTAATTAAATTCACGGAAATAATGAAATTCACGGAATTCATGGAATTCGTGGAATTCATGGAATTCATGGAATTCATGGAATTCATGGAATTCACGAAATTCATGGAATTCACGGAAATCATGGAATCCACGGAATTCATGGATTTCATGGAATTCACGGAATTTAGGAAAGTAACAGAATTCATGGAATTCATGGAATTCACGGAATTCTTGAAATTCACGGAATTTGTGGAATGCATGTTATTTATTATATCATTAAGCCGTTTCCCTTTCGGGTTAGGCGTGAATTGCTTGGTGGTAAAGTAGTGATCTGTGAATGAGTATTTAGGTGAAGGGTAGATAGGTATATATGTTTAAGGTATAGATATTTTAGATTGGTCTTGAATTCTCGTGTTACTTATTTAAATAACACGTTCATTTCGCAACACTGCTCCGACCCAGGCTGCTGATCAATCTCTCTATATATATATATACATATATATATTTGTTCCAATTACCTTTTGTCCTAATTTTTATTATTTCAAATTGCCCTCTTTTTTATCATTCCGAATAAGAAATTGCCGTAATTTCTATTTTCCTTAATTACTATTTGCCCTCATTTTTTGTAGTCCGAATTACAATTGGCTATAATTTGTATATCATCCTATTTTAACGAATTACCATTTATCATATTTAACATATTTTATTCATACAAATTGTGATTTGATACAGTTTACACATTTCCAAATAGCCGTACAACCAAAACTTCATTTGCACAAATTGCCATTATTTTGCCGATAAGCCCTACTTTACGGTACCGTGATATCACAGAAATATAATTTTACATAAAGTACATCTGACATACAAATGACGGCGCCAAATTCGAAGTCAGTCAATCGTAAATTTAAATTCGAATTTAGCGCTATCGTGTGTAGGATATGCCAGGTATATGCTTTAGGTAAAATTAAATTTCTGTTATAGATGATGATTCGTTGAGAATAATGATGATAATATATCCATTATACCGCTGTACCTTTATGTAGAAATTGTCTTCGGAGCTAGGTAAAAAAGAAAATAATTAGATGTTCATTCAATTGTTGTTGCCAACGCTTCCAAGATAAACAGTTTTTTCGCACCCTGTCCATTCAGCGTGGAGCGTAGGGGCACTAGTATGTGTCTAGACTAGTTGGCCAGATTTGGAATTTACTGTTCAAAAATGTCTACAGCATTTATTTTTTATTCGATTTACATTTTTTTTAAGACAATTAAATTCTGAAGAGATATGTGGAGCGTGATTTTAATTTATTGCAGCTACAAAAAATCATAGACAGGCAATTTTCTGCAAATCTTACCCTTTCTTTGTCATTTAATTGCATGATAGTCTTCTAGAAGTAGTATATTCTCGCAAATATTTGTTAAAATAGGATAATCATTTTTTTATAAACAAGTTGGATAAATAAAAGCAAAATTTTGGCATTTTTGCGCAGAATGTTTGTTCTTTTCTGGCTCATCGACCTTAAAATGTGTTTTCAGAAATACTCAACTACCAATAATGGCTGTTTATTACCGAATTTTCATTTTCGTGAACAAATTTAAAAAATAAAAGTATTTTTTGGGATTTTTCTCTGAAAACACGATTTTAGATGCAGAGGATGAAAATTCTTTTTTTTTCAAACTTGTTCTCGGGTTAAAAAGAACCCGGTTTTCCGTCATAACCGCGGACTAAGTCAAGTGACTGATGAGTTGAAGATGTAATTAGTTAGTTTAATACGTCGTATGAAATCATTTGCGATGATGTTGTAGGTACAAAATTAGGAGCATAGTGTGGTTTGCAGTTCTCCTTTTACCGCTGTTATGCTTACACAGCGGCCGTGAGAGTTGGAGGTGACAACATTCGCCTCTGGATGCTTTCTTAGAGAATTTTTAGCCGCGGATGACCTTACGCGGCAGACGGGACAGTTGGAGATGAACATTTCACCTCTGGATACTTTTTTAGAGCCACTTTTAGAATAACTTTTATTATTAATTACTTTGAGCTATTTTTAGAATTATTATTATTATTATTATATCATTAAGCTATCTCCCTTTCGGGGTAGGCGTGAATTGCTGGGTTGGAAAGTAGTAGTGTGTGGATGGGTATATAGTTATAGGGCAGATAGGTATATAGGTGTAAGGTATAGATATTTTAGATTGATCTAGAATTCTCGTGTTATTTATTTAAAGCGTTGCAAAACGGGCAACCCGGTATGGCACGACTCTGGGCCATGAAATTAGCCCTACCCGGGCCAGATCATGCCAGTCCGATTGGGGCCAGATGGATAATAGGGAAAATATAAGGCGATTTCTGCGAGGGATTACTGTATGACAAGAGAGTTATAAATGATAATAAATTGAATACATTAGTTTACAAAATTATAAATTTTTTTACCTACCACATCGTAATATGATTTTCTTATGTATTCCGTCCCACTAAACACGAAAATCATACACACACACAAGTTTTGGTATGGAAGCGTTTTCGAGATATCAAACTTCGAAATTTTTTACAATTTTCAGAGTTGTTCCAACGTTTTTGAGTATATCTTGAGTTATAATTGACCGATTTTCCTAAATAAGCACTCAAATTGAAGGCAACTGAATTATGTACAACTTTCTATTGTAAAGTTTTCAGATCAGCCCAGTGTTTCAGATGCTAGCGATTTTAATAATTTGGAGAAGTTGTATTTTTTTGCAAAAAACGAGGACGACAATTCACATATGACCCTGGAAATAACAGAAATCGCGAATATTAGCCAACTTATTAAAATCTCTAGCATTTGAACTACTGGGCCTATCTGAAAACTTTATTATAAAACGTTTTATAGGATTCAGTTGCCTTTAAATTGAGTGCTCGCTCAGGGAAATCGGTCAATTAGAACTCGAGATATAATCATAAACGTCGGAACAATTCTGAAAATTGGAAAAAAAATTTGAACATTGATATCTCGAAAACGCTTCTGAGTGTTATTTTCGTGCTTAGTGGGCTAACATACATGGAAAAATCAAAGTGGGACATGGTGAGTAAAATGGCTGTAAACTAGTGATATTATTCAAAATCATTATAAAGTGTTTAAACGATAATATTTGTTAACTTGCATTATTAATTACTTTAATAAATAAAAAGAAGGCGAAAAGTTAAAAATTTCTAGAATTTGTATAGGAGAAGATAGTTCTTAACAATTATAAATTGCTTAAACAATTATCTTTGTTAAAGTTCATTAAATATTATTTGCTTTAAGTGAAAAGTGGACAAAAAGTTTAAAATATCAGGAAAACCCACAACTTTATGGCATTATTTTGAGAGAATATTGTTGTACATAATAATATATTGTTCAAAACATTATTTTTGTTAACTGCAAATGATTATTTTCAGCATCTTGCAAAACCCAACTCTTCACTTATGTACTTTGCGTCGTTTTTCCAAAAATTTAATTTTGTTATTTTTAATGTTATTTTTCACGATTAAAATAAAAACTACCTATCCTATCGAAAAACGATTTATAACAAATTTGTAGCCTTTCTTTCGGCGAACAAATTTTGTTCATTTATTTTCTTAGTTTTTGTCGTTCGTCCAAAAATTAAATTTTTTTATTTTCAATGTCGTTTTTTTCGGAATAAAACAAAAATTACGCTTCCTATCAATAAGTGATTAGTAAGTAATGTTTAGATCTTTTCTGGATGCATAATTTTTGAAAAATCTTTTTTCGTATTGAATGTTCGATTTTTCAAGAAAATTCAAAAAGTTGATGTGGTAATCTTGTATGGTTTTCAAAAATGAACGTTTTCCTTCTCCTGTTTTTTTTAATATCGTGCATTGTTTGGCTACTGCTACGAACGCAGTGCATATTTTACAGGCAAAGTATATAATCCGGCAATATATATAATCCCTAGGCATTATATATAATGCCCAACAGAGTCCAGGCAAGACATTCCTCCTCAGATTTCATGAGGTTGTCGCAAAATTCCTTGAAGTAGATGATATTGTCAGTATCTTCTTTCAACATTATATATATATATAATTCAAAAATAAGGTTAACAAACACCGCACGGTCCCACTGGGAGCAACTGGCATCTAAAAATGACACCGGATCCTAGTAGGACAGCGGTAAATCCAACTCATGGCCACGTCTCACAACCGTGAGATGGGTGGTCACAGGACACGACGAAAGCGCGTCGACAGGTCGGCGAAACCCCCGTGTGTTTTGAGGATACGAAGCGACCCAAGGATGACAGCTTTCTGCATCCATCTCGCATGTGTTCTGGCATATTTTTGGCACGCGGGTATGGCTTTAAGGTTACGATCCAGTGATAATTTCCCACCTTCGAGATCACCTATCACAAGGACAATAACTTGCACCAAATATTTTGGGTACAGTCGTTGCAACTCCCTTTTAAGGTCTTGATACCTTTCCTCTTTTTCTTTCCCCTTGGCAGTGATGTATCCGAAAATCGTAGTTCCAGAAAATTTGGAAATAAATATATATATTTCGGTTCGGTTTCGGTTTTGATTCCTTGGGAATCGAACCAAAGGGCCTATGATAAGGCCACCCAACGCGTCTTCGGTTTGCGGGTAGAGGGTCCCTGTACTAAGGGTTTCTGCTGAATATGGTTGCAATAATTGGTAAGCAGTCGCGGACAATTGTCCAGGAATGGTCCCGAAGGAATAACCCCTAAGCGGAAGCGTAACAACTGTGCGGAAAGCTGAATGGCACCTGGTGAGATGTCTCAAACGGTGATTCTGGGATACCGGGCGACCTCTCAGAGTATGCAGTCTTATTCTTGCATGCAGGGCTTCACAAGGATGGACAAACCCTTTTGAATATCACCTGGTGAGATGTCTCAAACGGTGACTCTGGGATACCGGGCGACCTCTCAGAGTATGCAGCCTTATCCTTACATGCGGGGCTTTACAAGGATGGACGAACCCTTTTACCTTTCTTATCGTGGGAACAGCAATGATAACACCAAATATTTTTATAGTAAGTGCGGTTCAAAACAATCGAATGCGCGCGGAGTGCTATGATACCAGTATAGCCCCTGAATGAAAAGGTTACATGGCGCGACTGCATACTCTGTGGTGCGAGAAACACCCAGAGCTCTCGCATTTTTTGCAAAAACATCTACGAAGCCGTGCCGAGGAACTCCGGAAAAGGTGTTATGTAAGCGGAGCGCCTACTCAACCGCAGCCAGAACAAGCCGGCAACAGAGAAAAAGAGGCGACACTGAGACCAACCGTGATCAGGCATCCAATAGATGAAGAGCGATGCTTCAGGAACCGGCGAAACATCCTCGCCCACCTATCACTACCGATGAGGTGATAAAAGTATTAAGAGGCATGAAGAACTATTCCGTTCCGGGACCAGATGGTATCAAGACCTTATGGTGAAAGAAGTTTCCTTCAACCCACCAGCATCTGGCCCGCATTTTCAGCTCATATCTTAAGTCGGAATATCCTATTCTTGAGTGTTTGGTGGAAGAGCGTACAGTAATCCAGCCGAAGACGGGTAACTTAGCAGACCCTAAGAATTACAGGCCAATAACTTGTCTGAAGACACTGTACAAGATCTTCACAGCTATCCTAAATGATAGTATTATTCGGACAATTGGACCTGTGTGGCGAGAGATGTACGAACAACGCGGCTCAAAGAAAGGCGTAGCAGGATGTCGTTTGTCTGTTTATCCTTGCTACATCAAAAAGGATAAATAAACAATTTATAACTGACTAATAATTATTATTGTTTCATAAGGGGATTTATTTGCCAGGTGACATTGAGGTTATGTTCAAGTTACCACAATGCAACCTTAAGGTCGTTTGTTTGTCCTTGGTACAGCAAAAAGGACAACAAATAAAAATAAGTGACCCCTAATCATTATTATTTCTCTTAGGAGATTTTCATTCGAGGCTGTATTAGAGTTATGTGAAGTTTGCCCCAGTACAACCCTAGCCTACTTTGTCCGTTTATCATTGATGCTTCAAAAAGGATAAATGAACAAGTTATAGCAGTTTTACCTTTTAAGTGAAGGTGATTGTGACGTGAAACGCTTCGAGAAACTCCGTTCCCAGCACACAGCTGTCACTAAAATCTTCCAGGACCAAGAATTCCAATTCTGCTATTCGATTGGCCACCGTGATCAACAATCTACAAACCCCCAAAACTGGAATCTGATTAATGACAGGTCAGAAATATAGGCTATGTCCAATTGTTCAATTTGTAAAGGATAGTTGGCATTTTGCAGTACATGTTGATCAATTAAATTTCGATGACCACCTGTATCGATAATAGCATGAACAAAAGTCCTGAAAATTTGCACTGGAAATGACATAATTATTGGTTAATTAACTTTCATTTTCAAAATTTAATTATTTATTTCAAATTATTTAATTTGCAATTGTTTTTCTCAAATGGTTAAATAACCTCCCTTTGTTTTTGTAACCCAGAGTAAAGTTAATTTATTTTGATTCAACCAAACTAAAAAAAATTTTATTTTACTCTTCATTTTAGTTTTATTTACTTTTCATTATTATTTAGTTCGATTTCACAATTTTTATTTAATCTCAAAATGATTTAAATTTAAATTTTATTTTTACATGGTGAAAGTTAATTGGTCAATGTTTATCAACACTTCACTCGTTGTTCAATTCATATTGAAGTGTGGTGACCACTCTCTGTTATCACCAGTCACCTCAAACTTCACAACAATTTTATAATTGAACTTACTTGTTACAATATACCTTCTTATGAATTTAACTTGCTTTATTTTTCAAGTTTTAACTTAAATTTATTTTGGAGTGGATTCTTTTAAAGTTCGAATTCATTCAATCTCCAAAACTTTACCTAACCTTACCTCTGCGTTACTCATGTCCCTACGGAGGGCGTCATTTATAACCTGCATTTTGCCGATTATTTTTATTTCATTACTTTGACTCTTAATTTTTACTTTATTCTGGACTCAGAATAAGTCCATGAATTGTCTGAAGGGCGCCAGATAGTTTTCCTATTTAAAACTATCAAAATGCAAAAAGGATATTAACTTGGCCTGAACTTAAAGTTTGAATTTATCAATAGTTTGCCCGATAACTCCAGCAGAGTGGGCCGGTAAGGAATAACCCAGAGGGTGAGAATAAATTCAAATCATACAGTTTTCTATTCACTTTAAATTTAATTAGATTATGTTAGAATTCCAGTCAATTATTTACCAATCAAAAATTACAATGAGTGGGCCTTCGCCCAACTCAACAAGAGATACTGTCTGGAAACGCCAACATTTGGCACCGCGTGGCGAGTACCGTCATTTTGGATCGCGACAAACTTTCTTTATTTTGAGTGGTCTGAGCGACCAGTCAACGAATATGACCTTAACCGAGGTCAGCAATTAACAAATTTCAACGGCGTGTGTCTACCAATTCGTATATACCTATCTACCCTTCACCTATATACCCATCCACACATCACTACTTTCCAACCGAGCAATTCACGCCTACCCATAAAGGGAAACAGCTTAATGATATAATAATAGGATAATTATTATACTTGTGAAAAGATTTCTGTGATAATTTCAACGATGTGTCTATGAGATTTTTAATAATAGCTATTTTATGCTGAATGGGATGGTTAGAAAAAAAAGTTAATGTATCTACCTGAATAACTATCTTTTCTGTACCAATCCGTGATAATAGTACCATCATTGGTTTTTGATAACTTTAACGTTTGAAAAGGAAATGGAATTGTTATTTTCTATTTCACATGTGAATTTAAGCCTCAGATGGAAAGAATTAAATTGGTGTAAAACATAATCTAATTTATCCTTAGGTAAAATAATAAAAAAGTTATCAACATAAGGAAAATATGTGTGAATGGTAAAATCTAAATTTTTAATAACTATTGACTCTAAATCTTACATAAGAAGGTCAGCTAAAACAGGTGATATGGGAGCTCCATATACTTGTAGGTAAAAATTATTATTAAATTGAAAAACTGTTGCATAACAAGGTCAGCTAAAACAGTTTATATCTATATATATTGATATCTATATTTAACTATATCAAAAACTATATTGCGTTTATTAGTTGAAAAGAAGGAACTAAATTTATTTCCTAATCTTAGAATGTCATTAACATCATCTGGAATTATGTTAGCACTTAAATTAACGATCGAAGAATCTTCTCATTATTATTAAGTTGATTTTATAAAATTTCACTATAGATATTAGATGGTAAAGAGTTTCTCAAGTTAATCTTAAAATTATTGAAATTCTTCGTGTGGAATTCTAAATAAGTATTTAAATCTTTGATCTCATCATTTAATAGACGACGTTCCAAGGAGTCTAACATAAAGTTAACATGATTTTGGACACGATTACTAAAAAACTGTAAATTTCCTAAATAGTTGGTAGCATTAGTTATATTCTTAGGTAATAAACTATGACTGCGACAATTGACTGAAAAAAGTTTCTCTGGCTTTAATATTATAAATTGTTTTTTTTTTTGTAAATGATAAGCTTTTCAACATCTATAAAAGAGTCAGGATATTGAGTTTTAGATTCTTCAAGAAACATGATATTTAAACAATTAAATAATGTAATAATCAACGGAGAAGTAAAAAAGTTAGAGTGCTATGTTATGCGTCTGAGAAAATAATTACTTATAAATAACGTAAAGGGTATAAAATGACATACTTCGAACCGAATAAAAGACCTTGATGATGTTCAGAAGATTCTTTAATCAATCGACGTTTCGCGAGTCAAATGCTCTCCTCGTCAGGAAACAAGAATCCAAGTCAAATAGAAGTCCTTCATTTTTCTTTAATTGGAAAAAACCAAAATGTCGAAGTCAAAAAGATTCATGCTCTTACACAAAACGCATCTCAAGTTAGTTCTGTGAAGAAAATAATGCAATTATAAATGAAGAGAAAGAGAAAAACCATTTTATATACTATAACGAAACATATACGATAAAAAAGTGAGGTTGAGAAACAAATTAAAAATTGTAGTTCTTTACCTGAAATTTTAATATTTTAACTTTGACATGATAAAAAGTAGTAAGGTAGATCAGTAGTAGTAGATCAGTATCACGCGTTTGAGCGCGCCTAGGGCGCGCACCTGTTGGATCTCGCGCTTCGTGCTCGATTTGGTATTCATCTCGCGCTTCGCGGCCGCTGTTGAGGGAGGGAGACAGCTGCTTCCTACGAGAGGGAGTGAGAGATTTCCCTCGATACCAGGGTCGGCTGTATTCCGGTGCTGAAGTGGAGAACTTGGAACCCTTTCTCCTTACTGCAGGTGTGGAGAGGATTCTTCGAGGCTCCCGATAAAAGAGAAAAGAAACAAAAAAAACGGCATAAGAGCCAAGAAACGCCTGTTCACAACAGATACATTTATAACGATAATAGTTTTTAGGCCAGATTACCTATTCCCGTTTGGAATTTTGGTGGTAATCGCCTTGGTCCATCTCTACCAGGAACGTGCCTTGGATCTGAGATGACCAAAAGAAATGATCCATTCTATCCTTTAGGAGTAGACTCAGCTATTCTACACCGGATGTCAGAAGGATATGCGATAAAAATATTCCGGAAGTTCATGTGGGGACTTGAGACGTGAATATCTGCTGAAGGTGAAGTTGGGGGTGGATCTAATCGATCATTTGCGTCGAAGGTGCAACTCTGCCTGGCTCTCACTCGAAACCGCGGAATTAAGAAATTAAATAACAAAAAAAATTAAGACAGCCCTACATTCTTAAATTAATATTAAAAAAAAGAACGTACAACATAGAAACAAGATAAAGAGATAGGAGACATATAATAAAATAAAAATAACTTAAAAATATAACAAAAGAGAGGAGTGCCAAATTTTTTTACTTCTCGTGTAAACACGAGGGCCTTTAAGTTAAGGGTTGTTCTCAATAAAACTGAATTCGTGAGTTGCAGAAAATCTGCAACGTCACAACTCCCCTCTTCTTGGGGAGGACCGAACAGGTCTCAAACCGCAAGGGGAGATAAGACAAAATTCACTTTCAAAAGAAAGGGCAGGAACTGAATCCAAAAATGACCAGCCAAGTATACTGTATTTTTGGATAGACCAAACGATCGCGAGGCACTCTTTCTCTGTCGTTGTAAACTTTTGTTCAGCATCTGCTAAGGTGCGACTAGCATACGAGATCACACATTCTTGGTCATCGAGGTTCTGGGTAAGAACGGCTCCTAATCCGGTATTGCTTGCGTCCGTTTGCAATATAAAAGGGATCTCAAAATTAGGACACGTTAAAATGGATGCTTCGGATAAGCAGTGTTTGATTTTCTCAAAAGCGGATTGCTGATCCTCTCCCCAAACCCAACGTTGGTTTTTCTTGAGCAACATTGACAGAGAGCTTGCTAGGGTCGCGTAATTTTTAATAAATCTACTGTACCAACTTGACATTCCGAGAAACTTACGCAACGCTTTTATGCTTTTAGGGGCGGGATATTTTAGGATGGGATCTATTTTATCGGGGTCGGTCTTTAGACCATTTTCATTTACTAAGAAACCTAAATAGTGTACTTGGGGACAGCAGAATTCGCTTTTATCTAGATTAATCTCTAAACCGGCATCTTTTATTATAGTCAGGACCTTGGAAAGCCATTGGAGGTGTTCTTCGAAGGTTACTGTAACTATTATTACATCATCCAAATAAACAAAGGCGTGGGGTTCCATCTCAGGACCTATTAATGTGTCCAAGAAACGTTGGAAAGTCGCTGGGGCGTTTGTGAGACCGAAGGGCATCCTTTTAAATTGGAATAGGCCGCGTCCTGGTACAGTGAATGCCGTCTTATCGCGACTGTCTTTGTCGAGGGGAATTTGGTGGAAACCTTTGCGTAAATCTATTTTGGAGACATAAGTTGCGCTTCGCAATTTATCCAAAATCCTGTCAATGGCCTGGATTGACTACCGGAAAGCTTTCGATTCAACCTCTCATAGAATTATCATCTGTCTGTTGGAAATCTTAAAGGTACATCCACACATAGTGAGATGCATAGCGAATGATGCCCCTTTAAAAAACTAGATTTACTATCTCATGTAGAAATTATCGTGTGACAACGAACAAAGTCACCTTCCAGAGGGGCGTCTTTCAGGCCGATACCATGAGCCCTTTGCTTTTTTGTATGACACTTCTGCTTCTATCTCTCGCTCTACGAAATTCTTCTGGATACCTCTGTGGCGACACTAACCATCGCGAGCATCAGATCACTCATGTATTTTATACGGATGACCTGAAGATCTATACCTCTGGTAAAATAAAACTTCAAACTGCTATAAATATCATGAAGGAGTACATAGGAGAGATTGGGATGGACTTTGGATTGGATAAATGTGCCAAAATTCATCTAAAGAAAGGAAAGATTGGTGGCGTTCCCAAGGATACTGAGCTTGTGGATATAAGTGTTATTACACATCTGAACATTGGAGAGAACTATATGTATATACCTGGGCGTATATCAAAGCCGTAATCAGGACGTAACATCAGTTAAAGAGTCTCTCCGAAGCAGATACAAGCATCTTCTTCGGCAGATTTGGTCTTCAGATCTGTCAGCGTTGAACAAGGTATCTGCGACTACCATACTTGTCGTCCCGCTCGACTCTGCTCATTTAGAGCGGTTCACTGCACGAAGAACGAGCTTACGGTCTTTGTGTTAACCACACATAAGATCATGTGTATGCATAAAAGCTTGCATATCAATTCGTCTGTTCCGCGATTACACATCTCACGCCGTTAAGGCGGACGCGGACTTCTGAATCTCCAATGTCTTCCTAACCGAATCGTTCAAAGTACAGCTTACATCGTTGCCAGTGGCAGAGATCCTCTCCTAAAAATGATCAGGAACCACCAGATGATTGGTGAAGGAGCGTTCCTTTACAAAGCCGCGGAGCAGGCGTTTAAGACCCTTGGTCTGAATGTTAACATCAGAAGTGAAAGTGCATTACTCCACCCAGATGCTTCACTTAAAAAAGCCGAAGTGAAGAAAGCAGAAGTTGAAAAATTCCATCAATAGCTGCTCGACAAGAAAATGCTAACCACCGAAGGATCCCACTAGGAGCAACTGCCATCTAAAAATGACATCGGCTCCCAAGGACAATTACTTTAACCGAATATTTTGGGTACAGCCGTTGCAACTTACTTCTAAGGTATTGATACCTCTCCTCCTATTCCTTCTCCTTGGCAGTGATGTTGTAGTCGGCCAGAGCCAAGAATTCGGTCACGAATATGGTTCGTTTCTCGAAGTCTTGGGGAACAATGTCAAGCCTCGAGTGTGCAACGGAGACTGCTTCCGAAAATCGTAGTTCCAGAAAATTTAGCACTTCTCGTTTTGGACAATTGCCTCTCTTTCTCTTGGAGCATTTGGCAAGGCAGGGTCGCGGCATGCGAGAATGAAACCTTCTGTACATGAACTACGCCCTGATGATCTGTGAAAAGCAAAAGTTTGCTCCTTCGAAAAGGACAGTTTTTCTACATTCCTGTGAAAATTTCCGTGCATTTTCTTGTCGAGTAGCTGTTGGTGAAGTTTTTCAACCTCTGCTTTCTTCCCTTCGGTCCATATAAAATACATGAGTGACCTTATGCTCGCGATGGTTAGTGTCGCCACAGAGGTATCCAGAAGAATTTCGTAGCACCAAAGAAGGCCAAGGTGGGTCTGTCGGCCAACAAGGTCATGGCCACAGTTTTTTGGGATGCACGCGGTATCATGCACATCGATTACCTTCAGAAGGGTGAAACGATCAACGGCCAATATTATTCAGAGCTTTTGGACAGTTTCGGTATTGATTTGGAGCAAAAACGACCGCATTTGTCGAAGAAAAAAGTTCTGTTTCATCAGGACAATTCAAGGGTGCACACGTGTGTAGTCACGATGGCAAAAATCAATGAATTGGGCTACGAACTGCTATATCATCCAGCATATTCTCCAGATTTAGCCCCCTGCGACTATTTTCTGTTTCCAAACTTGTAGAAATAGCCGGTCGGTAAGAGATTTGGATCGAATAAAGAGGTAATCACCGAAACAAACGCCTATTTTGAGGGCCTTGAGAAAACCTATTATTTGGTAGGAATAAAAAAATTGGAAAAATGCTTGACTAAATGTATCGAGCTAAAAGGAGATTATGTTGAGAAGTAAAACGCTCATTTGCCGAAAAAAAATCTTCTAGTCGAAAAGTCACTGACTTATCAAACAGCCCTCGTATCAAAAACTTTGAGAATTCCACCGGGACATTTTTTATCATGTATTTGGTGCGGGGTCCTTTACTAACAAATTATATAAATAAATGGTTTCTGTAGACATTTATAGGCATCACATGTCACAGCTATCATTCGTAACAACATTTAAGGACAATTAAGAGAGAAAAATATATCTTGTCGACTTTGAATATCCACACTTCGAAATTGTTTATAGAATTTATTTATGAAACTAACAAACAATCTCGAATGACAAATTTTCATTCATAGATCTCACTGGGAACATAATTTGTGGAAAATTAAAAGAAAAAACGATCTCGTTTTACTTGTTAACAACCACATTGGGAATTTGTTTATAAAACTAACAAATAATGTTAGGAGACATACTTTGATGATCAAATATCACCTTGCCGATACATCAATTTTTTTATTCCAAACAAACCTGCGCATGAAATTCAAGCCATACTGAGCTTAGAAAATTTGTGTACAAGAAGTTTTAAAAAATTTGCAGCTTCTATGGTTCGCGAGTCTATGACCTGCATCGCTTGAATTTAATGCAATCTATACTAAGTATATAGAAATTTATATATACTTACAAGGAGAGGACGCGAGATGGACATCGCCGATTCGACTGGGGCTTTGCAGGATGAAAGTACATCAAAATCCATTAGCTGCGTATTTTTTCTTTTGATCTAATGGGCCTTAGTTTCGAAGATATTGAGGTTTGAGTATTTGCGCTCGAGCGCTCGACTAGCCACTGCAGAGCGCACAGTGGTGCCTGTCGATGCAAAACTGGGTCATGGTGAGAAAAAAAAAGTTACTAAATCGGTCTTTCTTTTAACATATTTTGATAAATAGAGACTTGAAGTTACAAAATTCGAAGTTCCCGTTTCGTTATCATGCTCCTGCAGTGGTGGAGAAATGATAAGAAAACACACAGGTAAGATATACGTTTCATTCATATTCGAGTATCAAATGTGCATGACCTTTGAAACAGCATTCATGCGAGCCTATTGCATCTATCGTTATTCAAAAAAATGGATTCGATTTAGGAAAGCAATCACTTTACACACAGTACAAAAAAAATTCTCGATAAAGTTTTAATTTTTTATTAAATCAATAGGAAAATCATGAAAATTGCATAAGTTTTCTTTAAAAAATAAAAGTACATTTATAGAATTTCTTTTCATCCCGCTACGTCATCACTTTTCCTCCCTAGGGAGGAAAAGAAAACTCGGCTGCATTCAGCCACTTTCACTTGGATCTACAGGCATTGAAAATCGATCTTTCGATGAAGGTATGATGAAAATTCCTTTCTTTGGTTTGCAAATTTGTCTGTTCTGGTTAAGGCTTAAATTAATAAAAAGCAAACAGAAGTATCAGTAGCAAAACGTCTGGAGCCGGTAATATCAAACATATTATTTTGAAAAGGAAGAATAATTGTTTTCAAAATTTGCTGAATTCAGTTTTGAAATTTGCAAACGAAATTTGCTGTTTTGGTCCATGTTCAAAATTTTTAAAGTAAGATTTGAAAAAACGACACTTTTGAGTTTGACTCCATGGATACAAGACTTTTGTTGAAATAACGTTTCGTAGTATCCTTCGCATTGTTGTAGAACCAATGGTTCATTTACATTTACCCTGTGCTTGTTTCGTATATTTCTAAAATACACTGAAGCACTTTGATATTAAAAATGTAACTTCAATTTCGGGTACTGGTAACTGCGAGTAATATTTTTGCACTTGTGACTGAAACTATATTTATAAAAATCCTTTTGACTCTGCTTTTTATATGTTAAAATAGTCTTTTTAATTAAATTTCATGAACAAATTGGTTAAGCAATGAACAAAATGTATGATGATTGTTAATGTGTTTCCAAGTTAAGCAAAGAATAAGACTATTCATACTTTTGCACTGGGAGTGCGAAATTATTTGCGGATAATTTTGAGAAATGTGATTGTTTGAGAAATAAATCAAATTTATGATGTTAGTTATTAAGTTTCCAAATATGGCGAAATTTCAGCTTTCAGAATTTTCAAAGTTAAGTAAAATATTGGACCAATAAATTAAAGCTCCGGCAGTGGATTTGAGTAAGATATACTGCAAAATTTTCAATAATATTTCACATAAGCTTGAACATTTACTCTTTAATTTTCAACTTTTTGAGTCAAATAACATACGTTAGAATTATTTTAATTCGCAGATTTCTAATATTATATTTATAAATCACCAAGTGCTAAATTTAAAAAATGTTATATTCTGCAATGTAGTCCTCATTAGGTACAAAGGACTCCTGCTGACCAGAATCGACAGTAGCAGTTAGGATGAGAGGGGAAGCCAAGTGGTGGGGGAACCGTTCGCTGGTAGCTGTGGCGGAATTTTCACCTGCCCATCTTTTTTATACTTTGAGGAAATTAACATATTCCGAGAGCAATTTAGACCTTCTTATCAGGAAAAGTTTTGAAGGATATTGAGGGTAAACGATCATAAAAATTTGCATTAACCTTGAATAGAAAATTTTTTAAACAGTGAGCTGAGATGCATATTGTTCTAGGAACAATGAAATCTAAAAATAAGACATAACTAAGGGTCGATTACGTAACTTTCTCACCTTACTTCCACTTCACTTTTACTGTCACATTCAATTATTTTAATTTTTAATCTATAGTTCCTTTCAATTGTTTCCACAAAACACTCAAATTTGTTTGTTTTTTAACACATGCCACTTATTCTCAATAAATAGTAAAAAAAATCCAAGTTTATCCCAACAAATTCACGACATGATCTAAATATTTTTCGTGTGACTCGTCTAATCGTCATCACAACACTGTCCCCAAAAAAGAAAATAGAGTCAATTGTCGAGAATGAGAAGTGCCGGATATACTGGAACTTCATATTCTCGACAATTGTTTCTGTTGCGTAAGGACGTAGGCTTGGTCCCCTATTTTTCCGTTCAAGGGCCGGGCCTTGCGATCGTACTGTTCTTTAGAGGTAGTTATTGCCTTAACCAAATTTACGGCTGCGAGATTCTGGATATCTGACAGCCTTACTATCAGATCGCGTAGATAGGAACCGTAGGTCTCAAGTTCTTCGCCTTGCGGAAAGGAACTCGGATTTCTCGCCACTCGACCAAAAACCAGTTCATAGGGCGCGAAATTGGTCGCTTCGTGTACTGACGTATTATAAGCGAACATGGTGAAAGGGAGCGATCGATCCCAATCATCATAATCGTCAGCGTAGTGCTTAATATAATCTGTCAGGACTATGTGACTTCTTTCAAGGGGCCCGTTGGTCTGGGGTCGGTAACCGGAAGTGGTACGCTGTTTGATATGAAATAACCTCTCAAGATGTTTTATAAGCTTGTCCACAAAGCTCCCTCCTCTGTCAGTCAGGATGCTTCGAGGGGCACCATATTGAGAAAACAGGGAAGTGGCCACTGCATGAGCTATAGTGGTAGTCTTGAGGTCAGGTGTGGGAACTGCAATGCAGTATTTACTGAAGTTATCCTGTATCGTCAGGATATGACGGTTCCCGTTCGGTGTAGTGGGCAACTTACCCACTGCGTCGAGGGACACTTTCTCGAAGGGTTCTGCCAGGGTGTCGGTTATGAGCATAGGTTCCCGAGTCCTAGCTCGTACTAGCTTCTGCTCTAGACAGCTTCGACAATTGCGGATATACTCACTAATTTGATCTCGTAAACCTGGCCAAAAGTATCTCTCCCTAATGCGACGGTATGTTTTAGTCACACCCCTGTGACCACCAATTAGACTACCGTGATATTCGGCTATGATTTTGGCTCATAATTCGGGGGGAGGGACCTCTAACTTCCCGTGACAAAGAGTAATAGTGATGCTGCTGTCTTGGAAGACGGTCGTCAGTAATTCCGCCATTTTACTATAGGGCAACGGTCCTAATGCATCTCCAGAATTGACTATTCGGCAAGATGTTTGATTGTCCCGTTCTAAGGCTGTACGAAGGTGCGTTAGCCCTGTGGTTACGTCCTTCCAGTCGATATTTTCTACGTGTCGTTTTTCTATTATAACAGAGTAGGTGTAGTGTCGACCGTGGGGAGTTACCATGACTTGTCCCTTCTTGGGCCTGCGTTCCCACAGGTCTTGAATATCAAGACGCTCGGTAGCGATGAGCAGCTTCGCAATAGTGTTCGTTGGTTCGCAATCTTCCAAGATAAAATGAGCGTAATTGTCTCATCGGTACGTCCGAGGTTCAGTCCATTGATGTAGAATGTTGGGTCCGCTTTTGCTTGGATCACCCGATTTTGATCTTGCTTCAATAGGTTTCTGGAGGGGTGTTTCAGTATTTGAGGAATCATCGATATACGGTAGGTCTACATTAATCAGGGAAGATGTGAATAGAGAGAGGTTTGTTTTTGAGAGTTCAAATGTCCTTCCTGCCTGTAGTTTTCGTGGATTCAACCACGGTCTTCTCTTGAACGAAGATCCTTCTTCCTTAAGGGTTGCGTTCATATGGGCATTGGTGAAAGGCGTGGATCTGGCACCTGGGGCCATGGCAGGTGCTGGGTTAAAGGATAGGGTTCCCATTCGTCGGTTTCGTCCATCGATAGGGGACCCTGGGGTGAATTCCCCTTCTGCAGGGGGATCCTTAAATCGAACGGTGCTTCTTCTTACCACACCGGAATCTTTTGCTGAGGATTAAAATTAGTGCAAAATAAGGAGGAAATATTGAAGTAGTCATGAAAAATAACATTTGTACATTATTTTACAAAATCTGAATAAGCAGTACCAGCTTGAGATACAGGAATAAATATGATATACATTTGATATAATAGTGTTGAACATAATGTAGAAAAGTTCAGATTTCTGACGAAATTGAGTGCGAAGCACGAGATACGTGATGAGAATGTTTTTGTTAAGGCCAAAGGAGCTTTAACAAAAGAGAAGTCATAATCACAAAATTACAGTTGTCGATGATTTGACCTTTAATTTTAAAAGGTCTGGGCGCAAATTTGGGGGAAATTACAAAGACCGAGCGCGCAGCCCGAGTTAAGTTCATCATCGAGCGCGAAGCGCGATATAAAGATCTTATCGAGCGCGAAGCGCGAGAACCAGCAGTCGCGCGCTCAAACTTGCGAGCGAAGCGCGTTATGAGAATGTGCCCGCGCAGCGGGCATATTTTGTAGTTCATTTTGATCCCAAGAAAGTCCACAATGGCCAAAAAAAAAATTGTTTGCTGTTTTTATAGGTGCGAACAATAAAGTTTAAAAATAAGGCTATATTAAAACATGATTATCTCTTGCAGAATAGTATCTTCAAATCTGGCAAAATTTGAAAAGACTCTGGGCCACCCCAAAAATGTGAAAAAAAAAAATTTTAATAAAAAAAACTTTAAAACTCTTCATAAAATAATGTTTACATTCTCATTCATGAGAGTGTAATGTAATCGTCCAAATTTTCGATCTCTAGTTCTTAACGGATCTTTACGTTTCGGCACTCACAGAGTCCAAAAATCATAAAATTTTGTCGGTGGCTGACTGTCTCTCTGTATGTCTGCATGTATGTATGTATGTACATATGTATTTATGTACGTATGTATATATGGTTACGTAAATTTTGTAGCCACGCTAACTTTTGAAGGATTTTTTGAATCGAGTCAGCCTTTGATAAACTTTTTGAGGGTCCTAAAATGAAGGCTAAGTTCGGTAACCAAATATTTCCAACCAAAATAAAAAATTTGAGAGCATTTTCAAAATTTGAAGAAAAAAAAATTTTCAAGTTTCAGAAACTTTTGTCCTAATTTCTTTTAGATGGGAAAAAGTCTTGGAAATTATCCTCATGAAATTTTTTATTTCGAATCAAATTCAAAAAGTCATATACTTTTCAACATTATAAACAATTATTTTCATTGATGGTCAATATAATCTCCCTACTGAGTATTACTTTTCAACATATTGAAAATTTCAACAACAAAAAAAATATATATATTTTTCTGTTAGATTAAAAAATTTCAATCAAAATTTTTACTAGATATGAAATATATTTCCAAACTATCCTCATGAAATTTTGTGATTCGATGAAAATTCAAAAAGTAAGAGCATTTTCAAATTTGGAAACAAAAAGTTCCGTTTCATTTCGTTTACATGGTTTTATTTTTCAAAAGCAATTGTCTGTATAACCTAGCTGTTGAGCACGAAGCGCGAGTATCGCAATGAGAATCTAATCGTCAAGGCCGTAGGTGCTTTGAGAACCCTCTTCAAAGTTAAATTGAAAAAAAAAATGTTTAATTTCACATTATGATTGTAGTTTATGAGGGGCTTGAATCACAGTTTTTGATTTGTGCGATCAAACTGGTCGCATTTTCAGGGCAGCTGAGAATAAAAATTAGTGCAAAGTAAGGAGAAAATATTAAAGTCATCATGAAAAATAAAAAAAAATCCAGATAGATGCGAAGAAATTCCGAATCCTATCCGTCTCTATCGGATCCTATCTGTCATTTTAAGCAGGGACGCCTATATACAGAGAGATCGACGTTAGTTTTCGCTTTATCAATCAGTAACACTCTCAGATAATGAAATCAAATAAAAAGCTAACGATCTAGTTGAAGCTTATAATAATGATTTAGGAATGCAATTAGTTGAAGAATGTGTTGATTTTAAATCGTACCTTCTTGTTATAAAACTGAAAGATTATTCGGCGAGTATACGATCCTACAGCTCATTATTAAGGAATGTTTGATGATGGTTTCTCCTAATCTGAAAATTACACTTCGCATTAACCTAGGTATTTTATCTATAATGCATCCGAAGAGTTTTTCGGTATAAAGCGGGTAAAGAATTATTTAAGGATTTCAATTAGTGACGAACGCCTATATCTGTATTGGCTTTCTTCTCAGCGAAAACAGACCTTGTAAATTCAATCAATTACGACGAAATGATACAAATATTTGCACAACTAAAGGCAAGCAAATTCAAGTAAAGTAATATATTCATGGAATTATACTGCAGAAACTACAATGTATGATTGTATTTATTGTTAATAAAATATATTTATATATTAGTAAACTACCCTGGTGGAAAAATCTGCTTGTATTTTTTCCGCGGCCTTTCTGCCATCACGTTTGCATATATTATTATATAGTATTTATTACATATAGTATTACATAATATTAAATATAGTATAGTATTATCTGCAATACTCCCGAATTTCTCTGCTAATCTGATCTCACGGATATTTGCGTGAAAATTAGTACGTAGAGAAAAATCATTTGCAGCGAAACGCAAAGAATCTCGGCATTCCTCTGTCTATCTCCTGCAAATTCTCTGTAAATTAGGTGTGACGGAAATTTGCAGAAAAAAGGACCATGTAGAGAGAAATATTTTCAGACAAATTCAGAGAAGCTCTGCTTCTTTCTACAATTTCTCTGCAAACTAGGTCTTACCGAGATTTGCAGAAAAAGGACTTAGGAGAAATTTATCGAAAGGAACTGTTTGCAGAAAAAAGCAGCCAAAGTCTGCTTCGTTCTGCAATTTCTCTGTAAATTATGTGTGACGGAAATTTGCAAAAAGATGTACCATGTAGAGAGAAATATTTGCAGACACATGCAGGGAAGATCTGCTTCTTTCTCAAATTTCTCTGCAAACTTGGTCTTACCGAGATTTGCAGAAAAAGGACTTAGAATAAATTCGTCGAGGGGTACTCCTTGCAGAAAGAAGCAGACAAAGTCTGATTTTTCCTATAATTTCTCTGTCAATTAGGTGTGTTTCTCTATCAAAGTAGTTTTATATCAAATTCAAAGACATTAAGACTTTTTTCAATTTCAAAACTTCGATATGTATGTCAAGTTTATGTATGTATGTATGTTAAGGCAAAAATCTGCAAGTCTCTATTTCGCTACCGCATTTCGAACATTTTAGAAGAAATTCAGAGAAATTCTGTATTGTAGAGCCTAAAAGTTTTTGCGCATTGTTCGACAACTTTACTATTTGCAAAATTGCTACAAAAAGGGGTATTTCTACTTATTACAACAAATGCCCTTTTTGTAGCAGTTTTGAAAATAGTAAAGTTGCCGAACAATACACATTTTTAGTCAAATGGAAAAGGAATGCACAAAAATGCAGAGAATTCATTCCCGCAGGACAATGCAGAGGTTCTCTGCATCTTCTTTAATTTTTAGACTGGCCACCCATCTCACGGTTGTGAGACGTGGTTACAGCTGAAATTTTACCGCGATTTCGCTGGGAGCGAGTGCGGTTTAATACGAGACTTTAGTTTAATTTTTGCAAGGGTTGGCGTACTTAAATTTGAGATGATATCGGATGATGTGGAAGCGGTTCAAAGCATTTGCTTTTACATAGCCAATAATATCAACCGAAAACAGGACAAATTCTCGACTTATATGTTACTCAGCTACTCTTGCGAATTTCTAAACGAAAGGGTAATATATAAAACATACAAGGTTTACGCAAAACCAGAGCGATTGCAAGCGCAATGACTTGAAAAGGGGGATAGGGGCCCGCGGCAACGAGAACGTACTCGATACAAGAGAGCTCACATCGAAACCATTCTTCGCTTAGCACTTTCAATGACGAGAGGTTGAGTGGGAGACTCTCGCTTACGTTGGATCACGCTCGATTCCAGGAATTTCGTTTGCCAACTTTCCTAACGGAAAATCATAGGTACCCGGCCGACTTCATGCGTCATGATAAGGAACAACCAGGAGCACTGGAATTTGAAAAAAATGGACAATATTCAAAGTATTAAAAATATTTTTAAAACTCCAGGAAAGGAATGTTTTTGATATTCTTCCCTTAATCGCAAAGTGTCACTGTTATTTAATTCGGAGCACGATAAAAGCTAATTTTTAGGTTATTTCCCTATTGGAGCTCTAAAATATAATCGCTGATGCTCTAAATTATATTTAACTAAACTGACACTAAAGAAGAAAGGTGCTAGTAAATTAACTATACGGTTCAAGAAGTGTTCGCTGAAAAATGAACTTAAATTGGATTTTCAACCCGTTACCATTCGGGCGCTCATCCAATGAAGGATCATTGTCATCAAACACAATCTTATCACAAATCGAATAATTGTAATCGTCTTGCAGCTGAAGATGCATTGATCCTAG
This sequence comes from Andricus grossulariae, assembly GCA_011634705.1. Taxonomy (NCBI): domain Eukaryota; kingdom Metazoa; phylum Arthropoda; class Insecta; order Hymenoptera; family Cynipidae; genus Andricus; species Andricus grossulariae. The sequence goes on along the minus strand of JAABKJ010075445.1, from coordinate 153,136,554 downwards.
GAATAAAATGAATTCCCAGAATGGATCGGTCAATTTTCCAATCAAGTCAAAGGATAATACGAGGGCTGTTTGATAAGTCAGTGACTTTTTGAATTATTTTGCGCAGTAACTTCAAATGCATCACTGATACCCTCAATGCCATCTATGAATAGACTACTGTTAAATGTTGAGCAAGCTGAGTCATTTATATTGTTTTTGATAGCCATTGTAAGAAGAGAAACTCGTGAATGTTAACAAAAAGGGACAAAAGTGAATTTCGTGTGCTGATTAGGCATTACTTTTTGCGCAAAAACCTGTTACTGAAATCAAGAAAAGGCTTGATAAACACTATGGGAACTCTGCAACATCAATTTGAATGGTTAAGAAGTGGTCTACTGAGTTCCGTTGTGGTCGTACCAGCACAAGTGATGTCGAACGTTCAGGTCGCCCAAAAAAGGTCATAACGCCAGAAATCGCCGATAAAATCCATGGAATGATATTGGACGATGGAAGAATGAAAGTGCATGAGTTGGCTGAAGCTGTAGGCATTTGAACTGAGCGGGCACATCACATTTTACATGAATATTTGGACATAAAAAGGCTATCCGCTAGATGGGTGCCACGATTTCTCACATTCTACCATAAGCTCAACCGTTTGCCCACTTCAAAGGAGTGTTTGGCGATGTTCAGCCGCAATACGAACAATTTTCTGCGCCGTTTCCTAATCATGGATGAAGCATGAATCCACCACAACACACCAGATACCAAGCAACAATAAAAAAAGTGGGTTTCTCCGGGTGAGCGTGCACCAAATTACTGGGTCTGGTCTATAATGATATAATTTATTATCCTCAATTTTCCAAGTAGGGAATTTTTCGGGGTAACTTGAAAAAGCTAGAAACCGCCTAAAATACCAGGAGGGGGTAGAGTCCTTAACAAGATTGATTTTCTCGACAGGGTCCTCGTACATTCTCGACAAACCGTCGGGTACGTGATGAGAACTACCTTTACGATGGATGATGGTATAATCATACTCTAAAAGTGATAAATCCCACCTTGCCAACCTTCCTGAGTGGCTTTTGAGGTTATGTAACCATTTTAGGCTACTGTCGTATGTTATCACCGTAAAATGATATCTTTCCAGATAGGCTTGAAACTTTTGAATGGTCCAGATTACGGCGAGACATTCCTTTTCGGTTGTTTTATTTTCATAAGGACCTTCGAAAGCCATTCCAAAGGTTCGTCGAACGTTTCAGTAACAATTATTACATCGTCCAAGTATACGAAAGCGTGAGTTTCCATTTCTGGACCGATGAGTTGATCTAATAATCTCTGAAAAGTAGCTGGCACGTTGGTAAGCCCGAAAGGCATTCTTTTAAATTGAAATAAGCCACGTCCTGGTACTGTAAAGGCCGTCTTTTCTCGACTATCTATCTTTTTTTTTTCGTCACCTCATTGAGTTTTCGGAAATCCAGACAGAATCTATAACTTTTATCGGGTTTCTTTACCATAACGACAGGGGATGACCAACCACTTTTGGAGGGTTCTATGATACCGTCAGCCAACATACATGGCATCGACTTCGCAAATGGTATGTTCCATAACCTTGGGTGAAACCAAGTAGTGGCGCTGTTTGATTGGGTTATGATTACCTACGTCAATCACGTGTTCCGTCAGTGTAGTCAACCCGGGTTCACCAGTATCTTCCCGTAACTCTTTTCCAAGAAACTCTTTGAGAATTTCGGCTTGACTACTAGTCAGTTCGCGTAAAACACAACATTTGTCTCCTGACCATTCTTCCACTTCAAAGTTAAAAATTCTAAATGGGTCCTCTTTACACTACCAAGCTCTATCCTCGAAGTCTACTCGAATACGGAACATTTTTAGGAAGTCTAAACCTATGGTGAACGCTACTGGGAGGGACGGTAGTATTCGTATCCGCATTTGCCGGGCTTTATTTTTCAACTCTACTGGGGTGATAACTTCTTGCGATACCAACTCGACCTGACTATTTACCATTTTTACTAATCCGTGACTTTTCTCGATCCTTAAACCCAAATTTTCAACAATTTTCATACCCTCAGGGCCTATGAATGAACGAGAAGCGCCGTTGTCTACCAAAGCTTTAACTGGGTTACCCATAATCCTTAGGGTCACAAACATTAAATGTTCGGGCGTGCATAAGGGTGTTGGATGATATGGTAAATCAGATAAATTAAATATAGGAATGACGGGAAATTTATTTGTATTATTCTCTGGATACTATTCTCAGTTGCTCCACCTTGGCTAGCAAGGGATTCAGATCGGTCGGATATTTTAAACTCGAATGTGGTTCATGAACTTGAGGGGGAATGAATTCTGTACTGGTTAGATAGGGGTTATTTTCTTGACCGGGATTGTTTTCAGGAGGGTTTTGGGGTAGAAAAGGGTTTGAAACATTTGCACGATTTGATGTATTAGATCTGGTGTCTCTAAGGGGCGTATCTCTACATGGGAGTGTCTTAGGTTTATCTTTAAATTTTGGGGTGACTTTGGGGTCAAGATCTTTCGATCCTGAAAGACGCCTCTCTGGATGGTGACGTTGTTTGTTGTCACACGATAATTTCCAGATGAGATAGTAAATCTAGTTGTCCAAAGAGGCATCAATCTCTCTATGCATCTCACTATGTGTGGATGTACCTTCAAGCTTTTCAACAGACAGATGCTAAGTCTATGAGAGGTTGAATCGAAAGCTTGCCGGTAGTCAATCCAGGCCATTGACAGGACGCGCTGATGGGCTGCATTGTCTTTACAGACGCACCTGTCAATTAGCAGGTTCTCTCGACATCCTGCCACACCTTTTTTCGACCCACGTTGTTTGTGCATCTCTCGCCATACAGGCTCAATTCTCCAGGACAATCCTGTTGTTCAGGATAGCTGCAAAGATCTTATATAGTGTCTTCAAACAAGTTATTGGCCTGTAATTCTCTGGGTTGGACAAGTGGCCTTATTTCGGTAGGAGTATAGTGCTTCTTATATTAGCCACTGCGGAATTGGCGTTTCCGACTTTAAATATGAGGTGAATATGCAAGTCAAATGTTGGTGTGTAGAAGTAAACTTCTTCCACCAGAAATTCTTGATACCATCTGGTCCTGTAGCGGAAAAGTTCTTCGTGCCTCTAAATGCTTTTTTCACCCTCTCGGCAGTGATTGATGGACATTCCTCCTCAGATGTTATGGGTTGTCGCAAAACTCCTTGAAGCGGATGATATTATCAGTATCTTCTTTCAACTCCAGTGTTTTTAGGATCTTGTATACCTCTCTTCAAAAAGTCTCTACCTCGTTGGGCTTGGGTGGATTTTTGACAGAAACAGGGTGATCACTGAAGAGGCGAGAAATGGTCAGCGGGAAACTTTCGATTCTCCCTGATCCATCTCTTACTCTTCATTATTCTCTTCTTTGCATCAGATGACACCCTTGGTTTGTCACCAATGTGCTGCTTGATTATCAGCAGATTTCACTTGTTCAGTGTATGATTGAAGATCCTTAGTTCTTGAGTGAACTTTCGAACCCTTTCCGTGAATGGCCTACCAGATGTTATCTCGTCAATCACACACTGAACACGGGACGAATTCTGTATTGCACACCCAATCTTCTTGTTCAGTTTATACAAGCGTCTTTTGGTCTTTTGATCCATCGTCGGTTTTAAGATTCAATTTGAATCAGCCAATGCTCTAACAGCACTATATACTGAATAATTGATTGTCCAGAGATCGGACTCCTCCGAGATATCCTCACGAAGGGAGGCATCTATTTCATCCATTCATAATAACTGTCCAGATAAAATATTATTCAAATGGGTCAAGCTCATTCTTGGAGTGACTTTCAACCAATAATCCAATGGCGACCTTCAATTTGACCTTTAAGGTCATTTCAAGGTCAACTTTGTGTTTTCAAATGGAAAACCCTATTTTTGGCATCGGCAATTGAAAGAGTGGAAAATTGTACATTTAAATATGTACTCAAGTCACAGCTCAGATGTGACTGCAGCTCACCTGAAAATCATAAAAATTAAACAAGGTCCGGTTTGAGTTAACGGAACGACTCTGTATTTCTTCAGGTCAAGGTCATTCTTGGAGTAACTTTCAACGAGAAATCAAATGGTGACCTTCAATTTGACTTTGATATATATATACATCAAAGATATATATTTGATATATATATATATCAAAAAATATATCAATATATATATATATATAATTAAAAACTAAAGGTTAACAACCACCGCAGGGTCCCACTGGGAGTAACTGTCATCTTAAATTCAATTTATAAGAATAAAATTGTCCTTTTTGCGTCAAGCGAAACTCATAGTTTATAAATTCAGGAAAGAACTTAATTTTTTGTCATTTTGTCAATTTCTAAATACGTTTCTACGGAACATTCTGGAAAACTTTGGCCCTGAGGTCGTCTTTACTGTGAAGGACGGGATAAACATAAATAACGAAATAAGAGAGACATTGATCAGGAAAGATTTCCTTTCAAGGTACACTTTTCTCATATTTTGATACATTGTTGTCATTAAATTATATTGCTTCGTTCTTGTAATTTCAATACGTCTTTTATACAGATCTGATGAGGGAAACTAGCTGCGTTTCCGAAACGTAATCGATTCGAATTATTTAAAATAAATTTTAGCTATTAGTCTGGAAGATGTCGTATTCATTAGGTTCTTTCCTAAATTTCGAGCTATGAATTTTTCCAGACGTGAAAAAAGACAATTTTATTCTTATTAATTGAATTACATTTCAGACATAAGTATCAGTGATGAATTGAAGTGTAAAAAGTGTTTTTGGAAAACGTAATTAGGTTCCAAGAAGACTGACGCTACACTGAAATATTTTAGATTTACAGTTTGAGAATTTCACTGCTGATATTGTACTATAATTTTCAATTGATAGCTCTAATAATTCAACAATTTTTAATTCAAGTAAAAATTTCAGAAAAATTTCACTATAAAATCTTTCAAAATAGCAAGATTTCATATTGTTAGCCTTAATAGTCAGTTTTATATTCAATAATTTCATATTTAAATATTTTACATCGAATCGTATCAGTCTAATTCAATTTCGAATAAAATAATCCTAGATTTTAATATTCGAAATTGTTTGGTCACAATTTCCAACGTACGAAATTGTGTGATTTTTTAAATTCTTGGAATCGTAGAATATTAAATGAAAATACTTGACATTTACATAATAGTTGAAACGATTTCTGACTCCACCATTTTGTTATAAATGCATCCAAAATGAGTTCAACCAAGTAAAAAACTCAGAAAATTATATGTCAAATTTGAGACTCAAAAATGAGAAGCCATTAGAACTGTACATCGGCAATTGAATTACTTTTCATTTTCAAATGTTTCAAAAGATTAAACATTTTAAACTGAACTTGTGAAAAAATCAGAGTAAAGTACTTAAAATTGTGCAAAAAAAAAGATATATAATAATAGTCATAATTACATTTAATCTGTTTTGTTAATTTTTTTTCTTTAATTTTAATTTTCTATATACAATGGAGCCTAAAAATATGGCCACCGAGTTTATGTCCTTCCGAGAAGTGCTGCGGCGGCAGTTTTGGGCTGAGAGTTGAGCCCCTTGGGGTCGGGAGGGAAGCTCAACGATGCGTGAAACTCCAGCAATGTAGCGCAAAGGTGCAGTGCGCTGGTATTCACGCGCGTATATTGCGTAACATCAGGAAATTTGTCACAAGCCACTAACTGTTTACAGTTGGATTTCCTCCACTTATTTCTGTGGACACGGCAATCAATGTCCGCAAACGGTCATAATTTCAGGTTCCAGTGTGATGTTTTAAAATGGTCCGATTTTTGATTGAAGATTTAAAAAACAAACCGATTTAAATTTAAAAATATTGAACTCAAAGATTTCTAGAAAAAATAATATATCTAAATGAAGTGTTTTTTAAATAACAATTCCTTTGATTATGGAAGCCTAAAATTTTGGAGTTCTGAATTTCAATGTTGGAAACTGAATTAAAATTTTTTAATTTTTTCAAAACTTCTGAACCTCCGAAATATTTTTAAAAATGATTCGAAAAGTTCTTAATTTTTTTGTTAATTCTGAAAAGTTACAAAAAAGCCTTAAAATTCTTTAGATTCTTTTCTTTTTACAAATTTTGAACTCTTTTGGAATGTTTTGAGACCTTTTTGAATATTGTTTACCAATTATATTTTCAAAATAAAATATCATATAAAAATTTTCTAGAAGTCTGAAGAAATTTTTTTTTTATTATCATGAAACCTTTCAAAATTCATAAAAAGCTTCGTTTTTCGAAATCTTAAAAAAAAGCTAACCTTTTTTAATCCTGCAAAATTAGAAAATTTTTCTTTAAAGTCTTTTAAATCTTTTTCTGGAAGTTTGAAAAAATTGTTTGAAATGTTTTGAAATCGTTTTTGGTTTTTCCAAAAATATTTTTTTTTTTGTATTGTTGTTAATAAGTTTCAACATTTTTAAATCATTTTTCAATCTTTTTAAAACTTCTAAACCTCCTAAATATTTTTTTAAATAATTCGAAAGATTCCTTTTTTTTAATTCTGATAAATTACATAAAATGCCTCAAAATCCTTAAAATCCTTTAGATTCTTTTTTTTTTTTGACAAATTTTGTACTCTTTTGGAATTTTTTGAGACCTTCTTGAATATTCTTTAAAAATTAATTTTTCAAAATAAAATATCATACAAAAATTGTCTAGAAGTCTAAAGAAAATTTTTTTATTATCATGAAATCTCTCAAAATTCATCAAAAGCTTCTTTTTTTAAAATCTTAAAAAATTCGAAGCTTTTGTTATCTTGCAAAATAAAAAATTTTTCTTTAAAATCTTTCACATTTTTTTCTGGAAATTTCAAAAAATTGTTTAAGATGTTTTGAAATCGTTTTTTATTTACCCAAAAATCTTATTTTTGGTATTTTCGTTCACAACTTTTGAAATTTTAAATAATTTTTTAATCTTTTTAAAACTTCAAAACCTCTTAAATATCTTTAAAAATGATTTGGATAATTCTTAAATTTTTTGTTTATTTCTGAAAAATTACAAAAAAAAGCCATAAAATCCTTCAGATTCTTTTTTTTGTTTGTTAACAAATTATGAACTCTTTTGGAATTTCTTGAGACCTTTTTGAATATTCTTCAGAAACTAATTTTTTGAAATAAAAAATCATTAAAAAATCCTGAGAGGCTAAAGAAATTTTTTTTCATTCTCATGAAACCTCTCAAAATTCATAAAAAACTTCTGTTTCCGAACTTTCGGTATTTCTTTTAATAACTTTTTGAATATTTTCAAAACTTCTAAACATCCTAAATATTTTTAAAAACGATTCGAAAAATTCTTAATTTTTTTTTTAAATTCTGGAAAATTACAAAAAAGCTTTAAAATCCTTCAGATTCTTTTTTTGACAATATCTAAACTCTTTTAGAATGTTTTGAGACCTTTATGAATATTCCTTGAAAACTAATTTTTCATCATGAAAAATAATTAAAAAATCCTAGAAGGCTAAAGAAATTTTATTTATTCTCATGAAACTTCTCAAAATTCATAAAAAGCTTCTTTTTCGAAATCTGAGAAAAGCTCTACGCTTTTGTAATCTTGCAAAATTGAAATTTTTTTCTTCAAAATCTTTTTCTGGAAATTTCAAAAAATGGTTTGAAATGTTTTGAAATCGTTTTTGATTTTCCCAAAAATCCTATTTTCGCTATTTTTGTTAATAACTTTTCAAATCATTCTTCATTAGCAGTCAATGGCGCGCAAAAAGTCGGTTTGCGACCAATTTATTTTGCATTTATTCTTAACTTAGGGGCCGTCCATTAAATACGTTACGATTTTTTTTCCAGTTTCGGGGGAGGGAGGGTGGTGTGAAAGTAACGTTACGGAGAAAAATTAAAAGTCAATTTAGTTTTTGGTTGAAAAGTCTAGTTTTATACGTTTGGTTTGAAATGCATCTCGTTTGTTTAGAAATTCTACTAATTTGTTGAAAATTTAATTATTTTGTTGAAAATGCAACTATTTTGTTCAAAAATCATCTTTTTTGGTTAAAAGTTGAATATTAATTTTTGAAACTGAGAATTTAACTATTGAATAATTTTTTATTCATCATTTTAGTTGAAAAATCATCTCGTTGGATGAAAATTCTTTTCATTTTAATTGAAAATTAATTTTAAATACTGGAAATTTAACTATTAAATTTTTTGATTAAAACCTCATATTTTTTAGTTAAAAATTCAACTATTTGGTTGAATTTTGAACTCTTTTGTTGAAAATTCATTTTTCTGTTGAAGATTCATAATTTTAGTTGAAAAACCAGCTCGTTGGATGAAAATTTAACTATTTTGTTGAAAATTGGTTTTTCTTTTTGGATTATCTCTTTAACTAAAAATGTGCCTATTCTATTTTTGATTGAAAATCGAACTTTTCTAGTTAAAAATTCAACTATTTGGTGGAAAATTAGTGTATTTTGTTGAAAATTAATTTTTTTGGTTGAAAAATCATATCGTTGGATGAAAATTTAACTATTTTGTTGACAATTCGCTTTTTTTTGTTTCAGAATTATTTCTTTAACTGGAAACTGTTTGACTTTTGTTTGAAAATTCACCTTTTCTATTAGAAAATTAATTTTCAATTTTGTTTAAAAGTTGAAAATTAATTTTTAAAACTAAAAATTTAACTATTCAATTTTTGATTCATTATTTTAGTTGAAAAATCATCTCGTTAGATGAAAATTTAACTATTTTGTTGAAAATTCAACTATTTTGCTGAAAATTATTTTCATTTTTATTTAAATTTAATTTTAAATACTGAAAATTTAACTATTTAATTTTTGATCAATTGAAAATTCAACTATTTAGTTAAAAATCCGTGTATTTTCTTGAAAAGTCTTTTTTAATAGAAAATTAATCTTATTTAAAAAATAATCTTTTTCGTTGAAAATTCAACTATTTGGTTGAATTTTGTACTCTTGTTGAAAATTCATCTTTCTGTCGAAGATTCATAATTTCAGTTGAAAAATCATCTCGCTGAAGGAAAATTTAACTACTTTGTTGAAAATTCGTTTCATTTTAATTGACAATTTATTTTAAATACTGAAAATTTAACTATTCTAATTTTTTGTTAAAAATTTGTATTTTTCAGTTAAAAATTCAACAATTTGGTTAAAAATTCATGCACTTCGTTGAAAATTTGTGTTTTTGAATAAAAAGTTAATCTTTTTGGTTGCAAAATCATATTTTTGGTTGAAAATTCCACTATTTTGTTGAAAATTCATTTTTTCCAGTTGAAAATTCAAATATTTAGCTGAAAATGCATATATTTTTTGAAAAAGATTTTAATTCAACTGGTTTTGATTTCAAATTAAAATCTTTCTTGGTTGAAATATCAACAATTACACTTTTCGTTGGAAATTCATTTTATTTTGTGAAAAAATTTAACTATTTGATTGTAAATTGATTTCTTCGTTGAATTTTCAACTGTTTATAAATTTCAACAAAATAGTTGAACTTTTAACCAAATAGTTCAATTTTCAAGCCAAGAAGATGACTTTTTTTGAAAAACAGTAGAATTTTCAACAAAAATGTTAATTTTCAACCAAGAAAGATGACTTTTTTACCATAAAAGATGAATTTTCAATCCAAAGACACAAATTTTTAACAAAATACTTGAATTTTCAACCAAATAATAAGGCTTTTAACAAAATAGTTCAATTTTTAACCCACCAGTTGAATTTGCTACATAAACAAATAAATTTTCAATAAAATAGTTGAAATTTTAACCAAATATTCGAATTTTTAAGTAAAAAGACGTATTTTTGAGAAGACAGTTGAATTTTTAATGAAAAGGTATAATTTTCAACAGAAAAGTTGAATTCTTAATAAAAAAGGTAATGTTCAAACAAGAAAGACGCCTTTTCTACCATAAAAGATGAATTTTCAATCCAAAAAAACCAATTTAAAAAAAATAGTTGAGTTTTCGACAAATTAATTAAACTTCTAACAAAATAGTTCAAACTTCTAACAAAATAATTAAATTTTTAACAAAATAATTGAGAAATTTAAGAAAATTGTTTAATCTTTAACCAAATAGTTGAGTTTTCAACATAAGAAATGAATTTTTAACAATAAGAGTTTTTGGTACTACTACAGTAATAATTCATAATAATAATCATTTTAGAAAGTATTTACATAAATAATTCAATTTTCAAACAATTACTTCAATTTTTAACATTAAAAAATGAATTTCCAACAAAATAAATAAATTTTTAACCAAAGTTAAATTTTCAAGCCAAAAAGATGATTTTTTTTTTAAACAGTGGAATTATCAACAAAAATGTTAATTTTTAACCAAGAAACATGAATTTTTCACCCAAGAAAGATGAACTTTGAATCCAAAGAGACGAATTTAAAAAAAAAATACTTCATTTTCAATCAAATAATAAGGCTTGTAACAAAATAGTTCAATGTTCAAGCAAATAGTTGAATGTTTAGCATAAACAAATGAATTTTCAAGAAAATAGTTAAACTTTTAACCAAATATTCAAATTTTTAAGCAAAATACGTATTTTTTAGAAGAAAGTTGAATTTTACAATAAAAAGGTATCATTTTTAACAAAAAAGTAGAATTTTTAACAAAATAGTTGAACTTTCATCCAAATAGTTAAATTTTCAAGACAAAAAGACCATTTTTTTTAGAAGACAGTAGAATTTTCAACAAAAAAGTTAATTTTCAACCATGAATCATACATTTTTAAACCAAGGGAGATAACTTTTTTACCGTAAAAGATGAATTTTTAATGCGAAAGGACGAATTTTTCACAAAATAGTTGAATTTTCAACGCAAAAAATGAATTTTTAATGCAATAGTTAAAATTTTAACTAAATAGTTAAATTTCCAAGTCAAATAACTATTTTCTTAGAGGACAGTTGAATTTTCGAAAAAATTGTAATTTTCAACAAAAAAAGTTCATTTTTAAACAAGAAAGGTGACTTGCCTACCATAAAAAATGAATGTTCAATTCAAAAGGATGAATTTTAAACAAAATAGTTGAATTTTCGACAAATTAATGAAACTTCGAACAAAATAGTTTAATTTTTAACCAAATAGTTGAATTTTCGACAAAAAAGTTATTTTTTAACCAAAATACATGAATTTTTTAACCAAGAAAGATCAATTTTCCACATAAAGAAATGAATCTTCAGCCAAGAAGATTAATTGTCCACAAAAAAACTGGCGTGATTGTATGAAATAAGATTAATTTTTTTTGTGATGTATCAGGCCTGGCGTGATTATCTAAAATAATATAAAAATTTTTCCGAGTAAGACCATGTCTGGTGTGATTATTTGAAATGTAATGGTTGTTTTCTAAGCTGGAACAGACCTGTGGTGATCATTTGAAACGAAAAAACGTGATTCTTGGTGATAGAATGGAACCTTTTCATGTTGGATCAGGCCTGGCGTGATTATTTGGAACGTGATTGTCGTTTCTTTGAGTTGAAGCAGTCCTGGCGTGATTATTTGGTATGTTATCGAAGTTTTTCAAGTTGGATCGGGCTTGGCGTGATGATATGGAATGAGGTGGTAGTTTTACACGATGGTACAAATATAAGGTGATTTTTTTCAATGATATGGAAATTTTTGAGATAGAAATGGTATGGCGTGATTATTTGTGATTTAATTGGCGTTTCTTATTTAGAAAAAGTCTCGCGTGATTATTTGAACCGAGATCGAACTTTTCCAGTTTGGATTAGGCCTGGCGTGATATTTTGGAATGAGATGGACCTTTTTTCGAGCTCAAAAGACTGGCGTGATTATTTGGAATAAGATGGACGCTTTTTGATTAGGATCAGGCCTGACGTGATTATTTAGTATTAGGTGGAAGTTTTTCGAGTTTTATGAAGCCTGCCGTAATTACTTTTATAATGTTCTGGACATTTGTTCGAGTTGGTGAAAGTTTCGCCAGATTATTTGAAATCAGATGGATGTTTTTCGAGTTGGAACAGGCCTCGCGTGATCAGTTGGAATAAGGTGAACGTTTTTCGAATTGAAACAGGCCTAGCGTGATTATTTGGAACAAGATGGATGTTTTTCGAGTTGGAATAGGTCTGGTGTGATTATTGAGAATAAGGTGTACATTTTTTGAGATTTTCAAGGCCTAGCATGATCATTTGGAATAGAATTGACGTTTTTCGAGTTGGACTAGGCCTGGCGTGATTATTTAGAATGAGATAGACGTTTTTTGAGTTATAAAAGGTCTAGCGTGATTATTTAGAATAAGGTGAACATTTTTGAGATTGTCAAGGCCCGGCATGATTATTTGGAATGAGGTGGACGTTTTTCGATCTGGATCAGGCCTGATGTGATTATTTGGAGTGAGATGAATGTTCTTCGCGTTGAAACAGGTCTGATGTAATTATTTAGAATAAGGTGGACATTTTTTGAGATTGTTAAGGGCTGGCGAGATCATTCGGAATGAGTTGGGTGTTTTTCGAGTTGAAACAGGCCTAGCGTAATTATTTGGAACGAGATGGTTGTTTTTCGAGTTGAAATAGGTCTGGTGTGATTATTTAGAATAAGGTGTACATTTTTTGAGATTGTCAAGGTCTAGCATGATCATTTAGATTAGAATTGAGGTTTTTCGAGTTTGAAAAGGTGTGGCATGATTATTTAGAATGAGGTGAACGTTTTTCGAGATTGAAAAGGTGTGGCATGATTATTCAGAATGATGTGAACATTTTTTGAGATTGTCAAGGCCCAGCATGATTATTTGGAATGAGGTGGACGTTTTTCGATTTGGAACAGGCCTGACGTGATTATTTGGAATGAGATGGATGTTTTGCGAGTTCAAACCGGTCTGGTGTGATTATTTAGAATAAGGTGGACATTTTTCGAGAATATTAAGGCCTGGCATGCTCATTTGGAATAGAATGGACATTTTTCGTGTTGGACCAGGCCTGGCGTGATTATTTAGAATGACGATTATTTTGTAAAACAGTTGAATTTTTAACACGAAAATAAGAATTTTCAACAAGAAAGTTAATTTTCAACCAAAGCCAAAAATGGAAAAGTTACATTTTCAATTAAAAAATTATTTCTAAACAACAAAAGAACGAATTTTGACAAAATAATCAAATTTTTAACCCAGGAGATGAACCTTGAACCAAAAAATATAATTTTAACAAAATAGTTCAACTTTTACTCAAGTAGTTGAATATTCAATTAAGAAAGATCAATTTTCAATAAAATAGTTAATCTTTCAACAACAACAAAAAATAATAAAATTCAACGAATAATGTAACAGTAGATATTTCAACCAAAAAATATTTTAATTTTAAATCGAAAACAGTTGAATACAACCAAAAAATACGAATTTTTAATAAAACAGTTGAATCCTCAACCCAAGAAGATTAATTTTCATCCAAACAGTTGTGCATTTTTATATAACAAAATTCATTTAAAGCAGATGAATTTTTACACCAAAAAGATGCATTCGAAAAAACTAGTTTAATTTTCAACCACGACAGATTTCAGTTGAATTTTCAACAGAAAATTAATTTTCTATGACAATAAGCTTAATTTTCAATCCAAAAAGACAAATTAACAACAAAACAGTTGAATTTTCAACCAAATAATATTTTTAACTAAAAATATAATCGTCAGGAGGAAGAAACTGCAAAAATTCTCCCAAAAACACGAATTTCAAACGACAACAAAATCCACAAAATAGTAATAATAGTAATAATAGTAATAATTTTCGACCAAAGTGAGCAATTTTCAATTAACGTGATGAGTTTTTAATTAAAATTATGAATATTAAACTTGAACAGTTTAATTTTTAAACAAAAAGATGAATCTTCAAGCAAGATAATTTTTTTTTCAACGAAATACATGATTTTTCGACTAAAAAAGATAAATTTTCGAATAAAAATTGAATATTTAAATTTTCAGTTTAAAAAATTAATGTTGAACTAAAAAGATGGATTTTCAATTAAACTAATGGAATATTCATCTAGAATAGTTCAATTTTAAGTAGAAAGAAAAAAAAATTTTCATTAAAAAAAAACGAACTCTCAACTAAATACTTAAATTTTCAATTAAAGAGATCAACTTTCAATTAAAATTATGAATCTAAAAAAAAATTCTGCATTCAAGAAAGAAAAAAGCTCGAACAAAACTGTTGAATTTTCAAGCAAAAAGGACTAATTGTCAACAAAATACATGAATTTTTAACCAAATACTTGAATTTTCAACTCAAAAAGATAAATTTTCAACCAGAAATGCAATAGTAAAATTTCCAATTGAAATATTAATTTTCAACTAAACTCATGAATTTTTAACTCAAATTATGAATCTTCAATTGGAATAGTTGAATTTTAAACAAAAAAAATTAATTTTCGACAAAATACAGGAATTTTCAATTAAAAAAGATAAAATGTCAAGCAAAAATTGAATAGTTAAATTTTCTGTTACAAAAATTCATTTTCAACCAAAGAGATACATTTTTAATTAAGATATGACGGAATATTCAATTGGTATAGTTACATTTTCTGTTTTAACAAAACAACTAATTTTCAACAACAACAAAACTAATTTTAAAAAAAAATAGTTACATTTTCAAACGAAGTAATTTTCAACTAAAATGATGATTCTTTAACTGGAATAGTTAAATTTTAAAACAAAAACATGAATTTTCAACAAAATACATGACTTTTAATTCCGACAATTTTGGAAATCTTTTGAAATCTTAAAAAAAAACTTTTATTCTCTTGAAAGCTTTCAAAATTACTAAAAAGCATCTTTTTCGAAGTCTTCAAAAACTACATTTTGTTTTAAGTTTCTTTCAATTATTTTTGAAATTGTTCAAAATTTCTAAATATAGTTTAAAATGTATTAGATTTTTCCTAAAATATTTCAGAATTCTGAAAAATTGCCTTAAAATCTTCCGGATTCAATTTCGGAAATATTTTGAAATAGTTTTCAATTTCATCTTAAAATAATTTTTCAAAGAAAAAAATCATTTTTTGAAAAATTAAAAAAAATGTAATCTTGCAAAATTCAAAAATTTTGCTTTAAAATCTTCTACATTCTTCTTCAAAATATATTTTTTTAATTTTTCCAAAACTTCCTACTATTTTTTAAAGTGATTCGAATTTTTCTTAATTTTTTTCAACTTAAAAATTTTTAAAATTGCTTTAAAATCCTCCAGGTTAATTTTCGATAATTTTGGAAATCTTTTGAAATCTCTCAAAGAAAACTTTTATTCTCTTGTAACCTTTCAAAATTGCTAAAAAGCATCTTTTTCGAAATCTTGAAAACCATAACCTAAAATGGTTAAAATTGTGATTCTTTTTTCAAATCTAGTTTTTTTTTATTATTAAAAATACTAATTTCCGACGAAAAACATTAAAATAATCCAAAATTTTTACAGGTTGTAAATCTTGTTCATATTAGAATGATTTTGGTTTTAAAATACCTAATTTGGGTGTAGAACACTAACA
The DNA here is from genome assembly GCA_011634705.1 of Andricus grossulariae. Classification (NCBI taxonomy): domain Eukaryota; kingdom Metazoa; phylum Arthropoda; class Insecta; order Hymenoptera; family Cynipidae; genus Andricus; species Andricus grossulariae. The sequence continues at coordinate 153,121,043 of JAABKJ010075445.1, read as the reverse complement.
TAACCTAAAATGATTCAAAGTGTTGAATCTTCTTTAAAGTCGATTTTTTAAATTAAAAATACTAATTTCCGACGAAAGATATTAATATTATCAAAAAAATTAAAAAGATTCTAAATACCAACTTTCGATGTAAAATACTAGCATAACCTAAAATTGTTGAAAAATTATTTATCTTCTTTGAAATTGAGCGAATTTGCACAATGTTGTTAATTTTATTATTTTAAACAAATATAATGGGATTGAAATCTAATGATTTTTTGTGTCAAATTACCAATTTCAGGTGAAACCCCAACATAACCTAAATTTGTTTGAAAATTGTAAATACTCTCTGATATCTAATAATTTTTTATTGAAAATGCCAATAATTTTCACCGAAAAAAAAATTACAAACATAACATAATAGAATGTTGTTCAGAATTATAAATCTTCTTCAAATACTAATGATTTTTATTCAAAATAGATGATTTCTTGTCCAAAAATTGTGAATCTTCTTTAAATTTGTTATTTCATTAAAAAATGTCAATTTCTGACAAAAAATACTAATAAAATCCAAATTTTTTAAAACATTCTAAATCTTGTTCATATTATAATGATTTTTGTTTTAAAATACCAATTTTCGATGTGAAACCCCAACATTACCTGAAATTGTTAAAAAATTATTATTATTTTTTGAAATCTAATTTTTTTAAATTAAAAATACCCGACGAAAAACACTAACATAATCTGAAACTCTTAAAACATTCGAAAAAGATACTTTTTAGTAATTTTGAAAAGTTTCAAGGGAATAAAAGTTTTCTTTTAAAGATTTCAAAAGATTTCCAAAATTGTAGACAAAGAATCTGGAAAATTTTAAAGCAATTTCTCTAATTTTTCAGTTTAAAAATAATTATGGAAAATTCAAATTTTGAAAAATAATGTCAAAGATTTTGAAGCAAAAATTTTGAATTTTGCAAGATTACACCATTATCAACAAAACAGTTGAATTTTGAACTAGAAGTATGATTTTTTACTAAAACAGTTTAATTTTCAACAAAATAATTACATTTTTAAGAAAATAGTTACATTTTCAACCAAATTTTTGAATTCTCAAAAAGATGAATTCTTAATAAAACACTTGAATCTTCAACAAAATAATTAAATTTTCAACTATATAGTTGAATTTTCAAACTGATACTCGAACTTTCTGCCTGCAAAAAAATTTCCAAACAAAATGTCATATTTTCAAACGAAAAAGATAAAATTTCAACCAAAAGCTGTTGCATTTTCAACCAAATAAATTACTTTTTCAGAAGCCAATTGAATTTTTAACAAAACAAAGATGAACTTTTAATGAAAAAGATGAATTATTTGTCCAAATTAACGAATCTTTAACAAAGCAGTTGGATTCCTATAAAAAAATATGACTATGTTACATTCTCAAGAAAATAATGAAATTTACAACAAAATAGTTGAATATTTAACCAAATACTAGACTTTTCGACCTAAAAGGAACAATTTTCAATTAAAATTTCGAATTTTCAAACAAAAAAGATTAACCTCCAACAAAGGACAGTTGGAAGCAAATGGAAGAGATGAATTTTGATTAAAAAATTAATTTTAAACAAAATAAAAGAGTTTTCAACAAAATAGTAAAATTTTTTACCAATGTGATGAATTTTCAACTGAAATAATGAATATGCAAACGAAAAATGAATTTTAACGAGGGGGTTAGTTTTTAAACCCACATGTTGAATTTTCCAACCAAAAAGACGAATTTTCAAAAAATAAAGATTTTTAAGTCAAAACACGAATTTTCTGTAAAATAGTTGAATTTTAGGCCCAAAAATATTAATTTTCAACAAACAACTTAAGTTTCAACCAAACATTTGTATTTTCAACCAAAAAGGAAAATTAGTTTTCTACCAAAACAGACGAATTTTCAAGAAAGTGCATGAATTTTCAAACAAATAGTTGAATTTTCAACTAAAAAAACATACATTTTCAACCAAAAATGGAATATTCAAATCTTAAGTTAAAAAAAATAATTCTTAACAAAAAAAAGGAGTTTTTAACAAAATAGTCAAATTTCCAACCAAAGAGATGATGAACTGTCAACTTAAATGATAAATCTTTTTTTTAATCAGTTTTAACAAAGTATTTCAACTTTTGATTCAAAAGTTGAATTTTCCAAATAAGAAGACGAACTTTCAACAAATAAAGATTTTTTAGTCAAGAAATAGAAAAATCATATCCAAATTGTTTAACTTTTAAGTCAACAGACGAATTTTCTGTAAAATCAAAAAAATTAATTTTCAACCAAAAAGGTAACTTTGAACCGAAAAGTTCCATTCTTGAACAAAAAATAGGACATTTCACCCAATAAGATGAGTTTCTAACTAAAAAACATCAATTTTCAATAAAAAGTGAAAAAATAAGATTTTCAGTTACAAAAATTAATTTTAAACTAACAAAAGAAAAACAATTTTCAACCAACAAGTTAAATTTTGTACCAGAAAAATAAAATGTTAACAAGTTGGTTCACCTTTTACAAAATTGCTTGCATTTTCAATAAAACATCAATTTTTAACCAAAAATGTAAGAGTTGGATTTTCAGTTTAAAAAATTAATTTTCACCCAAAAAAATGAGTTTTCAACAAAGTAGTTATACTTGCAGCCAATCAGATAAATTTTTAACTGAAATGAAGAATTTTCAACCGGAATAGTTACAAGTGCCCAAGAATGGCCCTCATCGACGAAGAAGGTGTGGATCTCGGGACAGTGAGGGTACGTGGGTTAGCGTTCGTAGATGATAAGGTTTTTATGGCAGAGTAAAACCAAGACTTGCTGAAAACTTGTTGAAAACATCTATTAAACGTATTTTTAAGAGATCTTTTATTGACATCAGGTCGATTAAAATTTTTCAAAAACAATCCGAGATTTATGAAAAAAATTAGAAAACCATAAACGTGACCTTGAGAGGTCATCTTCAAGGTTAAAGGGCTGAACATTTCAGAAAAGAGTTTTCTTTTTTAACGTACAATCAATAAAGTAAAAGAATCTCATCCAACATGTTGAGTTTTCAAGTCATAAAGACGAATTTAAAAAAAAAAAGTTGAATTTAAATCCCAAAAATATGCATTGTCTAACAAAACAATTGATGTCTTGACTAAAAATTGAAAGTTTTCAACAAAATAAATGAATTCAACCAAAAAGTCTACTTTTCTACCAGGTGAGAATAATTTTTAACAAAATACATGAATTTTTAACCGAATATTTAAATTTTTAATGGAATTGTGAACCCAATTGTTGAATTCTCTACCAAATAAAGACAAATTTTCAAGAAAATAGATGAATTTTCAACTAACGAGATAAATTTTGAAGAAGAAATAGAATAGTTTAATTTTTAGTTAGAGAAATAAGTTTTTTAGCAGACAAAATCAATTTTTCACGAAATGGTTAAAGTTTCAAAGAAACAAATGAATTTTCTACCAAAAATATTAAATACCCACAAAAAAAATCGACAAAAATTTAGTACAATTTTTAGTTAAAAAAATTAATTTTCAAATAAAAAAAACTAATTTTCAACCAGGAACATGAATTTTCAACCAAATATTTTAATTTTTAATGGAATTTTCAACCTAGTTGAATCTTCAAAGAAAAACGTGAATTACTCACCAAGAAGATTATTATTCTACCACAAAGGACAAAGTTTCAAAAAAATACAGAAATTTTCAACCAAATAGTTCAATAGTTCAATTTTCGGTTGAAGAAATAATTAAATTTTGAAAACAAAAAGATTTTTCAACTAAAATGATGAATCATCAACAATAAAAAAAAAAATTTTTAACAAAGTAGTTCTACTTTCAACTGAGTAGTAGAATTTCGAACCAAGAAAGGTTTATTAGTCCCTATTCGCGATTAGCGAAAAACTAGAAAATTTATTCACATTTTACTTACTCTTGCACTTTAAAAATAAAATTGTGATAAAAAAAAAATTTATTACATTTATGTGAGAAATATGTCCAGAAAACGTGGTAAATGGAGCCCTATAGAAAATTCGAATCAAATTGTATTCTACATTGATGAATAGTTTATCCGGAAATACTTTGAAAATATATTTTTTATGTTTTTTAAATGTTAAAAAAATATTAAAAGTACGGCATAGTGGACAAAATGGTGTTGGAAAATAAATTCAGTCATTTTTTAAACAAAGGGTAATTGGTAATTAGTAATTAATGCGCACGTACTGATGAGAAAATCCAACTATTTTTCGTTGAAAGTTCATTATTTTTTTTAGAAAAGTCTAGTATAAAATTTTTGGTTAAAAATTTAATTATTTTACTCAGAATTCAACAATTTTGTTAAAAACTCACCTTTTTGGTTAAAAAATTAATTGTTTGGTTGAAAATTCGTCTTTTTGTCTTAAAAATTCAATGATTTAAGTATCATTTTTGTTTGTTTTTTTGCTCCAACCAAATAGCTTAATTTCTTACCAAATTGTTGAATTTGCAAGCCAAAAAGAAGAATTTTCTTCAAAAAAGTAGAATTTTAACGTAAAAGTTTTTCTTTCGTAGCAAATAGTTGATTTTTCAACTATAATTATGAAGCTTTGATAAAAAAAAATTAATTTTTTTACAAACTTGTTCCACTTTATGTCAAATAATCGATTTTTCAACCAAAAAGGATGAATTCTCATCGAAGCATATAACAGCTAATACTTCAACCAAAAAATTGCATTTTCAACCAAAAAGGACCAATTTTTAACCAAGAAAATGAAATTTCTATCAGAAAACACGAATTTTCAACAAAAAGTTGAAGTTTCGAATGAAAAAGATAAATATTTAACCACAGAGATGAACATTTAACTAAAAAAATTAATTTTCAACAAAGTAGTTGAATTTTTGATGAAAAGGGTGACTTTTTAGAAAATAGTTGCATCTTGAACAAAATAATTAAATTTTCATCCAAATAATAGAACTTGTGACGAAACAAGATTAATTCCGAAAAAAAATAATATTAGCTTTTTCAATAAGAAAATGAATTCGATAGGACGCTTGGTTTTTGTTTTAATGATAAAAAATAGCATTAAACAAAAAATTTTTGTTTTGGAAAACGACACAAGGAAAGAAAAAATAATAGTCAAACTTGTTCACTCAAAGAGGATGTACCAAGTTGTTATTTATAATTTGTAGAAAGGGCGGGTAGTTTTTTTTTCCATCGTAAAAAATAAGAATAAAAATAAAAAATTACATTTTTGGACAAACGACACAAGAGATGAAAAAAAAATTAAAAGAAAAAAGTTGTTCAACCAAAAAAGACCAACAAATTTGTTATAAGCTCTTGTGATAAAAATGCATTAAAAATTAAACATTTACTTTCTGGAAAAACGACACAAGCTACAATAACTTTTTATGTAACGAAAATTTTCACCTACTTTATATTTAGAAATTTGCTCAGAACCACTTTACACTAGTATGCGTATTTTCAGTTCAAATGATAAAAAAATTTTTTTAAATAAACAAAATAAATTTATGGAGAAACGACACAAGTTGCAATGAAATGTAAAATAACAACATTTTTTGTATAGGATGCACACTTTTTTTATAGTTATAAAAAAAGACAACGAGAATACGTATGTTTCAATACCAATGCCTATAATGAATTTTTTTAAGGTAAGTTTTTCATCAGGCGGTGGTTGCGTGTACCGAAATTTCGGCACGAATAGTTGATTTTTTTTTGGGTCCGAATTCCAAGCAGAAGGGGTTTTTTCACCGAAATTTCGGTACGAATTAACGATTTCTTTCGGTACATCAGGACATTTTATTTTTATAAACTCTAGAGGAAAGTCGTTTCTTCCAGAATTTGGGAGGCAAGCAAAGTTTAAAATGCTAAAGTTTGATTTTTTGTAACGGTATAACCTGAAAATCGGAAAGAGGGTGGAGGGTGTTGGAGTCTACTTTGCTAGATGGGTAGATTGTACCAGTTTATATTTATGAATTGATTTGAGGACTTTGAATGGAATTAAATAATTAATTAAGAAGGAAAGGGATTGATTCAATGGTTTTCACTGAATTTTATAATATTGTTCGAATATTTTTCCTGGTTAATTTGCTCAGAACAAGTCGGGACCTCCACAGTGTTTCGGGAGTTTCTTCTTTTTCTACATTCTCGAGAATATCTCAGAGGGGTCCACTTGGGGCACTCAGTATTTCCTTTTTTTTTTAATTTTCAAAATTCTTCATTTTTTCTTCATTTTCTTGAAATTGTTTCAAGTTTGAAATTATTTTTGAAACCTTTACAAAAATAATTTTTTTTAAATCTAGCAAAAGAAATTGTTTTAATATCTTCCAGATATTTTCTCGACAAGGTTGGAAATCTTTTGAAAATTTTAAAACTCTTTCAATTTTACCTTGAAATTAATATTTCTAAATAAGAAATCATGTACATATTTTCCAGGAATCTTCAATAGAAAACTTTTTTATTGTCTTGAAAGCTTTCAAAAATATTAAAAAGCTTCTTTTTTTCCAAGTCTTCAGAAATCTACATTTTATTTCAAATTCCTTAGAATTATTTTGGAAATTTTTCAAAATTTTTAAATATAGTTTAAAATGTGTTAGATTTTTCATAAACTTTTTTCAAAATTCTGCAAAATACAAAAAATTGCCTTGAAATCTTCCGAATTCAATTTTGGAAATATTTTGAAATAATTTACAATTTTATCTTAAAATTAATTTTTCGAAGCAAAAAATAATTTTTTTAAAAATTCTAAAAATTTTGTGAACTTGCAAAACTCAAAATTCTTGCTTTAAAATCTTCTACATTCTTTTTCAAAATCATTTTTGGACATTTTTTCAAAACTTCTTAATATCTTTTAAAGTGAATCCAATTTTTCATATATTTTTTTTTAACTAAAAAATTTTAAAAATTGCTTTAAAATCTTTCAGAATCTTTTTTGACAATCTTGGAAATCTTTGGAAATCTTCAAAAGAAAACTTTTATTCTCTTGAAATCTTTCAAAATTACTAAAAAGCATATTTTTTCGGAATCTTAAAAAATCTACATTTTGTGTTATATTTTTTGAAATAGTTCCATGGTTTGAATAATTTTTGAAAATTTTTCGAAATTTCTCAATATCTTTTAAAATAAGTAGTTTTTCTCCTGAAAAAAACATTTTAATTCTGCAAAATGAAAAAATTGCCTTGGAATCTTCCACATTCTTTTCTGAAAATTTTGGAAATTTTTCGAAATGGTTTGAAATCTTGTGCAATTTTATCTAGAAAATTTTTCCGTTCTCTTAAAACCTCTTATTCCTAAAAAGATTCTAAATTTTTTCTTGGAAATCTTTGAAAATCCATTTTTTTCAAATTTTATTAAATCGACATGTTGTTTAAATTTTCATGAAATCTTTGCGAAACTTTTTAATAATATTTCTTAAAATAGCACGAATTTATGGTAAAATGTTGTGAACGTGCAGAATTGAAAAATTTGGCTTTAAAATTTTCTAAATTATTTTTCGAAATTTCAGAGAATTATTTTGTAATATTGAATAAAGGAGTTATCTCTTAAAATTAATTTGCCAAATACAACATTATTTAAATTTTACAAGGAATTTTAAGAAAACTGTTTTATTCTCTTGAAATCTTCAAAATTCTCAAGGCAAAATGTTCGGCGAAATTCTCTCCATTATTCTCCTTCATCACAAAAGAAAAACTTGATAAAAAAAATCTTATACTTGTCAAATCCTATCTTCCAAAATTTTGGAAATTTCTATCAAGTTTTAACCATCGAGAAATCTTATATTGATCCATCAATAGTTTCTCAATAAAACTCTATCAAATCCTATCCCCTCCAGACTGATATCAAATCCTAAGTATCACAATCTCGGAAATTTTTACCAAATTCTATCAATCAAGAAATCTTCTACTTACATATATATATATATATATATATATATCTTCTCCCTAATTTCCTTAACCCTCCCCTAAGTCCCCTTCCAGAGAATGCTTATTAGTATACGACAGTTTGATATTCACATTGAATTCTAAAAATCATGATGCACAATTTGAAAATTCATTAATTTTTCAATTTTCCCATTAGAAAAAATATACTTTTTAAAGTTTTCAGACTTACTAAACTTCAAAGTTTCACAATATTATAAAATTTTCAGTTTTCAACGTTAAAAATTACCGTGATTTTTTTTTAAATCACCTAAATAATTAAGAAATAACCTAAATGACGAATTTTCAAAAAAGTAAATAAATTTTCTACCAAATAATTAAAATTTCAACCTATAAAGGAAAAGTTTTCAATTAAATATTTTGACAGAGTAGTTGAATTTCAAAATAAATAATTCATCTTTTGACCAAAAAGTTTTATTTGACATCAAAGTAGTTACAATTTTAACAAAAAATATCAGTTTTCAAACAAAAAGCTAAATTTCTACCAAATTACTGAATTTTTGAGACTAAAAAGGGAAACCTCTACAAAAGAGATAAACTTATGACTCAAAAAATATGAATTTTCAACAAAAAAGATAATCTACGACCAAATAGTTGAATATTTAAATCAAGAAAATAAATTTTTAACCATAGATGGAATAGTTCAATTTTCAATTTAAAAATTAAATTCTTTACAAAAAAAATAAAATTTCAATAAAATAGTAAAAATTTTCAACCAAAGAAGTTAATATTAAACTAGTATAATACCAAATAGTTGATGTTTTAACTTATAAAAGAAAAATTTTCAACCTAAAATTTTCAAGAAAATATTCAAATTTTTAAATACATTATTAATTTAACTTTTCAGAAAAAGTTATTGAAGGTATTGATTTCTAAGGAGAAAAGACAAATTTTCTACAAGGTTCAAATATTTTTCTGAGCATATTCCTCTTCTGGAAAGTTTCTCAATACAGTAAAATAATAAAACAGCACCATCGCCCCTTTCCAGCTTAATCAATAGCACCTCTCTCATCACCCAGTTCCACCTTTATAAGTCTTAATCAACAGCATTCTAGCTCTATAAATCTTAATCAGTTTCAATAGCCCTATCGTCCATTTCCAGCTATATAAGTCTTAATCAATAACACCTGAGTCATCAGCCCTTTCCAGCTCTATAAGCCCTTATGAATATCAATAGCACCATCACCCCTTTCCAGCTTTATAAGCCCTTATGAATATCAATTGCACTATCACCCCTTTCCAGCCCTATATGTGTTATTCAATAACAATAGCCTCATCGACCCTTTCCAGCTCTAAAAAACGTAATCAATAGCACGTGAATCATCAACCCTTTCCACATCTATAAGCATCTATCGATAGCAATAACACCATTACCCCTTTTCAGCTCTATACGTCTCAATCAATAGCAATAGCGCCATTACCCCTTTCCAGATCTATCAGTCTTAATCAATAAGAACCAACGCATCAACCGTTTTCAGATCTACAAGCCTTATTAAATAGCAATATCAACATCACCCTTCTTCAGCTCTATAAGTCTTGATAAATATCAATAGCACTATCACCCTTTTTCTGCTTTATATGTGCAATCCAATAGCAATAGCATCATCAACCCTTGCCAGATCTAAAAAAACTAATTCAATAGCACGCGAATCATCAATCCTTTCCACATCTATAAGCCTCAATTTATTGCAAAAACACCATTACCTCTTTTCGTCTCTATACGTCTGAATCAATAGCAATGATCCTTACTAAAAAATTCAATTGTTTATAAACTGGTTCAACTTTAAGTCAAATAATCGACTTTTCAACGAAAAAAAGATGATTTCTAAACGAAGCATGTAACAGTTTATATTTCTACCAAAAAGGATAAATTTTCGACCAAAAAGATTAAATTTCTACCAAGAAAGACGAATTTTCAACAAAATACATGAATTTTCAACTGAAGAAGATCAATTTTCAACTAAAAAAGATACATTTTTAACCAAATAGTTAAATTTTCAACTGAAAAAGATAAATTTCTAACCAAAAATGGAATAGTTTAATTCTCAGTATAAAAAATTTCGTTTCGACACCACATGAAACAAATTTTCATCAAAATAGTTAAATATTAAACCAAAGAGATGAACCTTCAACTAATTTATTTATTTATATTTTCACACTCTTTTCCATATTCTCCACTTTTCCGCTTTTTAAAGAATACCTGCTTTTTCTCATGTTTTCAAGAAATTTCGCCTTTTTCTCGATTTTTTGTTTAAATTTTTGCTTTGGTTAGAAATTCTACTATTTGATTGAAAATTTAATTAATTTGTTGAAAATTTAACTATTTTGCTAGGAAATCATCTTTTTGGGTCAAAAATTCAACAACGTAGTTGAAACTTAAACAGTTTTTTTTTAAATTATCTTTTTGATTGAAGATTCATCTCTTTAGTGGAAAATTTAACTATTTTGTTGAAAATTCGTTTCTTGTTTGGTTTAAAATTAACTTTTTTTTCAACTAAAAATTAAATTATTACATTTCTAGTTAAAAATTTATGTTTTTGACTTTTTTAGTTAAAAATTCAACTATCTATTCAAATATTCATCTTTTTCAGTTGAAAATTCATGTATTCGGATGAAAATTCGTGTTTTTCAGTAGAAAATTAATCTTCTGAATTTATAATTCACCTTTTTCGTGGAGTTTCAACTAAAACGCTAATTTTCAACCAAATAGTTGAATTTTCAAATAAAAATATAAATTTCAAAACCAGCAATAGAATAGGTAAATTTTTAGTTAAAAAATTAATTTGAAAAACCACGATTTTTAAACAAAATAGTTAAATTTTCAACAACAACAACAAATAATTTTTAGCGGAGTAGTTAAACTTTCAACTCAAACAGATAAATTTTCAACCAAACAGTTCAAATTTCAACGAAAGAGATGAATTTTCAAATAAAATGATGAATTTTCAACCAGAAAAGAAGAATTTTCAACAAATTAGTTAAATATTCATCCAAAAAATTTATTTTGAAAACAATTCAAAATTTTATTTTTTTGTTGAAAATTTAATTCTTTTGTTCAAAATTCAACGATTTTTTTAGAAAATTATTCTGTTCGGTTGAAAATTCAACTGTTTTTTTTTTAATTCAACTATTTTGGCGGAAAATTCAACTATATGTTGGTTTTTAAGAAATAGTTGAATTTTTTACCAAGGGCAGTTGAATTTTCAACCAAATAGAATAGTTTTCTAACAAAATGGTTGAATTTGAAATAAAAAAAAAATAATTAAATCGACTGCTCCTACTTAAATAGCATTTATCGCAAGTTGACGCAGATTTTAGTTTATGATTTTATATGCGCAATGGAATAGCAATATTTTCAGATAAAAAAGTTAATGAATTTCCAACAGAATCTTTAAATCTAAAAATATTAATAAAAAAGTTTAATTTTGTACTCAAGTAGTTTAATTGTCAACCAAAAATATTAATTTTCTACCAAATTGTTGAAATATGGAACCACAAATCCCGCTACCTTAGTGATTATCTTCTGGCTGACAGTAGTCCGAGTTACACCGATGAGCCCACAGCAGGCCGGTTCAGAATAAGCTACCTTGAATATGAGAGCGGCTTTGTTTTGCGTCAGCGCAAAAGCGTTTTCCGCAGTGGCTCTCTATTGCACGCATGGAGTCCTTGTGGCTTCTTCGCTGACGCGAATCCGGGCGCTCTCATTTAAGCTAGCTTATTCTAAGCCAGCGTACTGTGAGTTTGCCGGTATAACTCGGTTCAATTACTTTTTCAGTGCACAAAAATATCATAAATCTCTTCTTTACAGAAGTCGGTGCTATGAATAATAGCGGTAGAATTGGTCGTCGTAGGGATGGTCCTATTGGGCTTCGTCATAATACATTTCCAAGTCCCCATCCAGGTAATGAAAATGCTCCATCCTGCTGCCCATGTGCTTACCTTCTGTCTGACAGTTAGTCTTCCAGTGTACAAAAATTTCATAAATCTCTTTTTACAGACCTCGATGCTTGGGTTAATCATGGTCATAATCACCGTACTGAAGTTTAAAATGCTCATCCTCGTAATACTAACTATCCACGAAACTCGATATTGATATAAAAAGTGGTAGACGGGCTCTCTACAAATTGGCATTTGCTAAGAGGAGAGCTCGTACATAATTCAAATATTGCAAGGTGCAATGTTCCACATGGATACGCTATTGTTGTTCTCATTGCTAACGAACCTTTATATGCATGTCTTCATCCATATTTTTCTCATAAAGAGCCTACAAGCAAAGAGCATACTGGTGGTGTTTCAGAATTCTTTGCTTATGTAATCGGAGAAGGTATGCTTGGACTAGAAGGCATTCTTACGACTGGCAATGCACGAATAACACTCAACACGTTCGGTGGCGTATATGCGCCACATATGCAGCCACATATGCAGCGAGTCGGGCACGTTCGTTACATAAATACTGATCCAACTATTCTAGTGAATTCAATTAATGCTGATGGAGATATATACAAACGCGACGAAGAATAGCGTAGACCTAGAGTCGACTCGAAATGAATCGATTCTCTAAAACAATCAAGGTCAATCGATCTAACATCAATAGATTTATAAAGTCGTTGAAATTTTAATCAATCATTATTTTTGAAAAAATTGTACTAATCATTAATAATGAAAAAATTATATATAATAGTGTTTAAATCAATAGTTAATAAAACAAAAATTTCCAGTGAGCATTTCATTTTTCATTCAGTAGCTTTTTTTTAATGATAGGCAATATTATGAGGCAGGTCTGTCTGGCCAAATAAATTTCCTATCCCTGCTGAAAATTTAGGATAAGTTTCATATTCCGCCATTGGTACGATCTTATTAAGAAAATATTCAGGAATGTGTTTGTTTAAGTCCGAAATTCATCCGGACAAAGAATGACGACTCCGGACAGAGTTCGAATAAATCCAAAATTTATCCGGAATTCAAAACCTGAAATAATTTCCGTCAGAGCATAAATGGAAAGTAGTCCCGTCTTATCTGAAATTTGTCTGGACGAGAACTTTTACTCCGAAAAGAGTCAAATATAGATCGAAATAAGTCCGGACACAAATACGGAATCTGGAACAAATCCAAATCAATCTGAAATTAGTCCAGGAGGGAAATTTATTATGTACTAGAATTAATGTGCGAATGGGAAGAAGTCCGGTTCGATCCGGAATTTGTCTTGCTGAAAAGACGGAATCCGGATATATATATATATATATATATATATATATAAAGTAAAATACTAATAAAAATAAAATATTAATTTTCCCCAAAAAATGTAATAGTTGATATTTAAAGCAAAGAAGGATTTTAATTATGTAAATAAAAAACAGTTGAGTATAACCAGAAAAGACAAATTTTCATCAAAATACTTGAATCTTTAACTGAAACAGATCAATTTTCAACCACACAGTTCCATTTTTAACAAAAAAATTAATTTCCAAAAGAAAAAACAAACGAATTGTTGCAAAATACATATATTTTCCACCAAATAGTTAAATTTCAAACCAAGAAGATTAATTTTCTATCAAAAGAGACGATTAAAGAAAAACATGAATTTTAAAATAAATAGTTGACTTTTCAACTGAAACTGATGAATTCGAAACCAAAAATCGAATAGTTAAATTTTCAGTTAAAAAGTTCATTTTCAATAAAAAGAAAACAAATTTTCTACAGGATTGTTGAATTTTCAAGCCAAATAAAAGAATTATTTACAAAACAATGTCATTTTTAACTTGGAAATACTCATTTTCACCAAAAAATGCAATAGTTGGTATTTAAACCAAAAAAGATTTTAATATGAAATAAAAAAAAGATGAATATAAACAAAGATGATGATTTTTGAACAAAATACCTAATTGTCAACAGTGCAGTTGCATTTTTAACCAAAAAATTTATATTTACCACAAAAGATAAATTTTCAACAAAAGTTAATAAATTTTTGAGGACACGAATTTTCAACAAATTACATAATTTTAAACTAAATATATTAAACAATGTATGTGATGTTAGTTCAAATATTATGTTATTAATTTGTAACTAAATAGTTACATTTTTAGTATAAAAAAGATTGACTTTTAACCAAAAATGGTGTAGTTACTTTTTTTTTAGGACAATTAATTTTCAATCAAAAATGAGTTTTCTATAAAACAGTTTAATTATGTACCAAATTTTGACCGAAAATATGAATTTTCTACAAACCAGCTAATTTACAACCAATCAGTTAAATTTTCAACCAAATAATTAAATTTTCAGTATAAAAAAATAATTTGTAACAAAAAAAACATGAATTCTCAATTAAAATTATGAATCTTCAAACCAAAAAATATTTTGTAAGAAACTAGTTAAATTTTCAACCAAGGTGTTGAATTTTCAATGTAAAAATAAGAATTTTCTACGCAAAATGTAAAAATTGATTTCTCAACAAAAAATATTTTAATTTAAAGTAAAAACATTTAGATTTAACTAAAAAAAGGGGGTTTGAACAAAATACATCAATTTTCAACTAAATACTTGAACTTTCTGTGAAATTGTTTAATTTTTGAGTCGAAAACACGATTTTTCAACAAATTACATCATTTTTCAACTAAATATATTAAACAGTGTATGTGATGTTAGTTCAAATATTATGTTATTAATTTGTAACTAAATAGTTAAATTTTCAATCTAAAAAATATTAACTTTCAACCAAAAATAGTGTAGTTACATTTTTGTTTTGCAATTAATTTTCAATCAAAAATGAGTTTTCTGTAAAACAGTTTAATTCTGTACCAAATTGTCGACTGAAAATATGAATTTTCTACAAACCGGCTAATTTACAACCAATCAGTTAAATTTTCAATAAAATAATCAAATTTACGTTTAAAAAAATAATTTGTAACAAAAAAAAACAGGAATTTTCAACTAAATTATGATGTTTAAACAAAAAATTATTTTTTAAGAAAGAAAAGAGCTCATTTACTAAATTCGTTAACACTGAGATCATAATTCAAATAATCTTACACGTTTAAGCTAAATTCGTCAGTGAAGTGGGAAATTTATATTATTTCTCCTATGAGAGCCCATTTGAAACTTCCAGAAACTAATATGAATTCTCCAAAAATGCAGAGTTTCTACCCGATAGATGATTTTAATTTTATAAAAATTTTACAGTTTTTTCGATCAATTGTTGATTTTTCTTGAACAATTGGAAAGGTTCTAAAAGATCTGAATAACTTCAAGCCACTTTTTGAAAGATTTCTTAACATTGGAAAAGGTTACAGAGATTTCATATTTGGAACAGCGAATTTCAAAAATGAAATCATAAATCGGAGTTAGTGAATTATTTATTATCTGGAAAAAAAATTTGTTTCAAATCCTAACGATAGGCTTATTTTTATAACTGTAAAGAAGACCCACACAATTTATGTGCCTATACATAAAACTGTCTGGAGGACAGAATTGATGAAGTTTTAATCTATGTTCTAGTACGTCATAGAATCATATAAAATAAATACATTTAAATAAAAATGGAAAAAATGGAAAAATATCAGTAATCTAAAAATTAAGAGTTTCTGAGTTTTATTCTATATAAATTGTGTCTCCTTATTTTGTCAATAAGCAACAAAATCGTTATCCGTCTTTAAATAATTCTTTTTTCTTTTATTTGACCGTGAAAACTGTGAGTTAATCAATCCAGTGCTGGCTAGCTAGCTCGATAGAGTGGCGAAGGTTAGGAATAACGCAGAGGGTGAGGTTGTAAGAAAATTTAGACATTCTAAATCAGTACTCTGGGAACTGAAATGGAAGCAAAATGGGGGATTTTTTACGTTTCACGAATGTTTTTTTAAAAATATGTATCAAGAAAATATAATTAATTTAGAAATATTTTGGATTTGTAATACATTAGAGTAAATACTTATTGATTTGCAGGAATTTTCTGGTGTCAGCAAAATTATTTGTACTCAGCTTATTCTGATTATGCGAAAAACGCAGTAATAGGTACTCCCGCAGTAATAGGGACACTTACCCTCACATCATTTTTCTTTTAATTTGAAAAGTTTGAGTAAAATTATTTATTTCTGTTCGAAAAATAAAATAATGGCAGGCTACGTTAAGTTAAAGTAAAAAATTGCAGGTAAAAACCTTAAAACTTGTTTTAAATAAAGTTGATCCAGCCAAATTCCAAGAAAGTCATTTTTTGTTCATCGATATATAGATCCTGCGCTTTGCAGCAACTGTTTTCATTATTTTGAAATTTATATGCTAACTTAATACCTACAACTGTCACGGACAGGAAGAAATTGTGGAATGTAAATCTAAATCTTAATTCAGTCGCGAATGCCAAATACATATGTATCTTTACTAGAATTGCCTAATCATATTTTCGTCGAAGGACAAATATTTTTTGTAAGAGTAGAAAAAATTATTGGGTCGGCATAAGAGGAATAACTTTTTCAATTATTTAAACAATATATTAGCTCATCAACGTACCGCTTTATTTTGTTTTGCCATTTCCAAAAGTTTCATAAAATGAATATTTGATATTTATTGTTTTGGATATAAAATGAGGTAAACGTGAAATCGATACTCCTGTGTTGGGAAATCATTATGAAAGTATCAGATGCTATGAATTAATTTTTAGATTTATATTACACGTTATAATTACTGATTACTAATACTACATACCGATTAAGAAGTAGATATATCAATCACAAAAAGCCATCCCTAAGACAATTAACGAGCCCCATCCTAGTTAAAAGCATCTAAAAATGCTAGAAAGTTTTTTACTTCTGTGATTAATCTCAGTTTAAAAATATAGTGACTGTATCACATCGTTACAGAAGATGTAATAGTTGCTATTCCAACAAACAAAGGTTTCAATTTTTGATTGAGCGCAGTTGACTTGAGCTAAAAGAGATGAAAATTTAAATAAATTGTTGGATTTTCAGATAAAAAAGATCAATTATCAACCGAACATGGAATAATTAAATTTTCAGTTGAAAAAGTCCCGATTTTCTACATTGTAATTTGCAATTGGTAACAGCTTGTAGTTTAAATTTTATGGCAACAACATGGGAGGCAGCCGATTCGAGCTAGGAAGGTTTGCGGCGTCCCAACGAAAGCGGCACTTACACTACGCGCGTTGCCACACCTACACGGAACTTTGTTGCTCTGTAGTTTCCAATCAAAAGACCGCACAATATTATTGTATTTGAATATTTGTCTGATTTTTTTTTTATCTCACCACCATTACCCGTTGTCCAACAAAATGTGGGACACTCTGTATATATACTCTCTACGATGCCTGTGATTAGCCAGAACGCCCCACCGTGTACACTGGTCAAAATTGATTGGCCAATCATTCAAAAAAATACTTGATTGACCAATCAATTCCGACCAGTCTCTACCGTGGATTGTTCTGGCAAATCACATGAGGTACCAACGTACGATCGTGGACTTTAGAAAAATGTAATCCTGTATTTCTTATTACAGAATTAAGTTCACAGTCCAAGAGTTCACCTGATGATTACCCTACTCCTGCTGTATCTTCTTGAGGAGCTTCTACTTCTCCTCCTGGCAGACATTCTCCATATACGACTCTTTCTCTTGCTATACCTCATTCTTCTGCCAGGTCTCCACAACCTGTCGAGCCCCCTCTTCATGCCAGGTCCAGGTTTCTTTCTATCAGCCGAACATTTCATCGCGTACTTGGATTCAAATTTTAAGAACTTGGATTTATCAGGCTCATTCTTCCCACAAATTTGCACCGGATATTCGAACTTCGAACGTACACTTTTCCTCCTGATTAACCAGCTCAATTAAAAACCAGATCTTCTGTCGTTAAGCCCATGCCAACCGAGGAACAAATAGTATTATCAATGTTCAACGGTGACGTCTGTGCAATATTGGAAAAAACCTCAAACAGAAACACGATTTTACGTGGATTATTCAAACCTATTAGTTTGCCAATCCCGAGGAATGTCAGAGTATTTCGTAAATGAACCGTGTTCGGTTTTAACACCTACCCCACGTTTATTCAGATACCTTTCAAAAATTAAAGTTTGAAAGGTAGAGAAGTGTAATGTTGTAATTATAATTCCCCTTTAGGGTTCTTGCTGGACCGAAAAAGCCTAGAAATGACCGGAAATTTTATGAAACCGAAGAACCTGAAAAATAGCATTAAGTATCTATTTGAACAGGAATTCTACAAATTTTTAATAGGAAAATCTATCCAGTCCCCTCAAATATCAAATCATCGAATAGCAAACCAGATCTGTAAAAAAAAACTAGTTTTCTATGATTTTGATAATAAAAATTATATTACTGTTGACGTTATTTCAAATAGAAAAACATCTTTGATTGTACTTAGGTTCTTGCTGTGAAATTTCAATGTTGTGCCAAAAAATAAAGGCAGTGTCATCATTGCGCGGTTTGATGAAGCGTTTGCTGAAGAAAAAATTTTTTCCCAAAAATGTCAAAAGCACTATCGGCTTCAATAACAACAATAACATTGAAAAATTCGATAGGAAATTTTCTGAAGAAAAATTTTCTGCAGAAAAAATTTTTTCCCAAAAATGTCAAAAGGCTACAATAACAACAATAACATTAACATATTCGAGAGTAAATTTTCTGAGAAAAAATTTTCCGAATAAAAATTTTTTCCCAAAAATGTCAAAGGCACTATCGGCTTCAATAACAACAATAACATTGAAAAATTCGATAGTAAATATTCTGAGAAAGTATTTTATGAAGAAAAAATTTTTTCCGGAAAATCTCAAAAGCACTATCGGCATCAATGACGACAATAAAATTAAAAAATTCGATTGTAAATTTTATGAGCACAAATTTTCTGGACAAAAATTTTTTCTCAAAAATGTCAAAAGCACTATAGGTTTCAATAACAACAATAACATTAAAAAATTCGATAGTAAACTTTCTGCAAAAAATTATTTCCCCAAAAATGTCAAAAGCACTATCGGCTTCAATAACAACAATAACATTAAAAAATTCGATAATAAATTTCCTGAGGAAAAATTTTTTGAAGAAAATTTTATTCCCAAAAATGTCAAAAGCACTATCGGCTTCAATAACGACGATGAAAAAAAAAAAATTCGATATTAAATTTTCTTCGGAAGAATTTTCTGAAGAAAAATTTTTTTCCCACAAATGTCAAAAGCACTATCGGCTTCAATAACAACAATAACATTAAAGAAATTCGATAGTAAATTTTCTAAGGAAAAATTTTCTAAAGAAAAAATTTTTTCCCAAAATAGTCAAAAGCACTATCGGCTTAAATAACACCAATAACATTAAAAAATTCGATAGTAAATTTTCTGAAGAAAAAATTTTTCCCGAAAATGTCAACAGCACTATCGGCTTCAGTAACACCAATAACATTAAAAAATTCTTTAGTAAATTTTCTGAGGAAAAATTTTCTGAAAGTAAAATTTTTCCCGAAAATGTCAACAGCACTATCGGCGTCAATAACACCAATAACATTGAAAAATTCGATTGTAAATTTTCTGAAGAAAATAATTTTTCCCAAAAATATCAAAAGCACTATCGTCTTCAATAACAACAATAACATTGAAATATTCGATAGTGAATTTTCTCAGGAAAAATTTTCTGAAGAAAAAATTTTTCCCCAAAAATGTCGAAAGCACTATCGGCTTCAATAACGACAATAACAATGAAAAATTCGATAGTAAATAATCTGAGGACAAATTTTCTGAAAAAAATTTTGTTCCCAAAAATGTCAAAAGCACTATCGGCTTCAATAACAATAATAACAGTAAAAAATTCGACAGTAAATTTTCTGAGGAAAAATTTTCTGAAGAAAAGGTTTTCGCCCAAAAAAGTCAAAAGCACTATCGGCTTCAAAACAACAATAACTTTGAAAAATTCCATAGTAAATTTTCTGAAGAAAAATTTTGTGAAGACAAAATTTTTTCCCAAAAATGTCAAAAGCACTATCGGCATCAATCACACCAATAACATTAAAAAATTCGATGGTAAATTTTCTGAGGAAAAATTTTCTAAAGAAACAATATTTTCCCAAAAATGTCAGAAGCACTATCGGCTTCAATAACATCAATAACATTAAAAAATTCGATGGTAAATTTTCTGAGGAAGAATTTTCTGAAGATAAAATTTTTTCCCAAAAATGTCGAAAGCAGTATCGGCTTCAATAACTGTGCCATGTGGACGATATACTGGTCATCGTGCGAGGCCAGCATCTGGATGCGCTCTTTGGATTGATGCAGCAAACAGTGACGATAGTGGATTCATGGGGTAAGAAAACTGGACTATCGGTAAATCCGAGTAAGATAGACAGAGCTCTTTTTACAGTATAAGTATAAGTATAAGAAGTTATTAGTCGGGAACAACGGGTACACTGAAACTTGAAGGATAACAACTGGAAATTAGAGAATGATCTAAATATCTAGAAGTCATTCTGGATTAGAAGCTGTTATGGAACAAGCACCTGGAAAACAATTACAACAAGCTTGTAACGACTCTATGGCTCTGCAGGAGAGTTATAGGGAAAAGCCGGGGCTTGCAACCGGAAACACTTATGTCAATCTACACAGCCATATTGTGACCCAGGCTAACCTATACGGCCGTGGTCTAGTGGAGCAGGGTCGAGCTGTCAACGCTGAAGTCTTGACTGGAAAGGATCAGGGGACTGATTTTGAAAGGCGTCACTAGTTCGTCGAGTTCGACACCCACGATGGCATTGGGAGCACTAATAGGCTTGGATCCCCTCCATCTCACATGAAGGAGGGATGGTTCAACTGCGACGCACACCGGCCCAGTGGTGGAGACAAATGGTTTACAGATGGCTCCATGAACGAAGAAAATGCATGAGCCAGTGTATATCTCAGAAGGAATGGAATGGGCATCACAATCAAGATGGGGTACTACACTATAGTTCTAGAATTTGAGATTATGGCCATAGGCTAGTGCGCCTACAAGGCAACAGAGTACGACAACAAAAAAAACATCCGTATCTTCTAAGACTGCAGGGCTGCTATATTGGCCCTGAATGGAACAATGACCACGTCGCTATCAGTATGGAAATGCTTTGCGCACTAAATATGTTAGCGGCGGAAAACCGAGTTACTCTGCTATGGATCCCTGGACACATCGGTATCGAGGACAATGAGATATCGGATAGGACAGCCAAACTGGCAGCAAGAAGAAATTTTAATTGATCCGATTCAGTTGTAGGTATTTCCAGTAGGTCAGTCACTGAATAAATTAAGAGGCGGCTGACTGAGAAACATCAGAATGATTGGGATCTGGTCTCTGGTCGCAGACAGGCGAAAATCTCTTGGGCTCCTAACTTAACTCTACCCGATCAGGGGAAATGCTCAAGCTCGAGAGAAATGAAATCCAAGTCTTAACATAAATGCTTATAGGACATGAGAACCTCGGATATCACAGACATAAGACAGGGCTTGCGGAAAGTCGCCTTTGTCGTATAAGCAGAAAGGATAATGAGACAACTACTTACATCCTTTGTCACTGCCCTGCGATTGCGGGGAAACGTCTAACACTCACAGGCAACTACTGCATCAGTGAGTCAGAGATCAAGCGTCGGGGGCTGTTACGGCCTCAACCCAAACTAATAATAATAATATCATATATGCTTACATGTAGGTATAATTTCCTTATAAATAAGATAGGATAAGTCTACACGTTACAATGTTTTTGGCGAACCTGCGAGTTGATTCCCCCAATCCAACACCATCTGAGCAGTGAAAAAATTTGGTGGACTACTGCTGAGTCGCAGGATGTCAATTGCTCATCAGATGTGATACTAACGCATATCATTAGACTTTTTAATTTATTTGACCTTGTGCTTGATGGGTGTTTGCGAAATGCTCGAGGAGTGGCAATTGTCGTCAGAACCATCACTATCAGAGCATAGACCATGGTCTACTATTTAAAAATACTAGAACATTGTGCGTGCTATGCGCGCACTAATTACCCTTTCTTTAGAAAAAGAATTCGGTTCATTTTCCAACATTTTGTTATAGATTTCACAGAAAATCTTATATCATTTGAGAACGTTGTACATGATTTACAGAAGTTTTCTTATCATAGCAAGGAAATTCATAGAGTGAATTTAATATGAATGACAACTTTTCCCACTTACTTACAAATCTTCCTTTTGGTGCAAAATTATTTTTTTTTATTGAAAATTTTTTTTTTTTGAACTAGAAAGTCAACTCAAAGTTGTTTTGAAATTTTTCTATAGACATTTAATCTTTTTGGTAGATATTTTTTGTTGAAAATTTAGCTTATTCAGTTAAAGATTTATGTATTTTGATGAATTTTTTTTTTTAGAAAATTCACCTTTTTAGGTAAAATTCATGTATTTTATTTTATTTCTTTGGTTGAAAAAATAGTTTCTTCTCATTAAAAATTAATTTTTTAAACTAAAAATTCAACTCAATTCCTTATCGAGATTCTTTTTCATACAAATTTAATCTTTTTGGTACAAAATTCGATTTTTCAGTTGAAAGTTCATTTTATTTGTTTAAAAACTTATTTCTCCAACTGAAATATAAACTATACTATACTTTGTTAAAAATTTAGGTTTTTTGGCAGAAAATTAATCTTCTTGGTCAAAATTTTCAGTTCTACATTTGAAAATTATTTTTTATATTGAAAATTAATTTTTTTATATAAAAATTTAAAGATTAATGTTTTCAACTAAAAATTTGAGTATACTCCATTTTTCGAATTTTTGTTGAAAATTTATTTTATTTGTTCAGAAACATATTTCTCTAACTGAAAATTAAACTATTCTATTCTTTGTTTAGAATGTTTTGTATTTTTTTATTTGTATTTTCTTGATAAAAAATTCATTTTTTTGGTTGAAAATTTACCTAATTGGTGAAATGTTTTTTTTTTTTCATTTGAAGATGCATTATTTTAGTCAAAAGTTTATTTTTTTTGTTAAAAATTGAAGAAATTTTATAGAAAATATGTTGTTCTTTTTGTAAAAAATAATTTTTACAAGGAAAAAGGTAGCTACTTCATTTTTACGAGAAAATTGATATTTTTAAGTTGAAAATTCACTTATTTTGTTAAAAACATCTTCTCTTTTATGAGAGATTCAATTATTTAGGTAAAAAATCCATATTTTTTCGTTACAAATTCAACCTTGTTTTCAAACATAAGTCTTCGGGGATCTTCCGCCTCGAAGTTCGAAGTTAGTTGTCCAGTGCCGTCCGATGTTTTTTCATCACCCGCATCTTTACACGTCAACTTTTAAATACATTCTACTTTTATTTAGTGACTTAATAAGTATTATCTACTAAAAAAGAAGGATATTCTATATACTTGAATATTTTTTCAAAAAATATTGACGTTCCTAACGACTATCATTTTACCTTACTGTTGTGTAATTCCTCTCCTAATAAAAGTGAAAATCTCTTTCAAAATTCTGCGATCTACACTTTTTTTTAAGTAAATCGTTACCATGACACGAAAGAAAACTTTACATCATTCATTTGACAAAAATTTACAATACTTTGCATTATTTTATAATATACTGATATGAAAATAACACAATACTTATATCAATTATACGAGATAATCCTCAAAGAATGTTGTACAGGGGAGACACTAGTTGATATATGGGAAAGAAATCAGTTAAGATGGTTCTCGTTGTATATTGTATATCCTCACGAACGATCTTAAAAAAAAATATGTCTCACAAAATCACTCTAATCGTGAACTTTTAAAAATTTTGAACGAACTGTCATTTATGATACATTATGTTTTGTTCCGTTCCTAGGGTACCTTGAAAAAAATGAGTGAATTCTGTGTCAGATACTTTTACCATACTTAAGAATGAATGAATTATAATCTGTACTTCAGCCATAAATGAGTATAGATGAAGTATAGCATATACTCAATATTTTTCAAAGGGCGAGGTCCACTTAGAGGCTCGACCAGGGCCTGGCTCGAATCGAAACTTTGATATTTTTTAACGGGTTCAATTCGGACCAAACCCCTTCAGAACCCTTTATTATTGGGACGAAGCAAAAAGGTTCCGATTCCTGAATATAATCAATTTCTTCAAAATTTTGGCGCTCTTTCGGATATAAGAGTTCGAATTTCTTTATTGCGACAGTGAATTTATGATCAGAAGCCCGAAAAAAACTTTAGCATACTGAGTCTCATGGAAATCCGTCATTTTATTGAATATTTTATCTGCCAATTTATCGAAATTCTTATAAATTTAGTCGCCGTTTTCGATAAAAATCTCGAATTCTTACTTTTGAATCTAAAATCACTGTTACCAATTCAAAAACCCCCCTAGCACTGGGTTTGAAGAAATTCTTGTTCATTTCAAGATCTTTCAAAACCCGAAACTTTCGAGCAGCTCGAAACTTTTGAGTACTTAAATTTCATCAAAAACTCTAATGTCTTTGAGAACTCGAAACTGTTCGCGTACTCAAAGCCGTTCGAGTTCATGAGACTTTCGAGTAGCTCGAAAATGTCGAGAACTATAAATTTCGAGAATGCTCAAGCTTGATTCGACTCGAAGTTTTGAGCTTTTTTCACACCCTTAGTATGCTGGCTTCTTTTCTTCATGTTTGATTGTTCTCGAAGATGGTTCCAATTGGAACATTTGGCATGTGGATATAAATTGAATCATAAAGTTTGCTGTGCAATGGTTTTGAAGATTTCTTTGGATTTCAACATTTTCGAAGTATCTCGAAATATTTCAAGGCATTTCTAATATTTTTAACTGATTATAATGAATCTCAAGACAATTTTATATGACTTTTAGCGATTTAAAAATATTGTAGACAATTCCACAAAATTTGTCGGGACTGTGAAAAATTGTAAACAATTTCGAAGATTTTCATAGAAACTCTATGAATCCTAATCAAATTAAGAAGACTTAAAGTAATTTTAAGACATTTCAAAAGATTCAAAGTGGTTTTAGTGGGTTTCAAAATTCAAAACTATTTTCAGAGATTTCCGAAGATCTACTTAAATTCTATACCCTATGGAAGGATTTTCACGGATTTCACGAACTTTGTATGAATTTTTACTAAGTTTAGAACGCCTCAAGTGACTTGGAGGGATTTAAAAGATTTTGTAACGCTTCTTGAGGGTCTTAAAATATTTCAGTGATTTCTAAACATTTTAAGGAATTTCCGAGGATTCCTAGGGATTGCCAAATATGTTGAGACATTCCAATAGTACCCTTAGTGTTTTCAGTAATCTTAAGGGCATGTGATACTCAAAAAATTATCGATTTTAGCAGTGTTAGGTTTTCCCAGCTTTTTTCCTACTATAATAAAGATTTTGCCTCAAAAATTTGGGGAATGATAGCGAACATGCTAACGGGCGTCCCCGAACTCTTCTGTCGTGAAATAATTTAAAAAATTTTGTTAAAAATTCATCTTTTTGTTCTAAAATTCATCTATTCCAGTAGAATATTCATCATTTTAGTTGCAAATTTATCATTTTGGTGGAATTTTTTTTTCAATTTAATTTTTTTTAACTGAAAATTTAATTATTCCATTTTTGGTTGAAAACGGATGTTTTTTGTTCAAAATTCAACTACTTGGTTGAAAATTGATCTTTTGAAGTTGAAAATTGAACTATTTAGTTGAGAATTCATGTGTTTTGTTGGAAAATTGTCTTTTTGGTAGAAAATTAATCTTCTTGTTTGAAAATTCATCTTTTTGGTTGAAAATAAAATTACTTGATTGAAAATCAAATTCTTCGGTTAAAAATTCATGTCTTTTGTCTAAAATTCGTTCATTCCAGTTGAAGATTTATCATTTCGGTTGAAAATTCATCACTTTGGTTGCATTTTTTTGTGGAAAATTAATTTTTTCAACATTAAATTGAACTATTCCCTTTTTGACTGAAAATTGCTCTTTTTTTAGTTCAAAATTCAAATATTTGGTTGTAAATTGATCTTATTTAGTTAAGAATTCAACTATTTAATTAAGAATTCATGTATTTTGTTTAAAAATCTTCTTTTTTAGTAGAAAACTAATCCTTTTGGTTAAAAATTAAAATATTTGTTTAAAAATTCATCTATGTTGTTGAAAATGCAATATTTTAAATTGAAAAGTCAGGAATTTGAAGCGATCTAAATTGAATTTAATATGGTACTCACATTAGCTTTACCTAAATATGCTCTGAATTTTAAGTATAAGAAGAGAAAAAAAAATTGCTTCAAATTATTATTCAAATTCATGGACATTAGAGATAAATTCAAGAAATTATTGAATGTTTTAATATTATTTAATAAAAAACCATTATTTATAATAATCTCGCGAAACTGTATACATATTTATATTCACAAGCTCCTCCCTACTATGAAAAATTATAACTGAAAAAAGCTTGAGACACCTGAAAAAAACCTGGAATTGCCATGGAATTTTTTTCACGATTTGAGTAGACACCCTGGATGTGGTGTTTAAAAGATTGGATCTCAAAATTCAAAATCTTGTAACTGTCTCAATTGAGGAAAGTTTGGAAAACCGTTTTAACAATAAATTTCATTCACCCAACATTTAATTTTCACAAAGTTTTATCAACCCTACAACTCTGATATTCACGAAATGGATTGACCCTGCTTTAACTCACTTTTTATGAACAGAAAAGTCGACGATTGCTGATTTCCCTTAATTCTATATTAAACATACTTCATGTTAACATTTTTAATTTTTTACTTTTTCTTACCCATCTGAATATTGTGTTAATTAAAAAAACCAACCATTTTTCATACTTTCGAAATGTTCTAAACTTTCCTTTTTCAGTGCTAGCTTAATTCACTTATTAATAGACTAAAGTACTGTTTTGAGTATAATGAGATGTGATAGGGGGATGGTTATGGGCGGGGGGTGGTTTTTAGAATATATTTTGAAACTTTAATTAATTACTATTACTAAATATTTATTACAATAAGCACACTGTTAGGATGTTTTTATAAGTGTTTTTGAGATTTGTAAGAATTGTTTATATTTAGCACTCTTTAGTATTATTAATTGTTATCATAATTGTTTGTTTATGATATCTCTTTTTAATGTAAATGAAATTAAAAATTTTAAAGAATACAAATCTTTTAAACTGCACTTTTCTCGAATGTCATTGAAATTTTCGTTTAACATGTGTTACTATTTTCAGGATCCTCAGGAAAAAATTTTAAAAAACTGAAGATTCGAAAGCTATTTATTAGTTTCCGATATTTGATTCCAAAATCTACATGCATGGGTCTGAGTTCTAGACTGCCTGGAGAGCGTCCGCATATTACGTGCGATTCTATTTTCAGGATCGTTAAGAGAAAATTATTTCAAAATCTGAAGATTCGAAAGCTATTTATTATTTTCCGATATTTGGTTTTGAAATCTAGATGCATGGGACTGAGTTCTAGACTGCCTGAGGAGCGTCCACATATTACGTGATACTATTTTCAGGATCCTTAGGAGAAAATCATTAAAACAGAAATGAAGATTCAAAAGCTATTGATTAGTTTCCGATATTTTCTATTGAAATCTAGTTGCATGGGTCTAATTTCTTGACTGCCTAGGCAGCATCTACATATTATGTGACGCTATTTTCAGGATCTTCAAAAGAAAGTAATTTGAAGAAAATTGAAGATCCGAAAGCTGTTTATTAGTGTCCGACATTTGGTTCTAAAATCTAGTTATATGGGACTGAGTTCTAGACTGGATGTGAAGTGTCCACATATTACGTGCCATACTATTTTCAGGATCCTCAGGAAAAAATTTAAAAAAAGAAGATTCGAAACCTATTTATTAGTTTCCGATATTTGGTTTTGAAATCTAGATGCATGGGACTGATTTCTAGACTTCCTGAGGAGCGTCCACATATTACGTGCGATACTATTTTCAGGATCCTCAGGAAAAAATTTTAAAAAACTGAAGATTCGAAAGCTATTTATTAGTTTCCGATATTTGGTTTTGAAATCTAGATGCATGGGACTGAGTTCTAGACTGCCTGAGGAGCGACCACATATTACGTGATACTATTTTCAGGATCCTTAGGAGAAAATCATTAAAACAGAAATGAAGATACAAAAGCTATTGATTAGTTTCCCATAATTTCTATTAAAATCTAGTTGCATGGGACTGAGTTCTAGACTGCCTAGGGAGCATCTACATATCACGTGACGCTATTTTCAGGATCTTGAGGAAAAAATTATTTTAAGAAAATTGAAGATCCAAAAACTGTTTATTAGTGTCCGAAATTTGGTTCTAAAATTTAGTTGTATGGGATTAAGTTCTAGACTGGCTGGGAAGCGTCCGCATGTTAAGTACGATAGGATCTTCAGGATGCTAAAATGAAAATCATGAGAAGAAAAATGAAGATTCGAAAGCTATTTATTAGTTTCTGATATATTGTACTGAAATCTACTTGCATGGGACTGAGTTCTATGCTTTCTAGGGAGCGTCTACATATTACGTGACGCTATTTTCAGGAACCTGAGAAGAAAATCATTATAAAAAACTGAAGATTGGAAAGGTATTTATTAGTTGCCAATATTTGCTATTGAAATATAGTTGCATGGGACTGAGTTCTAGACTGCCTGGGGAGCGTTCACATATTACGTGCGACATTATTTTCAGGATCATGAGGAAAAACTCATTACAATAAACAGTGGAGACTCGAAAGCTATTTATTAGTTTCCGATATTGGCTATTATAATCTAGTTGCATGGGACTGAGTCCTAGACTGCCTGGGGAGCGTCCAAATATTACGTTCGATACTATTTCCAGGATCCTTAAGAAAAAATCATTCAAGAAAAATGAAGAGTCGAAAGCTATTTATTAGATTCCGATATTTGCTATTGAAATACAGTTGCATGGGACTGAGTTCTGGACTGGCTGTGGAGCGTATATATACAGGGTATCCCAGACTCAAGTGTCTGGACATTTGAGTCTGGGACACCCTGTATATGCATATAAATCATAAATTTAAATATTCAATAAAGTCTGGGGCACCTGCAATTTTCGACCCAGCCCTATTAGTTTCTCACAAGTTGTGATACGTTATAAGTTCTGGTAGTTTCAAGATTAATAAGAAGTTAGATAGCTATATAGAATAAGTTTATGTAAGCTATATACAGTTAAATAAGTTGTAATATATACAGGGCTTGAAACTGCTCAAGCTTAAAAAAATAGTAAAAGTGTAAATATACTTCTCTCAAAAAAAGAACCATAAAGTAACAATAATTTGGTAAAAAAGTAACCAAAAAGAAAGATTTTCTACCAAAAAAGACGAAGTTTTCACTAAAATTATGAATCTTCAACGAAAAAATGAATGTTTAAGAAAGTAGTTCAACGTTTAATAAAATGGTTGAATTTTTGTCACTAAAAAAGATGAATTCTTAACAAAAAATGTGATGGTTGATAAAATTACCAAAAATTATTTTAATTTAATATAAAAAAACAGTAGAATTCATTTAAAAAAGATGATTTTTCAACAAAATAAGAACATTTTTAACCCGAAAGATGAATTTTAAAATAAAATGATGTATTTTTAAACAAAAGGGTGATTTTTAATCAAGAAGATTAATTTTCTACCATAAAAAGACGGATTTTCAACTAAAATGATGAATTTTGAGCAAAAAAATAAAGTTTAAAAAAAATTGTTCAACTTTTACCCGAATTTTCAACCAAAGCAGATAAATTTTCATCGAAAAATATGATGCACAGTTTGATATTCAAACAAAAAAAGATTTAAATTTTAATTAAAGAACTAGCAATTCTACCTAAATTGACATCAGGATTCATAATAATTCAATTGATCCTTCTTTTTATACATTTTACATACGAACTAATTATTATTTCTTTGTTATTCTCTAATTTCCCCGGCTCCAAAGTGCCAAATTTACTGGAAAAATTTGAATTTTAAAATTTTTTCACAAGTTCCCTAAAAATTTCATTGATCAAAAACGCCGTGTTTTGAAACTTTCAAAGTGAAAGCTTCCGATTGAACGTTTCAACGGCATATTGTTAATGGAACCTGATAGGAGAGTGAACTTACACACATTTTTAAATAATACGATTAATGAATTAATTCATTTCGGGCAAAAAGTGTAACCAAAAGTAACCTTTTCATAAATTAATTAACTTTTAAGTAACCGCGGATCAAAAAAGTAAATAAGTTACTAAAAAGTAACCCGTTCCGAGCATTGAGCGAGGGATGCGGAAGATGTCACTGCCTGCGTACAGTAACCTCTGTGCAGCTACATTTTATAGAACTGAAGTCTATAGATCTTATATTGAAGTAGTTCAGAAATACTCAATACCTCAAATCGAATTTCTATGAGATTTTTCAAAATTTTTTTAAGAATTTGTCTATAAATTTGACTGAATTGAGGTATTTACACCTTATAATGATGTGATCACAAACTGTCAATAGACCAATTGTGATTTCCACGAAAGTTTTAACCATTTTTCCATGAATTTCTCTATATATTTTATTCAACTTCTTTAAATCGGAGGTCAATATAAAGTTTATAGAACTCTTGTAGAGTTATTCTAGATTTTTTCTACAATAAATCCTGAAAGTTATACAGAATATAGAAAATTTGTTCAAGGTTCGCTCTCATCCCCGACTCTTGAAATAGTTCAATACGTGATGAGAATGTGTTCGTTAAAGCCAAAGGAGCTTTAACAAAAGAGAAGTCACAATCACCAAATTACAGTTATTGATGATTTGACCTTTAATTTTAAAAGGTCTAGGCGCAAATGTGGGAGAAATACAAAAACCGAGCGCGTAGAGCGAGGTAAACACATCATCGAGCGCGAGATAAATATATCATGGAGCGCGAAGCGCGAGAACCAACAGTCGCGCGCCCCAGGCGCACTCAAACCTTGAGAAAGTGTGCCAAAGCACAATCTTATGTGATAAATCTTTCGAAAGTTATCGTGCCTACACGATACTACAGACTACAGACAGAAAGACAGACACCTTTGTAAAAACCGTTTTTTCTGACTCAGGAGGCCTCAAAACGTCGACATTTGATTGAATCCACGAAAGTCATTTTTCACATGAAACCAATACCTTCTCATTGAGATGAGAATGTGAAAACAAAGTATGAATCTAACGTTAATTTCAGGGTACCAATTCTCTGCAACAAAAATAACCTTGGTTGAGTGGACGGTACCGTTACACAAAGTACCGTTTTCCTCGGACTTAGGGTACGAAACGTCACCTGCTGTCAATTTTTTTTTACAGTTTTGCAGCAAAAACAATGGACGCTAGTTTCGTACTGGAAGTCCGAGCGAGATGGAACCCTAACTTAAAATTAGCTGCAACAAAATTTATCTTTGTGTTTTTACTGTGGTGACATTTTCTTGTACGACGAGCCATTATTTATTCACAACCCTTCGAACAATGGATTTTTTTATGAATTCACGCTTTCTCGAAAAATTTCAATTTCCTTTTGAAATCTAGAAGAATAAAAAACAGTAAAAAAAATTTGGAAATCGAAAACAGTATTCCAATTTAGAAAACAGATTAAAAAAATTTGTATATTACTCACTGGCCCGCCTAAAAGCCATAATTTTCAAGTAATTAGCAATAACATTTTTCTATAACGTAAACTTTACGAAATTCGAGATAATTAATCTAATGAATTACTTGGCTAGAATTGCTCTATTAATAGTTTTACAATATTCGACTATATTTACCTTTTGCAGGGTGATAATATATATGATTATATTATCAAAATAGATGTCTTAGGTTGACATCACGTCGTCCTACCGAAAAATCTGAAAAATAAACTATTTTTCACGTTTTATGCCAAAGTTGTGTTTTTTGGAAAAAACCTTTTATATTATATTTATAATTAGGTGACAGAACTTGAAAAAAATAAAGCTCGTTGCGATCACCTGAGCGAGATACGACTAGACTTTCAAAAATTTTTTTATTATCAATACTCCACTGACAGCACATTTTTTGATAACTTTAAAACTGTGGCTTGTAGGAAGCGAAGATATATCAAGAATGTATTGTTCATAGGGCTGTGAATAACACAGGCACTAGTAGACTTCGTGAATGGAACGGTAACGTAATTACGTTACCACATTGTGACCGTTCCGTTCACTGGTCCCACTTAATCATATTTCATCCTTTTCTACATTCATTTTTAATTTCACATGACACTTAATACTCTATCTCCTTACACAATTGATATATTTTTGATCATTCCAATTCATATTACGAGCCTATCACGCCCCCGAAAAGTGAAATCTTATTTAAAGCCCTTTACCATACCGTCCAGGTATATACATACATATATACCACTCATCTCGCGGTTGTGAGACGTGGCCATGAATGGGATTTACCGCGGTCCTACTGGGAGCCGATGTCTTTCTTCATAGTCAATGAATGCACTTTTGGATGAAATCGTAAAAAATAACATTGAAAGTAGAAAAGTTTCAGTACAAGAAAAGTTTTTTTTAATCACAATGTTTTAGTTTACAATAAATATAACAAATTGCATCGTTTTATCTAAATTCATACAAAATCTGTACAAAATATATATGAAAACTTTTTAAGATATTTTATTGAAATATTATTGTATTTTCTCAAATGCTCTCCACTCAATTATTGATTTTAAAATATTTCATATTCTAATATGTGCCATATGTAAGACACATCCAAATTATTTTTAGTCATTTATAGACTAAAAAAAAGTTAATTTTGTCTTTTTCTTTGTGCAAAGTTGCTTTGCCACAGGTAAGGATGCAATATTTATCCTCGCTGATAGTTGAAACGGTTCAGTATAAAATTATCATTTCATATCTACAAAATACATCCAAATGCGGGCGAAAGAGAAAATTGATACACTACTGAGTGACTGGCGAATTGCTGAACTTGTGTCGTTTTTCCAAAAAGTGAATTTTTAATTTTTGATGCATCTTCATAATAAGAGTTTATAACAAATTTGTAGATCTTTTTTGGTTAAACAACTTTTGTTTCTTCATTTTTTTCGTCTCTTGTGTGGTTTTTCCAAAAATCTAATTTTTTTATTTTTATTTTTTATGATGGAAAAAAACTACTCACCCTTTCTAAAAATTATAAATAACAAAGCACATCCACCTTGAGTGAACAAGTTTGCCTTTTTTCCTTGTGTTCTTTTCCAAAACATTAAATTTTTTTATTTTCAATGTTATATCTTACGATTAAAGCAAAAACTAAGTGTCCTGTCGAAAAATTGTTGATGAAAAATTTGTAACTGTTTTTTGGATGAGCAAATTATGTCTATTCAATTCTTCTTATAGCTTGTGTCGTTTGTCTAAAAATGTAATTTTTTAATTTTGTATGTTTTTTTTCAAGAAAAAAAAACTACGCGTCCTACCAGAAAGTGATTGATAATTATTTTTTGCGCAATCAAAATTTGAATTTTCGATTTTTCGAAAAAATTCGAAAAGTTGTTATGATAATCTTGTAGGGCTCTCAAAAAGATGCGTTTTTCCTTTCTTGACTTTTTTTCACATCATGCGTTGTTCGGCTTAAAATGTTAATTTTCGTATTTTTTGTTGGATTTGAAAATGCTATAACTCTGATAATTTTCTTTTTGTCGAAAAATTCCATTAGGATAAATTGTTTGTCTTTTTGAGTACTACTAATAACCGTGCATGCAATTTTCAAATCTTAAAAAAAAGTGGTTTAAAAAATGTTCAAATAGTGCTCACTTTTTGAATTTTCATCCAAAATTGCTGATTATCAAACTTGTTATTTCTTTTTAGGCCTTCTAAAAGTGGGCCAAAGCTCAATCCAATATGATCAATCTTTCAAAAGTTATCGTGCCTATACGATACTACAGACTACAGACAGACAGACACCTTCGTAAAAATCGTTCTTTCTGACTCAGGGGGTCTCAAAACTTAGAGATTTGAAGAAAACCGATTAAGTCAAATTTTACATAAAACCAACACCTTCTCATTAGGATGAGAATATAAAAAATCAAAAAAGTCTAGAAGTCAAATAGTATAAAATCTAATATTCTTTCCTAAAGTGAAAAATAAGAAAAATATCAACGGGATATACATTTTTGGACCCAAAACCTGCATAAGATATACGTATATACGCTATTAATATGGACGGAAAGTGATATTATAACTCTACCGGGCATTTTTAGCATAAACAATACAAATATTTATTACCAAAATTAGTTAACTGTTTTGGTATCAGTGTTAAATTCTAATTTTTTCATAAACATTTTCAAATATGTCAAGTATGAGGAGTTCTGAGCCATTTTCTGCTTCAAGAGTCACCATATTGCAATTTTTTTCGTAAATAAATTTGATGAAATATTTCGAAATTTGAATTTTTCACCCATCTTTTAGAGCTATTGCGTAGTATAGTTTAGAGAAATAAAGGATGATTTATTGCTTTCAGTCTAAATAATTATGGCTAATTTAATTTAAAAACATAATTTTTAATATTCAAAGAGGGTAATAATGATAGATAGAGATAATAAATGTAAATAAAATGATTTCACAATGCACAACATTCTGTATAAATAACCTGAAGGTTAGTCTTAATTTAAATTATTAGTGGTGCCGTTCGATACGATACGTTCTCGTGATCGTGTCGGGATCGCGTCGGTTTTGTCTCGGGTTGGGATCGTGTTTTCGATACCCGTGCTCGGTTTTCGCTCGGCTCGACTTTGGTTTGGAATGCGATATATCTATAATATAATAATTTTTTTTTTCATAAAATATTTTTGCAAACAAATTTTTTGTCGAAAATATTTTTTTTCAAAATATTTTTTTTTTGAAAATTGTTTTTCAACCAATTTTTTCAAAAAACTTTTTTCAACAAATTTTTTTCAACAAATTTGTTTTTCCACAAATTTTGTTGCCAAAATGTTTTTCCAAGTATTTGTTCTTTAAACAAAAATTTTTTCTCATAAAATATTTCGCAAAGAAATTTTTTCGTCGAAAATGTTTGTTTCAAACATTTTTTTCACCAATTTTTTCTAACAATTTTTATTTTCACAACTTGTTTTTCAACAAATTTTTTTCCAACAAACTTTTTTCAAAAACCTTTTTTTAACAAATTCGTTTTTTCAAAAGTTTTGTTGTCAAAATGTTTTTGCAAGAATTTTTTTTCAAAAATTATTTTTTTTTTCATAAAATATTTTTGCAGACAAATTTTATTGTGAAAAAATTTCTTTTCAAAACACTTTTTTTCAACAATTTTTTTTTCAAAATTTGTTTTTTAACACATTTTTTTTCAAAAAACTTCTTTCGAAACAATTTTTTCAACAAATTCGTTTTTACCCATTTTTTTTTCGTTATTTCATCTGAACTTGCTGAAATTTTATTACCAATGGGATTTTCGGAGAAAATTTCGCTATACATCAATTTTCTTTTTAATTTTATTAACTAATTACATTAACAGATTAACATACTAGGCGTTTTTAAACGAAAAGAAATCGTTTTTTCATCTGACCTTGCTAAAACTTTATTACCAACGAGATTTTCTGAGAAAATTTCACTATACCTCAATATTTGTTTATTTGATTAACTAATTATATTAAAAGATTTACATATAAGGCTTTTCTAACTTCCTTTCGAATATTTAAATTTTCAACGTGCCCGTTACAGCTAGAGTAAACAAAAAGTCCCGGTCATTTATTGGTTTTCCTTTTTTTGGTCTTAAAACATTGTTGACGGCCATTGCAGTTGAAAATTGGAACTCCTGAAGATAAAAATTCTTTGCATTTGAAAGAATGCAAAGTAAACTGCAAATAAAAACATTTACAGTGGAACTGTTTTCAATTTTGAACGTTAAAAATTAAAGTTCAATACATTTCTCATTCGGAATTGTTTCATTCAAATGCTGTTGTCCCTGAGCACCTCTGAAAAAGAACCTCCGTGGGCTCTGCACATTCGTAGTCATCGGTCATGAGTTCGTTTAGTTCGCGCGCGTCTAGACAAATTCTTACTGATCCATCCTTTTTTTGCGTTATCACTGAAGGATTTATGTATCCGCTGTTAGATCGCCGAATAATTCCTAATTCTAACAGAGTTTCTAGTTCTTTTTTTACCTTATCCCTTAAAAACATGGGTACTGGATACGTTCTCATTAGAAATGGCCGATTGTCCTTGATTTCCAACTCGTGTTTATAGACGTGAATTCTACCCGGATTCCTAGAGAATACATTTTTATAGCGTTGGATTAATTTGAAGAATCTCTCCTTTTCATTTATGTCCAGTACCGTACATTGAGCAATCTTTTCTTTAATTTCAGTATCAGATAATGCGAATTTATTTTGAGCGTCCTCACAATTTTTAATGTTATTGATCTCTTTTATAACGTTTGAATAGGATTCTTCTACTCTAAAGTGTTTTCCCAAGCAGTTTAAATATCTTTCTTTTTGAAAAGTTTCCGGGTCAAATATTAACCTAATTCGTTTGGATTTTCCTCCAACCATTTTATTTTAATCGTTTGCTTTTATCTTTTAGTTCAATTGTATTTTCCTTGAGATCTATTTTACTTTTTAGTCTTTTTAACAAGTCGACCCCTATTATGCATTCTTTATTCAATTTTGGAACCACTAGAAAAACGTATTCTCCTTTCCAATTGCTCATTTTAAAATTTGCATACACTTGATGCTTTAATTTTACAGGCTTGGCCCCCGTTGCCCCTGCAATAGACGTCCCTACTATAGGTAGCGTTTCACATTCTTTGAAGTTTCTACTATTATTTTCAAAAAAAGACTCTGAGATGCACGTGACTTCGCTGCTAGTGTCTATTAACGCTTTTGTATTTATGTTTTGTACGCTCATTTGCAATACTGGACATTTTTCTAAATCCCTTTCTATTTCGTTGTCCTCATTTTCTAATAGGTCGCCTCGCATGTCAAGGGGGACAAGTTTTTTGAAATCGTTGTGCCCCGGATTTGTCTCTAATAAATACAGTTCTACCAAATCGAGGCTTGAGCATTGCCCCAGTATGTTTTTTTGAACTTGGCGAAGCATGTTTATCAGACCATTGAACGTTTTTATTTTCAAAATTTTGAGGCCGAACGTCAGAGGTATTGAATCTCGGGTCCCGATTTTGGTGTCTTTGATTCTGTTTATTATTGTACCTGCGTTCTAGGTATTCACGATTTCTATCTCCTTGATATGGCCTATATTGGTTTTGATGACTGTGGTAATTATTTACAAAATTTTCTCGCTTGTAACTCTGGTCTCGGTAATTCCCCTTATTTTGATCATTTTGGTTGTGATTGAGTCGAATTGCTCGTATACCGGGTTATCTCGTGGAAAATAGTTTTCTATATTGTTCAATGGTCCATACTGATCAATACTTGCCAAAAATTCAATAAATTCCTCGCACGTTTTCATTTCGTAATTCGGAAAGCGGTCCTAACTTCTTCCGTGAAGTGCCTTGAGAGACTCATAATGATCTCATACTCAGAGGGTGGTGGGAGAAGGTATCTAGCTTGATTAATCATTTTAATCGCATATTGAGAGCTAGTGAGTTTTCCGGGCCTGAAATATCCATATTGCAAGTTTTTTCCAATCTCAAACCTTTTTTCTTGGTTCCAATATTTGTTAATGAATTTATATCGAAATGACATCCACCAAAAAATTGCAAAGGTACCTGGAGGTCTAAGGACAATACAAGACAGTAACAGGTTGATTGATAAGGATAGGAAAGCAATTCATCGTAAGGATACGCTATTCAGGAAGCCTGAAAACCACAATTCTCTCCACGTAAGAATCTAGCGTGCATTACTCAGAAATCTAAAGATGAAGTGGAACCACTTGTGAAAAAGCAAAAAGTAGAAGCAGAAGAAGTATTTAGTCCGGATGACAATTCTCCATCTGTGATAAACAAAAGTGATGCTGATAATAAGGATGCCAATGATAATGATGATAATGAAATAGAAGCAAAAACAGAAGCCGATATGTTAGATTACTGGGGAAGTCCAAATAAACTTGTAGATGGATTGCGCTTTCTTTGAGAAGCTCAAGTAGCTGGAAACATAGATAATGTACACGAAATTATTTCAATTGTTAATCCTCCCCTTCCTCCTCTTCCTTCTCCTCCTCCTCATCATCATCACCATGCCCAACTCCTCCTCCTCCTCCTCATCATCATGCCCACCACCTCCTCCTCTTCATTCCCTCCTCCTCCTCCTCATCATCATGCCCACCACCTCCTCCTTCATGCCCTCCTCTTCATGCACTCCTCCTCTTCTTCATCGTCCTCCTCCTCCTCACACCCCTCCTCATCCAACACTTCCTCTTGCAATTTCTGAGTAATGCACGCTAGATTCTTACGTGGAGAGAATTGTGGTTTCCAGGCTTCCTGAATAGCGTATCCTTACGATGAATTGCTTTCCTATCCTTATCAATTAACCTGTTACTCTCTTGTATTGTCCTTAGACCTCCAGGCACCTTTGCAATTTTTTGGTGGAAGTCTCTCTCATCCTGCTTATGATTCTTTGCTAAGCAAGAGTATTTCTCATACCTTTTCAAATTATCGAGTCTTGAATAAGTCCTGGAACAACTTTAACACGTGAAAGTCATCTTGTCACTAGCACAGTAAAACTGGCTGTTTATTTATGAAAGCTGAGTTTATATCCTCCTCTTCCTCCTCCTTCTCCTCCTAATGCCCTTCTCCTCTTCCTCCTCCTTCTCCTCCTAATGCCCTTCTCCTCTTCCTTCTTCTCCTACTCCTCCTCCTCATCATCACCATGCTCAACTCCTCCTCCTCATGACCTCCTCCTCCTCCTACTCCTCCTCTTCATTCCCTTCTCCTCCTCATCATCATCATGCCCACCACCTCCTCCTCATACCCTTCTCTTCCAACTCCTCCTCCTGATGCACTCCTCCTCTTCTTCATCGTCCTCCTCCTCCTCATACCCCTCCTCATCCAACACCTCCTCTTCCAACTCCATCTATTTCAATCCCTATTCCTTCTCATTCTTTTTCTTTTCCAATTCCAACTTCTCCTTCTCCACTTCCAACCACCTAAAAACAGTTTTTGTCCGAGCCCTTTTTGGAAACGCGCTATTGCATGCACGTAAAGCAGGTGTAATGTGGCCGCTACCAGCCCCAGTGACGCTCGCACATGCGCACTTCGCCGCTGGGCCAACATGAAACTTTTCGCCCATCACATGAAACTTTACACCCCCGCTACACTGCAACCCGCAAGTGAGAATATGGAGGAATTTACCTTTATCTTTGAAAAATCGTATTGCCAAACCTGACAGTCTCCCTTCTGCAAAGCATGATACTTCTTCCTTTCACCTATAATCTAAAATTGTCAAGTACATCAAACATCCTCAATCTGCTTCATATGCTTGTTTTCAAGATCGAGAATTCCCTCGAATTCAAAAAGAATAACAATTTCAAATTCAAATTACTATAAATTAATTAGAAAAATATTCGCACATTATTATAAAATTCAGTGAAAACCATTAAATTAAGCCCTGGGACCTGTCAAAAAGTCTTAAAAATGCCATGCTTTTTATAAGAGTAAAAAAAGAAGCTTTGAAACTTCCTTCAAACCATTAAAATCAATTGAGAATTCCCTCGAATTCAAAAGGAATAACCTATTCGACTTCAAATCACTATAAATTAATTAGAAAAATATTAGAACATTATTATAAAACTTCCTTCAAACCATTAAAATCAATCGAGAATTCCCTCGAATTCAAAAAGTATAACACTTTCAAATTCAAATCACTATAACTTGATTATAAAAATATTCAAACATTATTATAAAATTCAGTAAAAACTATTAAAGTAATCTCTTTAATAAGTAATTAATTAATTAATTCCATTCAAAGTACTAAAGACAATTAACAAATATATATTGGTATAATCTATTTATCTGGCAAAGTAAGATCTAACATTTTCTATTTTCTTTCCGATTTTCAGGTTACATTTTTACAAATAATGAAACTTTAGCATTTTATATTTGGTTTCTTTTCCAAATCCTGGGTGACTCGAACTTCCACTTCTCATGCACGAGCGCGACTGATTTTGAGAATAAAGGGTAACCATGTGTCAAGGGTCAGTTTACAATAATGTCTTTTTTTCTTTTAAGTTAACTGTTGGAAATATTGAGTGTTTCAAGTGGACCTCTCTGAGATATTCGCGAAAATGTAAAAAGAGAAGAAATTCCTGAAATACTGTGGAGTTCTTAATTTATTCTGAGTAAATAAATTAGAAAAATATTCAAATATTATTATAAAATTCAGTGGAAACCATTGAATTAATCCCTGCAACCTATCAAGAAGTTCTAAAAATGCCATGATTTTCATAAGAGGAAAAAAAAGCTTGAAGCTTCCTTCAAACAATTAAAATCAATCGAGAATTCCCTCAGATTTAAAAAAAATAACAATTTCAAATTAAAATCGCTATAAATTAATTAGAACAATATTTGAACAGTATTATAAAATTAAGTGATAGCCATTGAAGCAATCTCTGGAACCTGTCAAAATGTCCTAAAAATGTCATGGTTTTTATAAGAGGAGAAAAAAAGCTTCAAAACTTCCTTCAAACCATTAAAATCAATCGAGAATTCACTCGAGTTTCAAAAGAATAACAATTTCAAATTCGAATTGCTATAAATTTATTAGAAATATATCGGAACATTATTATGAAATTAATTGAAAACCATTCAATTAATCCCTGGAACCCTGTCAAAAAGTCCTCAAAATGCCATGATTTCTATCAGAGGAAAAAAAGTGCTTTGAAGCTTCCCTCAAACCATCAAAATCAATCGAGAATTCTCTCGAATTCAAAAATAATAAACATTTCAAATTCAAATCGGTATAAATTAATTAGAAAAATATTGGAACATCATTGTAAAATCCAGTGAAAACCATTGAAGTAATCCCTTTCTCGTTTAATTAATTATTTAATTTCATTCAAAGTACTACAATCAATTGAAAAATATAAATTGGTATAATATACTCATCTGGCAAACCAGATTTCAACATTTCTTTTTCTCCGATATTCAGGTTACACTATTACAAATAATCAAAATTTAGCATTTTATCTTTTGTTTCTTTCCCAAATTCTGGGATACCCGTCCTTCCTCTTCTCAATGGGTACCCGAGATATGATTAAAAATGTTCAATCGTATCTGAGCTCAATTACTCACAATTGACACAATTACTGTACGATTGAGCTCAGATACGATTGAACATTTTTAATCATATCTCGGGTACCCATGAAGATTTTTTTAGGTTTTCTTGGCTTAAATTCAAGATAAGATTTTAGGCTCGATGTGTTATAATTTTGAGGTTTTTAAAAAAATGTCCCTAGGTCGTGCTAAAAGTTGAAGTTGAGGTACAAAATTTGAGAAAATCTTGAATTTTGTTTTTAAACTTCTCACGTGTTGTTTTTTTGAAAATGCCCTATCTCTTTTTTTTCACCGAAATATCGTGTTTCAAAGTCAGCAGTGATTTTTAATAGCACTCACAAGAGTGGTGCACACAATTTCCTATGGTAGTGTATTTATTTAATAAATATATTTAAACATCTAGTTTTGTTGTCTATCTTCAAAAATACGCAAGCTATAGATGTAGGCACAATTCAAACAATTACTTTTTCTTGATTATAAATCATTCCGCATAAAAGAATGTTGCACAAATAAACAAAAATGCTTAACTCAAGTTGATTGGTTTAAAATTTTTCATTTAATTGTGATTCTTGATTGTAGATACAATTATACCACATGAATGCATGCAATTTGAGAAACAATTATTTTTACCCACACTCTTTCTCGTGAATACCTGTTAACGAACTTTACCTTTGAATGTTGAGACAAGATTTAATAAAGGTTATTTTGTTTTTCATTTATTTATAGCACGAAATTTTTACTGATTTAAAATTTCTTACTTTTATATCTCCGATTTAATTTAATTTAGAAATACAGGGTGGCCGCTGGACCGGGAAAACCGAAAAATGACCGGGAATTTTATGAGACCGGGAAATGACAGTGAATTCATTTATTGGCCGGGAATGGTACAAATTAAAAAAAAAATCAGTCCAAATTTCATTTCAACCGTTTTTTAAATAATTAGTTAAATTGTTACCTTTTCAATTTCAATATCATTCAGTTTAGAATGTGTATTTCGAACATCTTTCACTTAGAAAATTTTCTATTTTAAATTTTTATTTTCAAGCGTATATTTCAATTAAAAGAAATTTAAAATGCAGTTTCAAAGACTTAAACAATTAAAAATTAGAAGCGTTTGAAATCGAAGATTTTTTGATAAAAAATATTTTTAGTTGATTAACTGTGAATACAAATTAATTAATGATTTTTTAAATCTTATTAGTTAAACAAATGTAAACGCCCGATTGAAACTTTATAAACTATTTTTGATTTTTAAATAATTGCAAAATAATCTATTCATAATTAAGGAATTTTATTAAATTTCCAATATTGTTTCAGTCCAAAATGTTTCATTTTTAAAACATTCAATTTGAAATTTTTTAATTGAGAAAAAGAACAATTACTTAATATTTAGAAATATCTGACTGTTCATTTAAAATCAGTAACTATAAATCAAATATTCAAAACTAAAAACAAAAAAACTAAACTTTGAACGTTACATTTTTAATTGTTCTATTTAAAAAAACATAGTTTGTAAGTCTAATTGTTGAATTTTGATGTATGTA
The DNA here is from genome assembly GCA_011634705.1 of Andricus grossulariae. NCBI lineage: Eukaryota > Metazoa > Arthropoda > Insecta > Hymenoptera > Cynipidae > Andricus > Andricus grossulariae. The sequence goes on along the minus strand of JAABKJ010075445.1, from coordinate 153,078,409 downwards.
ACAATTGAACACATATTATTCTTAGAAAATATTCGAGTAAATTGAAGAAATTTTCAGAAGTTTTTAAAAAATTCAAAATTATTTTAAAATTTGAAATTATTTCAAATAATTTAAAGCAAGTGTCTACGTGTACAAAAAAATCCGGCTATTTGTACTGAAATCGTTTTCCACTAGGACAAAGAGAAAGACTGTCAATATGGATTATAAATTGTAGACGCGACAAATGGGAACCGAATTCTGATTCAAAATTATGCGGAGTAAGTACTCATATTTATGACTGAAACAATATAATTTAAATATCTGGGGTCTGAAACTTATCGTTATGTCATTAAATTGCCTGTGAGCATTTTTTGTTGTATGTTTCAGCGAAATAAGATCCAGGAGAAAGTAAGTTTAGGAACCCATATATATATATTTTTTTATTTAACAAAAATATATATTTTTTACTGTAAGTATGCATTTTTTAATTCATTTCGAAATACATAAATTTTCGAATCAATAGTTAAAACCTACGTGTGATCGGTAAGTAGAATAATCTGCCATTTTTTCTTTTCAATTCATCATTATATTATAAAGTTTTAAAACATTTATCTTCCTGATAATATTATTACCTTGAAATATTACATAAAAGAAAGTTGACTGTAACATGAATTTCGTAAGAACGCACGTGTCTAAAGTCGTAAAACGCGATGACTAAGGGCGAGGGAGCAGGGTCGTTGCTATTACTTTGGGTGCCCGGAGCATTGTTGGAAATAAATATTGTTTAATATTATTAATTGATGTTATGTTTTTTTACCAGTGAATTATTTAAATGATATTATGTTAATATTTTTTCTCTACATGGTCGATAATCAATATTTTTATTTCATGTACTATATTTTATATTTTATTAATATTACTCGATAATTAGCAAGTGAATATTTTCATGCACAGAATCGCTCAATCATGACAGATTAATCGTAGAAAAAGGAAAAGAAATATGATATATCAAATCAATCTTGACCGAATTTCGTGATCGTGTCTGGCGATGCAAAACTTTCCTTGCAGTTGTTAACATTATTTTAATAAAAATTAAAAAATTGGGAACTTTTGAAAAACATATCTGGGAAATTAGCACACAAATTCACACAAAAATTTGGGAAGTTCCTTAATTATGAAATTCCGGAATGTATACAATTAAAAAATTAATAAATAATGAATGAAATAAACTGCTTTTATTTTATGAACATATTTTCTTACTCATGTATCATTTAAATAATTTTTTTAATTGTTTAAATTCGATAATATTGTAAACTGTCAGTAATCTCATTATTCCGGAATTTTCCAATTTAGGAATTTCAAATTGTCGGCAATGGTATATTTGCGTACATTTTCTATTTCGAATATTTTTTAAAGAATTTCCATAGGTTTCCAGAGGATAAAAAAATATATTCCTAAAATTCCTGGGAAAATTTTAATAAGTTTTATTTTGAAAAATTTATTTTCAGAGAATATTTAGAAAGATTTGTCAAAATTTCACAAGACTTCCAAAATTGTTGAAATAGAATTTCCAAGATACCAGGGGAATTTTTATAATTAATAATTTGAAAAAATTGTAAACAAAATATACAGGTTTTATGGTTTTAAAGGATTTTGAAAGGTTTCAAGGTAATAAACCAATTTCCGTGAGATTGCTTGAAAAAATTTCGCAAATGCGGACATAATTAAATTTCTTCAATGCTATTTTACAATGTTCAAACATTTCGAATTCTATTGAAAATAAAGTTTATGAAACTTCACAAGAGAATTGGAGCTTACGAACTCAACATTACTCCTAAAATGTAGTAAATTATATGCTTTCTTTCAAATTATAAACATTTAATTGGAATACGATTATGAGAAATAATTTGTTTTTATACATTTGTATCCGCAACCCGAGGACGCGTTCGGTGGCTTTGTCATAAGCCCTTCAGTTCTATTCGAAAGGAATAGAAACCGAAATCGAATATATATATATATATATATTCTATTCTTTATATTAGTTTTTCGACACTTTAGTTGGGCCATTATAGCAAACACTACATAAATGCTCTATGTTAGAACCGCCATTCTCTAAAATGTACAAGATCATATAAATTGTGACATCAGTTTCAACGAACGTATTAGATTTGTTTTTCCTTGAAAGTGACTAATTAAATGTAAATACAATCTCGTACGATAATAAGCTCTAAAGGTAATGTTGAAATGCCAAGTTTAAGGTAGTATTTACTGTAATAAATAACCAGAATACTTATTAATTACACTGTTAACTACGCAGTTTGTCCTGTAATTAGTAAGGATGAAGATGGCGTATACCCTGACCTTATTGTTCGCGGTTATTCTTAATTTAGCTGGTAAATATAATAATACTTATAATACTATAACTGTGCACGTCCACACTGTTAGAAATTGCTGTAAGAATTTTCAGAAACGCTTGACTAAAGGTTTAGAGCTCTTTCACACGATTGCAGATCCGCAACTTGCGGACTTGGTCAACTCACATTTTGTGAAAATAAATATTTTTCCGTCTGCGGAAAAATCTCCGAATTGCAGTAATTTGAATGCTCGAGTTCTTTTTAATAGAAAAACCAATGTGTTTTTTTTTTGAAATCATAGTCTAGTGTATTGAGCTAAACATAATTATGGACGAATCCCAATGGGAAATTTACAACTGGCGCAGCATTGGGTCAGTACTGGCCAGAGTTTGACAGCATTTGCGTGGCACTGATTGGCCACTTTGGGTCTGTACTAAAATTTAGTAAACTTTGCCTCGGTAAAATTCGAAAGCTTCATTATTTTTGAAATTATGTAAATTTTACTTACTTCGTGAATATTAGCACGTAGTCAATACAGACTCGCTGTTCCAGCACAAGCTTACGGGGTTCACATGAGTCCAAACAGAGAATATATTTTGAAATAATACCTATTTTCCAACAATGTGTGTTATTTTAATTATCATATAGTTAAACAGATGAATTCTTAATTAGGAATTTATAAAATGATATTTCTCATCTCAGCTTTATAAACGGAACGGAATATTGACGACGTAAAATTATTAGATAAGTCGTTCAAAAAGTGGTCTACTGATTGATGATTTGCAAATTCGGTTCCAATAATAATTACACTTTTTTTTACTTTCTCCATATATATATATATATAATTAGAAACTAAAGGTTAACAACCACCGCATGGTCCCACTGGAAGCAACTGCCATCTAAAAAATGACACCGGCTCCCGGTAGGACCTCAGTAAATCCCACTCATGGCCACGTCTCACAACCGTGAGATGGGTGGTCACAAGACACGTCGAAATCACAACGACAGGCCGGCGAAACCCTCGTGTGTTTTGAGGACACGAGGCAACCCAAGGAGGACAGCTTTCTGCATCCATCTCGCAAGAGCCGTGCCATATTTTTGGCACGCGGGTATGGCTTTAAGGTTACGAACCAGTGATAGTTTTGCACCTCCGAGAGCACCTATCATAAGGACAATTACTCCTACCGAATATTTTGGATACAGTCGTTGCAGCTCCCTTTTAAGGTCTTGATACCATTTCTTTCTCCTCGGCAGTGATGTTGTATTCGGAAGGAGCCGAGAATTCGATCACGAATATAGTTCGTTTCTCGAAGTGGAAGCGGCCACATTACGCTTGCTTCACGTGCATGCAATGGCGCGTTTTCAAGGGGGGTCGGACAAAAAATTATTTACAACAACCAATTTTCAACTAACAGTTAAATTTTGAACAAAAAAAGTGTTTTCAACTAAAATGATGAATCATCAACCAAAAAAATGAATTTTTAACGAAGTAGCTCTACTTTTAACCAAGCAGTTGTACTTTTAACTAAAAAGGGTCTTCCTTTGAAGTGTAATTTTTTGAAGTGAAAAAGTGTTTAAAAAGTGGTTTAGTAATTCATGATTTAAAAAAGCACTAAATAAAAATATCGAAAAGTGCAAATTTGGCTCTGATAATAATCAAAAAGTTTTTAACTTTCTCAATGACCTTTAAAATGGTATATATGCAAGGAATTTATAGTGGAATGCGATTCGGTTTCTATAAAATACCAAAACCAAATTACGTGCATTAAAACTGAAGTATCAAATCAGAAATACGTTCATCGAAATGGAATATGCGCTTAGTTTAAATAGGGGTAAAAAATTTTAGATCGTATTCGTTAATATGATTATGACACTAGTATCGTGCCATTCCTCCGCCTAGACCTGGCACAAAATCGCTAGATAATGGTATGCCGCTTCTTATAGTCTGTTCTACGCCAGTATCGTGCCAGTACTTCGCCAAAAACCGGCAAAAAGACATGGGACAACAGTTCGCCATATGTTAAAATTAGTACGACACCAGTATCATACCAGTTCTCCGCCGAGGTCGGGCAAAAAGCCATGGGACAACAGTCAGCCATTTGTTGAAATTTGCGCGACACCAGTATTATTCCAGCACTCCGCCGAGATACGGAAACCCCCATGGGACAACATTTCGCCATTTTTTAGTACGACACAAGTAACGAGCCATTACTCCGCCCGGGCCCGACACAAAATCGTGGGACAATACTTTGCCTTTTCTCATAGTCTGCACTACACCAGTATCATGCCAGTACTCCGCCGAGATCAGGAAAAAAACTTTGGGAAAACAGTTCGCCATTTCTTAAAATGTGTACGACACGAGTATCGGGCCATTACTTCGCCTGGGCCCGGCACAAGATCGTGAGACAATGGTTTGCCGTTTCATGTAGACTGTCCTACGCCAGTGTCGTGCTAGTACCCTACCAAGATCCGGCGCATATGCCTGAGACACTAGCTTACTATTTGTTACAGTCAGTTCTGTGCCCTAGACTGTGCCATTGTCATGTTACCATTGGGCTTGAAGTTGGCATGAGCCCATAGAACCAGGACTGACTTTTTTATTACAGCACAGAATCCGTACTGGGTCGATACTGGTCTGCCGATCACGGTTGCACGGTTACGCGTAACTCGCACTATTATTCGTATTATACGTATTTTACGTATTATACGTAAAAAATGTAATGAACGTACAAAATGGTGGACTTGAAAGGTGGGTGGCGGTGGTGGGCGAGGGAAAAGAGCCTAATATAACCTCACTTATTTCGGAATGCATTAAGTGCGAGATTAAATGAATTATTTTTGATACAATTTCAAAAATGAGTAAATCTAAAGATTGCACCCAGGGCAAAAAGCAAAATTTTTGCCATTTTCCCTCTTAACAATAAAATTTAACCCCTCCCAAAAGGAATTTCTGGGTCTGCCACCTCTAAAATTTTTTTTATAAATTAAGAAGCTATCAAGCAAGTCAGTCAGTGTCTTCGGTGTATTGAAGAATGAGGTTATGTTTATTTTCTATACACGAGACCACTGAATTCTTTTAATGATTTTTAATTATCTTTAAATTATTAGAATACATTTCAAGTTACTTTGAACTTCTTCAGATCTTTTGAATTTTCTAAATTCTCTTAAAATCTTTAGAATACTCGTATAATTATTTTTACTTCCATCGAGTATGTTGCATTATTTATAATTCAAACAAATTCTTTGAATGCACATGTACTTCTTTGACTTCTTTTGAAATTTTTTTGAACTCTCTTAAAACCTTTACAATACACCGATAATTATTTTGAATTTCTGCAATTCTTTCGTATTATCTGAATTCTCTGAAATATCTTGTATTCACATAGTCTTCTGAATTCTTTTTCAGTTTTCTGAATTCTTTCGATATCTTTAGAATACGCGTTGAGTTATTTTGAATTCCTTCAAGTGTTTTGGATTCTGTAGAATTCTACAGGATTAAAAGTATTCGAAGAAAGTTAAAGTAATTCAACGTGTATTCTAAAGATTTTAAGTGAATTAAAAATATTCAAAAGGAGGAGTTCAAACTGACTCAAGGTATATTCTAATGATTTCAAGATAATTAAAAACCATTTTTAAAACATTCAGTGATATCGTGAGAATTCGACGAATTCAGAGTAGTTTGAAGAGCTCATAAAATTTCGAAATAATTCAGAGAATTCAGAAGAACTTAGAGAACTTAGAAGAATTTAAAGAATTCCCAGATTTCAAAAGAATTCACAGAATTGAAAATAAATCTAGATAATATTAAAAAATTTAGATAACACAAAAGAATTCACAGAATTTAAAATATGTCACGGAATTCAACAGAATTCAGACAATTTAAAAATTATCAGAGAATTGAGAATAATTCAGGAGATATCATAGAATACAAAAGGCTTGCAGAAATTCAGATAAATTCATCGTGTATGGTAAAGATTTCAAGAGAATTAAAAAAAAAATTACTCTGTAGAATTCGTGTGAATTCTACATAATCAAAAATATTTAATGAAAGTTAAAATAATTCAACGTGTTTTGTAATGTTTTCAAGATAATTAAAAAACATTTTTAAAAAATTGAGTGATACCGTGAATTCAACAAATTCAAAGCAGCTTAGAGAGTTCAGAAAATTTTGAAACAATTCAGAGAATTCGGAAGAATTCAGAGAATTCGGCAGAATTAAGAGAATTTAAAAGAGTTCAGAGCATTTAAAAAAATTTAGACAATTGAGAAGAATTCAGAGAATATCGCAAGAATTCAGAAAATGAGGAAGAATTAAAAGAATTAAGAAGAATTTAGAAAATTCAGAAGAATTCAAAGAGTGCAAAAGAATTAACAATAATAAATTTAATACTTTCACGATGATTCATTATGATAAATTTAAATTTAAAATTTAAATTTAAAATTTAAAGCTTTTTCGGGTTTCAATCGTGTGCAAGACTACCAAACTTGCCGACGTTTCGTGAACATTGCAGTTCACTTCTTCAGGGCTGACCTGAAACGGAAGTTTCAGGTTGCGTTTTTCTCATAAATTCTCTACGATGCCTATGATTGGCCAGAGCGCTCCATGGTAGGAATTGCTCGAACTTGATTGGCCAATACATTTTTTTTTTTTAAACCCGGGAGGACGGAAAGCCAAATCGGATTGGTATTATATCCATTGTACTTATTGATGTTATTAGGGTTTTTTAAGATTTCGATTGCTTCTCTATGTTTTCTTGGAAAAATATTGTACGTTTTTGCGATGACGGTTGTTTTGTCAAATTATAAGTGTACCCGTAAATACATTTTCTAGCTTCCCCTGCAAGCTTACTTCTAAGAAGTTTAACCAAATTCGCTTCTACTTCAATTCCTGGTAGCACTGACCTCACTTCTTTGCATTCTTCGACAAAATTACTAAAAGGCACGTTATTTGTTCCGTCAAATAATGGTGCAACCTCCAGTTTGTCTCCAAGTGAAACCTGTTGGTTGATAGGTAGCTTACTCATGTATGATTTTTCAGAGTTTGGGTCTGAGTCTGTATTTAATTTGAAGTTTGAAAGATACTGAATTTCTATTTCTGGTGTAAGGTGCTCCTATTTTGCACCATTGTCTGTAAATTTTTACTTTTGAGAAAAATTTCAGTCGTGTTATTCGTCTTTCTGCGGATTTTCAATAGTTGTTGAGTTTACTCGAGTTAGATCGTCGATATTGAAATTTGTGATTGTCACATCGTTCACGTTCAAGGTATCGTTTTGAAGTTTATTTGAATTAAAGGTGATGCTTAAACTTTCATCTTGGGAATTTGCGCGAATCGTTATGTTCTTTTTGTCTACTAAGTCGAAATCGGGTTCTGAGGTTTTTCTAATGATCTTAGGAAGCTCTTGGTTACGCGCAATTATTTTCGCTAGTTCGGGATTTTGTATTACTTGTTGACGGGTTATTAGCTTGTGTGATTCAGACGGTTGAGTCGACATTTCTATTTTTTATTATAATGGGTTAAAATGGATTGTAATTTGACTCTTTACAAGATTTACGTAGTATATTCGAGTTTCTAGATATTTTTATGTTGGGGATATAGGGCACACACACACACCCACACACACATATATATATAAATAAAAACTAAAGGTTAACAACCACCGCAAGGTCCCACTGGGACAAACTGTCACCTAAAAAATGACCTCGGCTCCCAGTAGGACCGCGGTAAATCCCATTCATGGCCACGTCTCACAACCGTGAGATGGATGGTCACAGGATACGAGGAAATCGTAAAGACAGGCCGGCGAAACTCTCGTGTGTTTTGAGACACGAAGCGACCCAAGGATGACAGCTTTCTGTATCCATCTCGAAAGTACCGTGGCATATTTTTGGCACGCGGGTACGGCTTTAAGGTTACGAACCAGTGATAGTTTTGCACCTCCGAGAGCACCTATCACAAGGACAACTACACGTACCGAATATTTTGGGTACAGTCGTTGCAGCACCCTTTTGAGGTCTTGATACCTTTCCTCCTTTTCTTTCTCCTTGGCAGTGACGTTGTGTTCGGCAAGGGCCGAGAATTCGATCAAGAATATAGTTCGTTTCTCGAAATCTTAGAGAACAATGTCAGCCCTCGAGTGTGCAACGGATACTTCTGTCCGAAAATCGTAGTTCCAGGAAATTTGGCACTTCTCGTTTTGGACAATTGACTCTATCTCGCTTGGGGCGTTCGGCAGGGCAGGGTCACGGACAACGCCGTAAGAACGACAAAGATTGTTATGAAGCACTCTTAGGGCCGCATTGTGTCTGTAGATATACGTCGTTCCTGCGTGAGTGGCACACCCCGATAGTATGTGTTCTAGGTACTTAACGTGTGCATGACACGCTCTGCACCTATCGCTTGGAACTTCTTGACCTGAAATGCGGTTACGGCATGCTAAGGTGGAAAGGACACTTTCCTGGCATGCAAAAATAAAACCCTCTGTACCTGAATTAAGCCCTGATGATTTGAGAAAAGCAAAAGTTTTCTCCTTCGACAAGGACTGTGACCTTATATTCTCTTCTTTTCGGCGGGCCACATAGGTATCCAGAGCTTTTGCCTCGGAGCACAATAGATAGAGGCTAGAGGGAGAAGCAGAAAAGTATCGGACTTAGAGAGTCTCCTTGGAAGACCTGCCTCTTATATGTGATATAGCTGGTAGTCTCTGTCTTTTATCAGATGTTATGACTCCCCACCCCTCCCCCGCTTCATCATAGTATGAGACGCGTGAAAGTCTAAATTTATAGTAAGAAGAAAAATTCAGCGTTATTTGTAGTTCTTCGTTTTAGAAATTATATTTTATCTCAAGATTGATATAAATTGGTATAATGTACTCATCTGGCAAAATAGGCTTCAATATTTTCTATTCCCTTTCCGATTTTCAGGTTACACTTGAATTACAAGGTTAGAAATCATTTATGAAATCGTCTGTATTCAGAGCCACAATTTATGAAAAAAATCAAACTACAGAATTTTATATTTCGTTTCTTTCCCAAATTCTGGCAGACACGAACTTCTCCTTCAAAAACACAACCGCGACTAATTTTCAGAACGAAGGGTTCCCATGTGTCAAGGATCAGCTTACCAGAATGTCTTTTTTCTAAGTTAACTGTTGCAAATATTGAGTTTTTCAAGTGGATTTTTCTGAAATATTCTTGAAAATGAAAAAAGAAAAGGAATTCCTGAAATACTGTGGAGGTCTTGATTTATCCGGAGCAAACCAATTAGAAAAATATAAAAATATAATTATGAAATTCAGTGAAAACCATTAAATTATTCCCAGAAACCTGTCAAAAAGTCCTAAAATGCCAGGATTTTTAAGAGAAAGAAATCTTTTCTTTTCTCTTAGTTTCCTTCCAAAATATTAAATACAATCGAAAACTTCCTCGAATATCCCAAAACAATTTCAAATAACTATAAATGAGTATTTTGAAACAAAAACTTTTTAGTCAAAAGAAAAATTCAGCGTTATTTGTAGTTTTTCGCTCTAGAAATTATATTTGATCGCAAGATTAATATAAATTGGTATAATGTACTCATCTGGCAAAATGGGCTTCAATATTTTCTATCCCCTTTTCGATTTTCAGGTTACACTTGAGTTACAAGGTTAGAAATCATTTATGAAATCGACTGTATTCAGAGCTACAATTAATGGAAATAATCAAACTTTAGAATTTTATATTATGTTTCTTTCCCAAATTCTGGGAGACACGACATTCTCCTTCAAAAACACGCCCGCGACTGATTTTGAGAACAAAGGGTACCCATGTGTCAAGGGTCAGCATACAGAACGTCTTCTTTTTAAGATAACTGTTGGAAATATTGAGTGTTTCAAGTGGATTTTTCTGATATATTCTGAAAAATGTAGAAGGAAAAGGAATTTCTGAAATACTGTGGCTGTCTTGATTAATTCTTAGCAAATTAGTTAGAAAAATATTAAAATATTATAATAAAGTTCTACGAAAACCATTAAATTAATCCCTGGAAGCTATCAAAAAGTCCTAAAAATGCCAGGATTTTCAAAAGAAAAAAATATGTTCTTGTTTTCAGATTCCTTTCAAACTATTAAAATCAATTGAGTATTCCCTCGAATATTCCAAAACAATTTCAAATCACTATAAATGAGTATCGTGAAATAAAAAAAAAGGAATGGGTTTTATTGAAAAGTATCAAATTGATTTTAGGACTTTGAATGGAGTTAAATAATTAATTAAGAAAGAAAGGGATTAATTCAATGGTTTTCACTGAAAATTCACTTTTTTCCATTTTCGTTGACATTCACGAGGTTCTCTCCTTTCAATGGCTATCAAACACAAAATAAACGACTCAGCTTGCTCAAAATTTAACAGTAGTCTATTCATGGATGGCATTGACAGGATCAGTGGTGAATATGAAGTTACTGCGCACAAAAATTCAAAAAGTCACTGACTTATCAAACAGCCCTCGTATTTGAACAGTTTTCATAAATATATTCAGAATTTGGGTATTTTTCAAGGAATAGGCACAATTTGCTTACTAAGTCAACTAAGAATATCTTTCCAATAACTCTTTTCTATTTTGCTTTGTAAATTTACAAGAATTAATAATAATTTAAACAATTTTCATACGAAAATTTAAAGTTTGACCATTTTTCAACGAATAGGCTCAATTTGTTTACGGAATCCATAAAAATAACTCTTTCCTATGTATGATGCTGTGAAAATTTACAATAATTATTTATTATTTAGACAATATTGATCAACATATCAAGGGCTTGGCTATTTTTTAAGGAATAGGTGCAATTCGTTTATGGAGTCAACGAAGTATGTTTTTCCGAAGACTCTTTTTCTAGCTTGCTTCACAAATTCAGATTTTGGCTATTTTTAATGAATAGGCTAAATTGTTATCGGCCACAGGCCATAGTTGAGAACCACGTAACATCGACACTCATCTGAAACGACGAGTTTGCTTGCCATCGTAAACCGGTAAACACGTGCTTGATCACGTCCTCGTTTTGTGCCACGCTTCGTTAACCGGCCCGGGTCCTTCGCCAATTCACGTACGCCCAACTCTCTCGCATTTTCCTCCGCACGCTTCCTTTCGCTTAAATTACCCATCCTCTCTTTCTTTTCTAATTGCTTCTCGTTCGGGCGCACTGGAAAGCAAGGCAAGGGATCTCAACCGGCGGACGCGTGACCGAATAAAGATGATACGGAAAACCGCGAATTATATTCATCTTAGGAGTCTAAAATTAGAGTCGAAAAAGGGATAGAAGAGAAAATGAACAAGGGCTCATATAAATAGTTAGAAATTGAAGAACAAAAACAGAATTACTGAACTTGATTAATTGATAGCAATAAAGAATAGGAATTTCACCCCACCCCCCTGATTATTTTTACATTAATTTTAGGTCGATGTCTGAGTGTGTATAATTTATATATACTCAGATATCGATGAAGTATGCTTAGAAAAATAAGTCATTTGCCAAAGAGTCATAACTCTATTTTATAGTAAATAAGAACATAAATATTCAGTTTAAAATTCCTTATTTCAGTATGTAGGTCGGAACGGCTTTTCGGGGTATAAATAAACATACCAAATGAATAAATTACCATTCATATCACGATTATTAAATAAATAAACCGAACAGCCGTTCTAGTGGACCAATTTTAATTCTGCTTGAACAATTTTAAAATTCAGATTAGGATAAAATTACTCTCCGAATTTCATTAATTTTGAATAATAATTAATATTTTTATAAATTAGTAATTAAAATGGTTAGAATAGTAAAATTCTCGGCTGGCATGCCCAACGGCGCGTGAAACTTCAGGTAGTGGGCCCAGACGGCTGTCCCCACCGCTTGGTCGCGACTCCGTTGCCGAATTTCGACGAATCGGCGAGCTGCCGCTCCCACCGCCTTCGAAGCTCCCATGTCGAGGCTGCTGCGAGCCGAGAGACTCTAGAGTAGTCAGTAGAGATACAGAAACCGAGAAGTCAGCAGCGTCCGCTCTGCTAAATATTACTCCCATAAGTCTGTTTTATGGGGTCCCAAAGAAACCCCATAAGTGAAAAAATGGGTTTTGCGAGTTTTTGGCGCTAATTATGATTTTTCTGCGGTTCCTTCAATGCAAAATTTTTGCAATACATAAGATATTGCTTTATATTAAAAATTAGATATTTTAATGAATTCTTTAAATAATTTATTATTTTTTCAGCAATTTTCTCACAGAATGGAGTTAGAAAGACGCGGTTTTTTCACCAATTTTCCATTTTTTATCCAATTTTCAATTGGATGGAAGTGACAGTTCATCAATGTCAATAATAGTGATTGTTTAAACAATGTATTATAATTAGTAATAATATTATATTTGAATAAGGATACAAAGATGCGGTTTTTTTTTAATTTCTGGCTTCCTGTCCAATTTTCATTTGGAGTAAAGTAATAATAAATTCAAGTTAACAAAATATTTGTCTAAACAATTTATTATACTTATCAATAATATATTTGAATCATACTAGAAAGATGCTGTTTTTTGAAATTTCTGGTTTTTTGTTTAATTTTCATTTCGAGTGAAGTAATAATGAATTAAAATTAACAAAATAATTGTTTAAACAATTTATCATCATTGTTGATAATATTCTCTTTGCTTAATTATTAGAATGTTCCGTCTATTCTGAAATTTTCAACTGTTTGTCTGTTTTTTATTAGGCCTGACTTGATAGTCAATTGGATTTAGCAAAAATTATTGTTTAAACAAATTATTATTGTTTACGACTATCTTCATCTATATCGATTACGCCTGGTAGTTGCGGTTTGTCGGCAATTTTTACCTTTCTGTCCTTTTTTCACTTAGTGAGGTAATGATTAATTAAAGTTAACCGAAAAGTTGTTTAAACAATTTAATATTGTTCATGACTATTATTTCTCAGATAAGTGCTAGAAAGTGGCGGTTTTTTCTAAAATCTTGGACTTTGCATCGCCTTTTTATTTATGAACAAATAATAAGTCACCCACAACAAAAATGATTTTTCGACTGGTATTGTTGTTTCAAGTTCATTATTTTTGCTCTTTGCCCGATGCTTAAAAAGATAATATAAAGAAAAAAAGCTTTTTAACACAAGAGGCAAAAACAAAGAATAGAATAACAATAGCAATTGCTGCATTTCTGAAACCTCACTGAAGTCTCTCAGTAACTTATTCAAGGGAAGGTTGTATTCATATGATTCGTGTAGAAATTTTGAAGCATATTTTAAATATCTGTTTTATTTCAGAATATTGAATTCTCAGAATATATATTCACAGAAATGAAAGAGATGATTTAAAATATAGTTTTCTCTCATTTTTATTTATTAATCGTTAGTAATTAATTAGGCGGAGCAAAGTGAATGATTTTAGAAAAAACCGTTACTTTCTAGCACTTATCTAAGAAAATATAGTTACAAACAATATCATATTGTTTAAACAACGTTTTTGTTATCTTTAATTAATTATTACCTCACTAAGTGAAAAAAGGACAGAAAGTTAAGATTTCCGAAAAACCGCAACTTTCAGGCGCAATCGATATAGATGAAGATGTTCATAAACAATAACAATTTGTTTAAACAATTATTTTTGCTAAATCTCATTAGTTATTAGGTCACGCCTAATAAATAATAAACATACAGTTGAAAATTTCAGAAAAAAACCGCAACATTCTATCAATTAAGCAAAGAGAATATTATTAACAATGATAATAAATTGTTTAAACAATTATTTTTATCGAGCGCGAAGTGCGAGATGAATACCAAATCGAGCGCGAAGCGCGAGATCCAACAGGTGCGCGCCCTAGGCGCACTGAAACTTGCGAAGCGCGCGATGAGAATGTGCCCGCGGAGCGGGCAGATTTTTTAAAATTAATTTTAAGTATTTTAAATTTCCTCGAAGTCTTTGGAAATACCTTCAATTTTTTAAGTTTTGTTTAAATACACTTGAATTCCTTGGAATTTTTTGAATACACTTAAATCTTTTGAATCTATTTAATCTATTCTGAATTCGCTTCAATTCTCTTGAATTCATTTGATTTTTGTAATTTTGTGGACTCTTTTTAAGTCGTAGCTACTTGTACCGCAATTTCTGTATGAATAGCCGGATTTTTTCGGTACGTAGAAACAGCCTTCTTTTTAATTTAATTGAATTTTCATTAATTCTGTGGATCCTTTAGAATTTCCTTGAATTTTTATGTGTTTGCTTCAATTATAATGAAGTAATTCAAGTTTTGTTTAATTTCTTAAAGTTTTTTAAATTCACAAGAATTTTTTGGTTTCTTTGTATTTCGTTTTCACTTCAACTATTATTATTTTGAATTTCCTTGAATTCTTGTGAATTCAATTGAAGTTTTATTAATTCTTTCGATTCTTTTGAATTTCCTTGAATTCTTCTGAATTCAGTTGAAGTTTTATTAATTCTTTTGACTATTTGGAATTTCCTTGAATTCTTTGGAATTTTCATGAATCGTTTGTGTGTTTTAAAAAAAAATTGAAATGCAATTGGAATGGCTAGGTTAACCTCTCGTTTGTAGCTTTTTTTTTCGAATCGCGAATTTGATCTTTTTTACTATTTTGGTTTCGTATTTAAATAAATAATGAAAATGAATTTTTTTCATGAAGGAGCTAAGAAATTAATTTGTATTAAGTAATAATTGACAAGGTGTTGTTAATGGGAGGCACACATTATGAAATTGGTTTTAGTATTTAAATACGATAGAAAGCAAACACTTTTTTCGTAACAATTTGTTAGCGCACGTGTAAATTAGCCAAAGAAGACATCTGTTTTGTGGACCTTGAACAAAGTCCGGTAAAGCGATCAATGCTGATGCGTTTCTTACCTTACTTGGTCTTTTACATTGGATAAGATTGAATGAAGTGTCTCGGTCAAAAAAGTTCTCTTTTATTACCAATAACTCTGCGTCACGCAATTACAATACTTTATTACTCAATCGTTGACGATGGAATTATTTGATTGAATTAGTTTGATATAATTTCAATGTTTATTTAGTTCTGTATCTACTGTACGATCTGTATCTATGAATGGCTGTTATTTCTGCTATACCTTTATCTAATCTAGAATTTTTTCTACCTGTTTTTTGTTTAGTTCCACGTTTAGATTGAAATTGCCTTTTGTGTAAATTTCATCCACTTTAAAATTGTTTTAAAATTAATTTTATTGAAGATAAAAATGAAAGTATTTCTGTACGCATTTTTATAATTTTTTGCTAATTTTTTTACTGAATATCTTAACACTTAGGATGTAATAAAGAAGATCAAAGTTCTCTTTCTTTTTCGCATGGCTCATTCTCGTAACCTTTGTAGTGGCCGCTCATTCTCTTCTCTCGATGGGTTTGCTAATTTTATTTCTGACGAATGCGACAGTCGAGCGAGCTCTCTTTATTACATTCTCATCCAGAGAAGGTGTTAGATTTGTGTAAAATTTGACCCCCCCGGTTTTTGTCAAATGTCCACGACTGGGAGCCGATGTCATTTTTTAGATGACAGTTACTCCTAGTGGGACCCTGCGGTGGTTGTTAACCTTTAGTTTTTTAATTATATATATATATATATATTTTAACGAGGTTAGAATGAATTGAGCATAAGTAAACTCACGGTCTAGCCAAGACCCGAGTCTAGGACAGCAATTAAACTAAGGCATTTATCCATTGTTCTTCAATATTTAGCATTAGCCATAAGGCCTAGGAAAATAGCCGACTAAATATGTTCGGGGTCGGTTTCAAGGTGGAACAGTAATTTGACAGCTCGAAAACATTGAGCAGACAGCGCAGAGTATCGACAGCCGGTCGCAAACGATAAAAGAAGGACGACAGGAGCGGACGCAACCGACACGGCGCAGCAGGCCCACGTATACCGAGAGAGTCGCGCTGTACGCGTTGTCAGGGTAACCAGTGATCAGTAGCTTGATGCCGGCCATCCCAAACCACCAGCAAGAGATGCAGAACGAGGGGATGGGACGCAACCGTAACGACGCGACGCAGCAGTACCACACATGTCATGAGAGTCCGCGCTGCACCTGTTGTCACGGCCATGAGAGGCAGCACGGGCCGGTCACTATCAGAAGACGGGCATGCTAAAAGCGGCCGGAAGGTAGCCATGTTGGAGACCACCGGAATGCTGCCATGTTCTGAGCAGCACTGAGGCGGCCAATGAGATTTGCGCTAGACCGTGATACCAACCAATCAACGGCGGCGGAAGGAGAACGCAGTACGCCTTCAAGTAAGGAACGGAAGGAAGATCGAGGAGACGAGAAACTTGTCACTGTGTGTCTTGGCTCGACGGACTTCGGTGTGATCGGCAATCCAAGGCTTGAAAAGGAAAACTTATTATACAGAGTGCGGTTAAAAAAGAATTAATAAACCTATAACGAAGGCTCGATGGACCACGAGTCGAACCGGAAGTTGGCGGAATTTGCTCAAAGGTATGTGGTTTTACCTATCGACAAGTTAGTGTTCTCAGCCTTGGCACCGGATGCCCACGCGGTGTGAAAAATTAGTAGCCGCGAGTAGTTTTGTGTAAAGTGTTTCTAGTGAGACCGTCTGGGGCCCCTCGACGCTCCAAAAGGAGAGACTCGCTCGGCTCAAAGACTGATTTTTAGAAAAGTTGAGGCGAGCGTCTCTCGTGGTCCAGGAGCGTGGGCCTGTGGCAATGGACGCCGATCGGCGTCGTGCATGGCGGGAGTGTCCCCGAAAGTCATTTTAAATGGTAGTGGGTTTCGCTGGGGTTTCCTCGTAGTTTCTGTCACGGACACATTGAATTTGTAATTTGAGTATAAGGGGTAATAGTTCAACAGACTTTAGGTGGGGTTCGAACAGTTTTCGAGTATACGCACTGAAGTGCGTAGTACTCAGCCCTGTTATAACCGGGTTTCCTCCCTGGGCCACACCCGGCCAGGCCGTGGTTAACAGTGCTGTACACAAGGAACCTGGAAAACCTTGTTATAATATATATATATATAATTGAAAACTAAAGGTTAACAACCACCGCAGGGTCCCACTGGCAGCAACTGTCATCTAAAAAATGACATCGGCTCCAAGTAGGACCGCGGTAAATCCCATTCATGGCCACGTCTCATAACCGTGAGATGGGTGGTAGATATATATATATATTGGCCTTAGCCGGAATTTCAACGTCAGAAGTGAGGAAAGTGCATTACTCCATCTAGATGCTTCACTTCTGAAAGCCGAGGTAAAGAAAGTTTGACCTTGAAATGACCTTGAACCTGACGTGATGGAGGTAAATAGACCTCGGATTCGTATTCAGCGCCTCAAAATAGTCCTCACCTTTTTTTTTTGTAAACCAGTGTTATCTCTACACACTAAATCCCAAGGTATCAAATTTTGATCCAAAAGTGGATCACGTCATTGCACAATCAAAAAACAATTGACATCTACGTAGGAAGATGTGAATGTAGTTGTAATTTTTAATGTATGAGTAGCTACGAAGTTGTCAAATGTTTCTCCATTATGCATTGTGTAATGCTTTGATCGACTTTTGGATCTCGATACTTTAGGATTAAGTGTGCAATTGTCAACAAAATTATGACCAATGACTGATTAGAGATAATTAGAAAGGTAGAGGGGGTGTGATAAAATTACCACCAATCTGTGGGGGATACTTGAAAAAGGGCAGGGGGTGTGACAGCATAATGACCAATTCCTGTTACTATAGTGATTGTGCAAATAGATACACTTGGTATTCAAAATATACAAATTTTGAAATCTAATCGAGATATCGATTTAAACCAATTGACTCAATTGAGATATATTTTTTGTAGGTCCAAAATTAACAAAATGTCGACTATTAGTTTGAAAATATAAAATATCTATTTTCACAAAAACATCACATTTATTTTTTGCCATTCTTTTTAATTTGTCCTTTTATAAGGAAGATACCCTGTGAGTTTTATATTCGGGATAAACCATTTTTGTTGCCAGGATAAGTTTTTTCTTATGAAATCGAGTTTTCAAACATTTGATTATTGTATCTCGAGATTTAATGTTATTTTTATTTTGTTAAATAATGTTTCAAATTGCTCTGAGAAAAATGAATAGTTGAGGCTCAATTGGGGACATAAACGCTACCTGAAATTTGACTTCGGATTCTTGTAGTGCTAGCATGTAGAACAAAAGGTGTTTGCGACAATGGCGTCGAAAGCACTGTGTGCGTAAACAATGGTCAAAGATTGCAAAAACATGTTTTTTGTTTATTGCAGCTAACCTATATGTCTGACAGGAAAAAAGTGTAATTGAAAAATGTAGGTCTTATAAAGATCTACAAAATGACGTATCGTACATTAAGATTTGTTCATTTGTTCACTTGAAAAAATTAAAACAGCCCGAAAGTGCCTTTTTTAAATATGCAATTATTATTGCAATAATTAATTAATTAGTTTCAAACTTTCAGTAAATATATCCCTTATCACCCTTAATAAGTGTGCCAAACGTCAGCCCAAAATAATAATTATTTTTCATAAAAACTCATTTGTTATTAAAAAATGGACTATTTTTCAACGGAATTTCTACAGATTTGGCCGATAGGATGTCAACAAAAAGTAAGTTATTGTCTTCTACAGGAGTCGTCCTGATGAAGAAACTGTATAACTGCATTTTTATCAAAAATGAGTTTTTTATATGGTTGGATTCATAATGAACAAACGAATTTAACTATACTAATCACTATTAAAAATTGTAATTAAATCTCGAGATAATTAGGTCTCAATTAGCATATCTACAGCGATTTTTAGAATTCCTGATGAAGAAACAGTACATCTCCAGAAATCCTAGCATATCTACACAAATTCCAGGATTTGGGATAGTGCTGAACCCTCAGATCCTGATAAATGAAACACATCTGCACAGATTTGTTTTTGCTCATGAGGATCCTCGGTCTTTCTGCAGTCCGATTTCCTGAAATCGAATAGCACAAGTACATGTTAAGTGACACGTGACACGACACGTGACACGACACGTGACACGACACGTGACACGACACGTGACACGACACGTGACACGACACGTGACACGACACATGACGCGACACATGACGCGACAGATGACACGACACATGACAAGAAATATTACATGACAAGCACAAACAGACACATACACGTACACTTCCACACATCTACACACATGTGCAAACACATACAGCCAAATATTCACGAACCTTCACTACATATTGTGATATATCCCAATAACTCATTGTAGGGGTAATTTTTCGATTTACAAGAGTTGAAGCGTCACTGATTGAGTATAATTGAGGTAAATATACTATTGTTATAGCAAAATCTATTAGACACTATTTCACCTACTTTCATTGTACAGGTGCTGTTTCCACTCCCTGATAAGGGTAGTTTTTGGGATTTAGGGGTTCGAAATGGTGCTAAGTAAGAATAATTAACGAAGTTATTATACATTGGCACTAGCTTGACCATATCTATAAAAAAACAATAATTAAAAGATATGTTATCCTCGTTCTTGGTCATGAAGTACTTTCTGCGCCATGATAGGGGTAGTTTTGCGGCTTTTATGGGTTGAAATAATGCTAAGTGCTTTGAAAATTCCTAAGAGTTAATAATTATTTAAACAATTTTTATATACCTATTCAGAGCTTTTCTATTGTATAAAATGTGAGGAAAATAGAAGTTTTATTTCTCTTACTTAAAAGAAGTTGCTATTTTGCAATTTTTTTTAAATTTCACAGTTTGGCTATTTATCAACAAAGGCTTAATTTTTTTAACTGATAAATTAAGAATGCTTTTTCGGTGACTTTTTGATATGATACTCAACAAATTTGAAAGCATTATTAATTATTTAAACAAATTTGTGAACAAATTCAGAGTTGGTCTATTTTTCAACGAATAGGCTCAATTTGTTGAAAAAAATGAATCAAGAATATCTTTGCGATGACTTTTTCTATGGAGCTTTGCAAATTCTCAAGATTGATGATTTATTTAAACAATTTGTGTGAGGGAATTCAGAGTTTGTTATTTGTCAACAAATAGGCTTAATTTGTTTACGAAACCAAATAAGAAATTTGTTTCAATGAGTTTTTCACAGAATTTACTGAGAATGTCTTGGCGGTTACACTTTTATATAGTGCTCTACAAATTCTCACGAATTATGATTTGAACCATTTTTGTAAGGAAATTCAGATTTTGGTTATTTTTCAACAAAAAGGCATAATTTTTTCAACTAAATCAACTAAGAATGCTTTTCCGGTGAAGGTTTGAGATTATACTTTGCAAATGTATAAGAATTATTAAGTATTTAAACAAGTTTCACACAAAAATACGGGGTTTGACTATTTTTCAACGAATAGTCTCAATCTTTTACATAATTATCTAAGAATATCTTTTCGATTTCTTTTTTCTATGATGCTTTGCAAATTTTTGAGATTCATGAATTATTATTTTTTTGTGAGAGAAGTTTGAGGCTCCGGAAGCTACGATCATGATTCCTTGAACCTACCAATCCCGACGCAAATGGAACGTGTTCGTCATCCACTTCGGCTTACGAGGCAAACGGGACCCTTGGAGGTGAAAATTTCACCTCTGGATACTTTTTTAGAGCTAACAATCTTTGTAGAATGTTATGAGGAACAGCGTTGTCGGACCAGATGAAGTGATCCCAGAAGAACAGCCTTTTGCATCCGGTTCGCGATGGAGTGAGCCTGACGCTGGCCCATAGTATTTATCAAGCCTTTCCTTGGTTTCAGTGATGGTTT
Organism: Andricus grossulariae; assembly: GCA_011634705.1. Lineage (NCBI taxonomy): Eukaryota > Metazoa > Arthropoda > Insecta > Hymenoptera > Cynipidae > Andricus > Andricus grossulariae. The sequence goes on along the minus strand of JAABKJ010075445.1, from coordinate 153,057,289 downwards.
TTTACGCAAAAAATAATGCTTAATCAGCACACGCAATTCACTTTTTTTCCATTTTCGTTAACATACACGAGATTCTCTCCTTTCAATGGCTTTTAAACACAAACTAAATGACCCAACTAGCTCAAAATTTAACAGTAGTCTATTCATAGATGGTGTTGACAGGATCAGTGGTGCATTTCAAGTTTTTGCGCAAAAAAAAATTAAAAAGTCACTGACTTATCAAACAGCCCTCGTATATATAAGTTGAAACACGTGTGAAAAAGCGTGAAATAAAATGCACGCTGTATTATCTCTCCTTCGAATCTGGAAATTGTTTGCAGTATCTTATTTCATATGACACGTCGAGAGGCTTAAAATATTTTCTAATTAAAATTTTTTTATCTTCCTCTTTATCCTTGAGTTCTAGAAGATTCTACATCAAAATGTCAAAAATATTTTTATCAGGGCTTATTTGATGTGTAATTTAATAAGCTTTCTAACGGGTTTTTAAAACAATTTCTAGCTCATCATACCGGTAGAAATGTTGAGGAGTTTATTCTCAAAAACAAGATGTGTGACTATGATAAATGAGGACAGTAACGAGGACTAAGTTTGCAATCGATATGAAACTGAATCAGATATATAAATAAAACTTACAAAAAATTTCGAGAATAATGCTACCACGAATAATCATTTCATCTTTTATGTTACAATGTATACATATATATAATGTATAAATACACTTATATAATTGTATTTTATAGCTATATTCAGGTATCAATGGGTCTCAGGAGTTGGAATATGTGAAAATTACAGTTTTTAATTTTTTACACTAAGATACCATGAATTAAGAAATCTGAAAATATGTGCAATAATAGCTCTTTAGGTAAGTATTATATGGTGAAAATTTGAGATAGTAGTTGAGTTTCATCACACGAAATAATAAAAAAATAAATTTTGAAATTTTTTTTGAGTTTGAATTTCCGGCCAATTTTTTTCGATAAAATCATGAACGTTGAGAATGACCGAAAGAAGTACTGTGAATACTTTCAGATTTTTTCTAAAGATAGAAACAAAGAATAAAATTAAAAACTTAAATGGACGTTACCCTCTAACTCATCCAATATGGCGGTTATATCATCTTGAAATGATCACTATATCCGGCGCCTAAGGTCAGGCCACCCTGACATGCAGGAGAAACCCGACACAGAGGTAGCCATGCGAAAGGCGTAATAGTTCCGACTAGTGGCACCAGGAAGCGCAGGGTCCTCTCTCCCGCCATTTACCTCAAGCTGCAAGGCTTCACGCTTAGAAAGGATAAAGGTCCGTTGTTTTTATATTTCAGGGTACGCCGTCAAGGCTCCTGAGTTCCTTTTTGTTTTTTCTACTTGGGCACGCCATACCGGCTCCAAGATTGTACCCATATTTTTTTCTTTCGTTCACTAACACTGGGTACGCTGTTCCAGGCTCCAGATTTTCTTTCAGGCATTTTCTCTGGGTATGCTGAATCAGGTTCCAGATATTATTTGTTATTTATTTATCTTCTCTGGGTACGCTGAATCAGGCTCCAGACATTACTTGCTATTTGTTCATTCTCCTGGGTACGCTATCTTAGGCTCCACACGTTTTATTTTGTTGTCGTTATCCGGGCACGCTGAAACAGGCTCCGGAGACAGATTACCTCTTTTCTTTTCAGAATACGAAACGGCTTACACTCTACTCAGAGCTTTTGGACAGATTCGATATTGATTTGAAGCAAAAACGACCGCATTTGTCGAAGAAAAAAGTGTTGTTCCATCAGAACAATTCAAGGGTGCCCACGTGTGTAGTCACAATGACAAAAATCCATGAATTGTGCTACGAACTGCTACCTCATCCAGCATATTCTCCAGATTTAGCCCCCTGCGACTTTTTTCTGTTTCCAAACCTGAAGAAATGGCCGGGTGGTAAGAGATTTGGGTCGAATGAAGAAGTCATCACCGAAACAAACGCCTATTTTGAGGGCTTTGAGAAAACCTATTATTTGAAAGGAATAAAAAAATTGGAAAAACGCTGGACTAAATGTATCGAGCTAACAGGAGATTATGTTGAGAAGTAAAATGCTCATTTGCCGAAAAAAAATCTTTCAGTCGAATAGTCACTGACATATTAAACAGCCCTCGTATACAGTCGAGGAAATTTTTGCAATTCTGTCAAGTCCATGGATATCGTAGATATTTTTTTGAAATCCCTGTAAAGGAAAAAATCCTTACAATATAGCAAAATATTTAACAAAGAAAATTTCCCGATATTCCTTACAATCCTTTACATTATTTGGTAATCCTTTGAAATTCCGTTTAACATTTGAAATTATAAGAAATTCTCTAAACTCTGTAGATATACTTTAGAATTTTTGAAATCTCGTGAAAACATCGTCTAGTTTTAAAATAATTAGAAAAAGGAAACTTGCGTACAAAATGCTTCCCAATTAGAATTAGAATTAGAATTTAGAATCAGAATTGGAGATAGAATTAGAATTAGACTTATAGTTAGAATAAGAATCAGAATTAGAAATAAAATTAAAATCACTTGCATGTAGAATTTTTTATACTAGTTATTTTAGTAAATATTGCTATTTACTATAATAGCCTGTAGATTTGGTTATGCCTTTTTCTAGATTTTTCGTCAAGTTAAACGTGAACTGAAATAACCTAACATTTAGGGGACGATTGCGATCACAATGCACGCTAATTAAAACTTAACAAACGAGATTATAAAATTTTCTGAAATATTTTATTAAATCACTTAACTTTATGTTTTCAACAACAATTCAGAAGTTTGAAATTTTATATTAAGATTTTTAGGTCTTTTTACATCCTGTTTAGTCTGTCGTTAAACCTAGAAAATTAGATGAACAAATTTAAGGGTGTATTCAGAAAATAGTCCAAACTCGAAGCCATATAAAAAGCTTTGAATAATTTTGGGGATAGTAGTGATTTCAAAAATTGTAACAAATACTTTGTTTTCATGGATCTTTTGATACAGAACTTAACGAATTTATTAACTACATATTTTCGCTTAAACTGACACGAATGTGTAAAGATTGGATTTACCTAAAAACTAAAAGATTATGTAAACTCTAATGTTGCATATCGAGCGATCGATCCTAGAATTCAACGAGTAGGAGAAAAGTGATCGTCTTTTCAAAACGTCACATCGTTTCGTATCATCTCGTGAGACGATCATCTCGCTAAGTTGATCGAACAGAGCAAATAGTTTCTAAAATTATGCATAAATATGTGATGTATAAATTATTTTAAACCTTTTCGAATTCAACATTAAATTGACTCATGTAACAATCCAAAAGATTTCAGAGAAAACTTTTTAGCGAAAACTTTTTAGGCCGTCTCGGGAACTCAAACTTTTTAAGCTAATTCAAGCTTGCAAACCAGCTCAAGTCAGGAAGATTTTCATGAAAGTCAATTTCCAGCATGCTATACATAATTCTTTAAACCGTGCATAAGACATGTCTGTATTAACATGATCATTATATATATGCTTGAGATTCATCTCGTCTTGATTAAATGTCTGGTAGTAAATCACCATGTCGTTTCCTTTCTCCTGTATTATGCGGCTGCGCAAGTACATCAAAGCTTAAAATTCATAATTTCATCGACTATGTTTTAAACTCCATAACGTTCAAGCTACGACTGTAATGAAACTATAAATAAGACGTTTATATAGATTAACGCTTAGTCGTAAACTTAAACTCATACTAATATGATCGTACACGTAGAGAATAAAAGCTAAAGTCAGTCGTCGAAAGATCTTGAAAGAGGCAATGCGCGGCAACGGTTTAATTAACAGAGTCATTAATAGTCTGCCAATAGAATTGCATCTGCCTGATTATCAATTTTGTGGACCAGGTACAAAGTTATCAAAATGCATTGCACGAGGTGATCCAGGAAGAAATCCCCTGGACGCAGCTTTTAATTAACACGATATCGCCTATTCGCAGAATAGAGAAAACGTTGGAGCGAGGAACGCTGCAGACGAGGTGCTAGCTGAGAGAGCTTTTAATCGCGTGTTAGCTAAAGACGCGCGCATAGGTGAGAAAGCTGCTGCGTTGGCTATAGCGAGCACAATAACAGTAAAAGCAAATTTCGGCAAGAGGCTGAAAGAGAAAAGGAAGAATAAGTCCATTTTTTCATTAAATAAAATAGTTAGGACAGCCAAGGAATCTATAATCTTCAGCCAAAATACGCAAAAAGTGATCAGGTCTGCCTTGAAAGGTGCGCGTGAAGATGTAAAAAAAGTTAGTGGAAGAAAAAATTTACAAGAGACTCGCATCATAGCTGTACCACATAAAATTGGTAGCTTTCTCCCCTTTCTCATGCCTATTTTTGCAAGTCTCAGTGCCACAAGGGCGTTAGCCGGTGGAGCTGCGGGTATAACGAAAGCTATTAATCATGCAAGCGCTGCTAAGCGAGAGCTTCAAGAAAGTAAACGTCATAATAAAACAATTGAAGCAATATCTCTATGAAAGGGTTTATATCTTAAACCTTACAAGTAAGGTTTAGGACTACATCTAGAGAAAAAAAATTTGAAGAAAAAAGATCAATCAAAAAACTAATTTTTAAGTTACCACGTAGAGCTTTAACCGATTTCGATTTATTCAAATACGCGAAATCCATAAAAATTCCCAATTTCCGTGGAGTTTTTATGCGAAATGCCCTGCGAGCTCGCGGTCCTCATAAACGTGAATCGGTTATTGTTAATATCGACAGTAAAGACGGTCCGGGTACACATTGGGTGGCCTATAGAAAAATCGGTAATGAAGTTAGTTACATTGATAGCTTCGGAAATCTTCGACCACCCTTAGATCTCATGAAATATCTTGGTGTTGGTAACGTAAAATATTTTCATGAAATATATCAAAGTTATGACACGTTTGTATGCGGCCATTTACGTCTCAAATTTCTATGTGATCAACTGAAATCGCGAAGTATGTACAATCTATATAAGAAGGTATATTAATGATCTCAAGTCAGTCGAACCTTTACCGTCATGAATGATACATCGAAATTTACTTTGACTTTATCGGGAACTTCGTCGACACTAGAAACGCAATATTTTCCACATAGATGCCAGTGAAAATGTGTTTTACGTAGGTGAAGAAGAAATTGTTATACCTATAGGTAGTTATGAAATAGAGGATATTCATAAAGTTGCTCCCAGTGGGACCCTGCGGTGGTTGTTAACCTTTAGTTTTTAATTATATATATATATATATATATATATATCATATGATTCCCTAACATTATACAATACCAACTTATCGAAGTTACTATTTTTCAAAATGCGGATTTCTCTTAGGTTAAGTTGTAGTTTTGTAAAATTTCCTACATGAATTTAATCTGATACACATGCATATTTTACGTTTTCTAGAGATTGTATCAAAAGTCATAATTATTAATTTTTCGCTTACAAAATGTGTTTTAACACCGACAATGATATATTTAGTTAAAATTTCGTAAGAGGTTTTCGTATTTTCGGCGAAACTAGCAAACATTTTCGGCAAGAAGTTTCACAAGATACAAAAAGTAAATGCATTGGGCATTTTGCTCGCACTATACAATCCAAGGTAATATTTTCCATGCCTCTGCGAATGTTAGCAAGGCTTTCAGTTAGTTTTTAAACCAAAACGAAAATTGTGTGTGTGGAGCAATGTGCCCACAGGGTGCCAGATCGATTTCAACTCACATCAATGTTCTTTCTAAAATTAAACTAGAAAGTTAGACGCACCTAAATAATATCAAATCCTTTGCGCAATTAGGACGAAAAAGACCAAATGTTTTTTTTGTTGAAATTTTACAAAAATCAACAAATTATCAAATCGTGCTCTTTGAGTCCCTGTATATCCTCGAGTGCAAACGCACACATTTACACACTTCGAATTCAATAAATGGAGCTTTAAGTACTTTTAAGACCTATACTTAGAAATATAATCTTTTACAAAGACACCTTGCGTACGGAACTATAAAAAAAGATTTAACGAAAAAACATGTTCGCAACCATCAGTGGTCTGAATATATTCCTTTAAATTGTTAAACTGAATCACAGAATGCAATACTATCGGCGAGAAAATTCGAGTCCTCTGGCTTTGACGTTAAAAAAGTAAGTGAAGAAAAAATGGTAGCTCAAAAAATGAAGGATCATTTTAAAGGTCAAAATGTTGTTCGTTAATGAGCCTGAAACAAATATCTCAAACAAATTTTTGTGGCTTATGGACCCGAAAATCTCTTAAAAAGTAGGTAAATTTGACAGCTTTTAAAGACAGTGAACTTTGGAAGATAGTTTTTTATTGGAAAAATAATAGGAAAGATCTGAAAAAATTGATGGTGGTACCTTAAACATTTCTTTAATTTAATTTAATTGAAACTTAGATAGGAAAGCACGCGAATATAATTTTTCTACAATACGTCAATATACAACAGAGTAGTCCTAGTTATTCAGTGAATATGACATTTCATTAAATAATTTGTTTGATACCCCTTTCGATTCTTTGATCACGCGGATCATCTAAGCTTGAACACATTTAATCTACTTGATTTTCGTTGAATTTGTTTCTGAAACGAAATTAAAAGTGAACGGAATTTTTCTATAAGAAAAATAATGGTAAATGCGTATAATTTTTTTTCTCTAAAAAATGAGCAAATTTCATAGCCATATTCAACATGTTTTGAAAAACGAGATGAAAATGCAAAACTTTCGTTCTCTTTTTGAACACGAAATAGGAAGATATTTAATTTTTCCTCTGAAAGTGAGAAATATTAGAAGAAACTTTATTGATACCAAAAATTTGTAAAACTGGGACTTTGGTCGTATTTATTAAAATCAAGAAGAATTTGAAGAAAAGATCACTGCAATCCAGATGACAGAAAAATTTTCTTTCGTTTCTGATCTTGAATCCGAAAAAGTTGAAATTAGAATTTCACGTATTTCTTTCCAGCCTATGTGATTAACTTGTGACGTTTTTGCGATACTCATAGATCGTAAATTCAGTCTCATTGATATTGAATGCAAAGAAAGTATTGAAAGTTTAATATTGCTTAAAGTGTCTGCCAAATTTTCTTCAGAATCAGCTTGAATGGGAAAGACTAAATGATACTGTTGTCCTTTCTTCATTTCTTTAGCAAATCCTTTCTCAAGTTGGCCGAACTTAGGTAAAATACTACGTTTTGACAAAGCTCTTGATCCATTATCATGTGGGGAATCGTCAGTAGCAACAAAATAAGCGTCATTATCTTTACGCCTCGTTAATTGATCACGACACTCGCTGACGTTTTCTTGTGTATATATTTGTCCGTTTAATTATGTATTCGAAGGAGGGGGTTCTTAAGGAGGTTTATTTTCTTCTAAATTATCTTCATTTGTCTCTTGAAAAATTTCGGGATTGTTCACGTTCCTTCCTTCTGAAATTTTATTACCATTTTCTGGTTCCGAAAGTTCTTGTATATTTTCTGCATTAACGCAGTTTTCTTTATCTGGGAAATTATAAAAATTTTAATCTTTCAGGACCTCATCTTCCGAAGTTGAGAAATTATTTTCATCTTCATGTTCCTTTCGTTGTCCAGCAGGCTTTTCCTTGGGTTTTTGGTAATTTCTCTTCTTCTTTTTTATAATGTGCTTTCTTGAATTATCAAAATATTCTTTATCTAAATAATATTCATCTTCAGATTCAAAGTTTGTGTGCGTATTCTGTTCTAAATTCAGAGACTCATCAGTTGTTGCCTCTTTTCTTGGTCTGCCTCTCTTTTTCAAGGCTTGCGGGTTGCTTGGTTTCGTGAGCACAGCTTTCTTGGGCCTACCTCGTGCTTTTTTAGCAGCATTCGAGGGAGGTAAGTATTCTTCCTCACTATCATTATGTGATTTACCTTCATTTTCAATTTGTTCATTAATTTGTGCTTGCTCTTTATATTTTTGTTTCTGTCTTCTTGTAACCACAGTGTTCCAAGATTGACAGAGAAGTTCGTTTTTCTTTATAATTTTGGGAATAAAAGGTAAAACTGAAAGGTACAGAAGTTTATGTATTGGACTATCAAAAAATTAATTTTGTATTTCGTTTATTGATTCTTCACTTATTATATTATTAAAAATATCAGGAATTTTTTTGTTAAGAAATTCGCTATTTAATTTGATATTTTCTATGGAAACTGAATTTTTATGATTCTCGAAGTTCAAGAATTCCATTGAATTGATAGGATTTTCTTCCTCAAATGTTGACTTATTCTCCGAAACTATATAAATGCCTACGGTTTCATTGTTTTCTAGAACAGGGTTCCTTGAAAGTGCATCTGCATTAACATTTGATTTTCCTGCTTTATAGACGACGTAATAGTCATATTCAGCGAGCTTCAATCGCCATCTTGAAACTCGAGAACAAGGATCTTTAGAATTTTCAAACCAAACAAGAGGCTTATGGTCTGTAACGAGTGTAAAATTTCGTCCGTACAAATAAGGACGAAAATATATTACCGAGTAGACTATCGCTAAAGCTTCTTTTTCATAAGTGTCGTATTTACGTTCCGTATCGGTTAGTGATCTTGAAACATACGCAATTGGTTGGTCTTGGCTCTTGACATAATTTATCCTTTAAAATATCAAATGCTTGTTGCTGCTTTTCCGTCCAATTAAATGATATGTCTTTTTTCAAAAAACATAAAAGATTCAAAAATAGTCAAATTTCGAAAAAAATAAAACTTGTGCTGGGTTGTGCTCGACAAATGCAGTCTTTATTCTCTCTAACAAAATTACGTGAGATCAACAGTTCTCATGTTAAAACTCAAAACGTAAAACACAAAAGACATGAAAGATCCAAAAATAGTGAAATTTAGAAAAAATCAAACTTGTGCTGGGTTGTGCTCAACAAATGCAGTCTTTATTCTTTTCAACAAAATCACGTGAGCCCAACAGTTCTCATATTAAAACTCAAAACGTAAAACTCAAAAAACATAAAAGATCCAGAAATAGTCAAATTTCAAGAAAATAAAACATGTGCTGGGTTGTGCTCGACAAGTGCAGTCTTTATTCCCTTCAACAAAATCACGTGAGATCAACAGTTCTCATGTTGAAACTCAAAACGTAAAACTCAAAAAACATAAAAGATCCAAAAATAGTCAAATTTGTGAAAAATGGAACTTGTGCTGTGTTGTGCTCGACAAATGGAGTCTTTATTCCTGCTTACAAATTTACGTGAGATCAACAGTTCTCATGTTAAAACTCAAAAATTAAAACTCAAAAAACATAAAAGATCCAAAAATAGTCAAATTTGGAAAAAAACATGTGATGGGCTGTGCTCGACAAATGCAGTCTTTATTCCCTCTGGTAAAAACACGTGAGACCAACAGTTCTCATGTTAAAACTCAAAAAGTAATACTCAAAAAACATAAAAGATCCAAAAATAGTCAAATTTGGAAAAAATAAAACTTGTGATGGGCTGTGCTCGACAAATTCAGTCTTTATTCCCTTTAACAAAATTACGTGAGATCAACAGTTCTTATATTAAAGCTCAAAACGTAAAACTCAAAACACAAAAGATCCAAAAATAGTCAAATTTGGAAAAATGAAAACTGGTGCTGGGTTGTGCTCGACAAATGCAGTCTTTATTCCCATCAACAAACTTACGTGAGATCAACAGTTCTCATGTTGAAACTCAAAACGTGAAACTGGAGAAACAAAAGATCAAAAAATAGTCAAATTTGGGAAAAATGAAACTTGTGCTGGGTTATGCTCGACAAATTCAGTCTTTATTCTTTTTGACAAAATTACGTGAGATCAACAGTTCTCATATTAAAACTCAAAACGTAAAACTAAAAAAACATAAAAGATCTAAAAATAGTCAAATTTAGAAAAATGATAACTTGAACTGGGTTATGCTCGACAAATGCAGTCTTTATTCCCTCTAACAAAATTACGTGAGATCAACAGTTCTCATATTAAAACTCAAAACGTAAAACTCAGAAAACATAAAAGATCCAAAATAGTCAAATTTGGAAAAATGAAAACTTGTGCTGCGTTGTGCTCGACAAATGCAGTCTTTATTCCCTCTAACAAAATTACGTGAGATCAACAGTTCTCATATTAAAACTCAAAACGTAAAACTCAGAAAACATAAAAGATCCAAAATAGTCAAATTTGGAAAAATGAAAACTTGTGCTGCGTTGTGCTCGACAAATGCAGTCTTTATTCCCTCTAACAAAATTACGTGAGATCAACAGTTCTCATATTAAAACTCAAAACGTAAAACTCAGAAAACATAAAAGATCCAAAATAGTCAAATTTGGAAAAATGAAAACTTGTGCTGCGTTGTGCTCGACAAATGCAGTCTTTATTCCCTCTAACAAAATTACGTGAGATCAACAGTTCTCATATTAAAACTCAAAACGTAAAACTCAGTTTAAAGCAATATAATCAATAAGAAATTTAAGTAGCACCAGAAGACAAGTTTGGATTCATGTATTTGGGCCTCATCAAGTTGAAAAAACGTTTTTTCCTTCTTGTCTTCATTAGACATATCATCATATCTTTAAAAAATAATGATTTTCTAACTGGATCAAAGATATAGTATCTTTAACTGGATGCTACTATTTTCTTTTACTTTAATATAATAACACATGTGAGGAACAAGTTAAAATAAGTCATTATACCCAATTTATATCCAAAAGATAAATTATCATCGTCGTTATTATAGAACACTTAACCAAAAATTACGCATCGCATGCATTAGAGGTAAAGTGACCCCGTTGTAGCCTCCATATTGACTATCACGTGACGCTGTGACGTCATGATTTCAGATTTCAATAAGAATAACTATTGTGTATTGACTACAGGGAGGGAAACTTTTAATTTAAAAGTACGAAAAATCATCAAGATACGGGAATTGTCAAATTACGGAACAAATGGTCAGTTCTTTTTTTCGAATTCTGTTCCTGTTTACATTAATTTAATATAAGAACACCTCAAACGTCATCACAGTGCGGCATCCCAAGCTCACTTTGTACAAGGATATACTGATTTTCTCCTTTGTTGTTGACAGTAACCTAAAAAACGCTTAACGTATCAAGTTTGTAAACTATAGAGGATCAAAAGTTTAACTTATGAACATTTTTCAAGCCAAAGAACTAATATTATAAACACCGGAAAGGCTGTCCTTCGATTTTCGTCATTTTAATCGTCATTACCATCCGTATTTTATCTAGTAAAGTATTGCAGTTACAGTTGATTGATAAATACAGAAATATTAAGCGTACCGTTTAATACAATATTGTATAAAATGAAACATTAAATATCAACTTTTTTTGTAAAACATATATTAAAACTGAAAAGTGCAGTTTGACAACAAAAATTTCATTACCATCCGCGTTCCTGTCATAGTCCAGTTTCCAAAGAGCGTTTTACTGGCTCTCATAAAAAGGGGAGCGCTCTACTCGACTTGGACTCTTATAAGGTTACAAAACACCATAATAAGGAGTGACGGGTTCGCGCCCCGACTGACCCTGGCCAATGCCCTTAGGGGCTTAGTCGCTCTGGAGACCATGTGAGCCTTATACGTGAGCCTGCGGTCCAAAGAGAACTCAAGATACCTTTTCTTGAGAATAACGCTAGGTTGGATTTGTCCAGAGCCACTCGGAAACCCCGTGCTCGAAGCCATGGTTCTAACACGCCAAGGGCTTCTCGCATAACACCCTGGCGGACCGGCCGAACGCAATCATTACGCTACAGCGTAATACTAAAGTAATACTAAAATAATATGGCATTAAAATTAATAAAAGAAACAAAATAAATATGTAAACTGTTGAAATTATAATAATACGTTAAAATTTACGTTAAATGGCCATGCCGTAATTGCAAGAAGTTTCTTTTTCAGCATTAAAAAATAAAAAAATAATGTGTCTGTCATTGCAGTCTCCTAACGGCGGCTTCAAGCGTGTTGCCAACATGCAGGGGCCCGACTTCAATTACAGCCACTTTATTTTTTTTATTTTTGAACGCTGAAAAATCACCTTTTTGCAATTACGGCATGACCATTTTACGTAAATTTCGACGTATTATTATAATTGCAACAGTTCACATATTTATTTTGCTTCTTTTAATAATTATAATGCCATATTACTTTAGCATTACTTTAGCATTACGCTGTTAGCATAGGTCTCCACTAATTCCAAAGATTGGGATGGCAACCGAAAGATGAGGCTGGCGACGAATAAGCCGGTTCAGGAATAAGATTTCTCTTAAAATGTTTAGCTACTTGAAATTTTTCTTTTGAATAAATAATGTTTAATTATAATTTGGCTGAGACTACCATATAAGAATAAATAAAGCCAAGTTGGGGCCAAGTTGGTCGATAAGTTAGGCTCTGGCCGGGTTAGGCGTTTCATTTGTGGTTGGTTCCTGTCTAAATCTCCAATTTGGGGCCAAGTTTTTCCTAATTTGGGCCCAGCAAGCGCAATGACAAAATTTCCACACGGGCCAGGCTAAGGGCCGATTCCACCATCTCTGATTAAATCCACGGTTAACTAATCATGATTATTTTCTTATCAACGACTTAATCATGACTAACTTGCGAAACGCTACACCATTAATTTTTAACCCCTGGTTAGCTAACCTTATACCCTGTTCATGACGTCACAAATTACGCATTGTTTCCTTGCTTTGCCGAAGCGTCTCCAAAATAACATTAATCAATGTAATTAAGTGATGCCGTATTTTCTGAAGTGAAAAGAAAAGGAAAAATGATATTTTGAGCCCCGTTAATCGCTGGTTAAGTCGCTAATCAGCCAAAAATGGCCGATTAAATTAAACAGCGATTAGGCTACTTTAATCATAGTTTAAAAGATGGTGGAGCGCAATGTACTGATTAAATCAAGTTAATCAAGGATTAAAATTTAATCACGGTTGGTGGAATAGGCCCTAAAGCGAATTGTAAATAAAAAAATTTCCACTGCGCGGGCATATTCTCAAGCATCGACAACTGTAATTTTGTGATTGTGAATTCTCGTTTGTTAAAGCTTCTTTGACTTTAACAAACACATTCTCATCACGCATCTGGTGCTTCGCATTCGATTTTCTCCAAAGTGCCAACTTTTCTACATTACGTTCAACTTTATTATATGAAATGAATATTATATTTATTTCTGCACCTCGGTCTGGGACTCTTTATTGAGATATTGCGAAAAAATGTACACATTTTATTTTTCATGATTACTTTAATATTTGTTCCAGGTCCCGAAAGCTAGAATTACAACATTGTCATATTTATATGGGCAATATGCCATAATTTAGTGCTAATTTATGCCGCAGAAAAAATGTTGGGCCCCGAAATTTTAGTCAAAAACATGTAGTAATGCTGGCTTCAGGTGACTCTGGTATGTGAAACTCGGTAACTATTAATGGCATAAAATTCTCCTTGGCGCAGGCATTTAGTGATAATTAAGTGCTCTGGATTTGTGCTGTGCAAAACATTCGGGCACTTTTTTTTACCAAAAACGTGTAGTAATGCTGGCTTCAGGAGACACTGGTATGTGGAACACGGGAACTATTACTGGTATTAAATTCTATTTTTCGCAGTAATTGAATGCTTATTTTGTGCTAATATATACCGCAAAAACTAAACTTTGTGCCACGTAATTTTGGTTAAAAATATGCAGTAATGCTGGCTTCAGGGACTCAGGTATGTGAAACTCGGAAACTATTAGTGGTATAAAATTTTTCTTTGCGCAGGAATTTAGTGCTAATTAAGTGCTCTAGATTTGTGCTATGCACAAAATCCGGGAACTTTTTTTTACCAGAAGCCTACCTACAAAGTTACCTACAAAGTTCTACAACTCGAGTGGTAATATCCTATGACCTATTTTATCAATTTATAAATAAACTTTCTTTGTTGCGTCTTGAGGTGGCATCCTGGTGCGATCTGGATTATACCAATCCTGTCTAAGTTGATTAGAGTTTTTTGTTGATCGGGACATATTAGTCCAGCGGATAGGGGCTCAACTAGGGAATAAAGCCATCCATTCAGATAGTCAATTGGGATCCATTCCGACTCTCTTCCATAAGTGACTCTAATATCGCATTTATGGAATGTTGCTGTTGCAGGATTCAGCAGCATTTCACTTTCGCATGACGGATATTTCGCATTTTCGTTAACGGGTAAGCTATTATCGCAAATCATATGATAAGAGGTTTCTTTGCATAATTTAATGTTTCGATGGTTCAGCAGAATATGTGTCCTTTGGGATTCTCCCACGGCAATTTGAGAAAATTTCGGCAGAACGTAAGCACTTCGTGGGCCATTCCTTGATACTGATTGGAACACCGGTACTGGGTGAAACTGGTACATCAGGTAGTGATAGTGTTCTATTATTGGGATACCCACAAGTATACTCAGGCTTTCCTTTTCATAGATGGTGGTAACGGTAGCAATTTTGGATAGTTTCTCAAGGTCTACCTGCGGTCCTAGGATCGGAAACTCAGTTCTAGAATGATGGTCCTGAATGGCACGGCAAATTGGCTCCAGTTGTTCGGATGTCAGGAGGGAGAGATGCATCTTCCCCTGACGAGCTGCGTGGATAACTCCCAAGATTCTGTTTGCAGTGTGGATGTAATCATCGATCCTGGAGTCCACGGTTCTAAGTACACGGGTCAATTCTTCGGCATGTTTAAGTTCTGCCCCGACTAGCGTAAGATTAGTTAGTTTTAAGTTGTCTTGAGACATTTGGCGTTCATGCCGAATCAATCTTTCCTTATTGCTCTTGTAAAGTTCGTGTACTTCCTCTAGTTGTGATTTCACGATATGGGTTTGTTTTCCGACTAAGTGAGATATGTTAGCTTGGGCCTGATTGAGCTCAGCGATCTCTGTTCCGAACGTTTCGCAGTCGCTGTACGTCATTAGGCCGGCTATAGGTCCAAGGAATCCTCCCAGAATTCCTAGCAAGGGTTGGGCTCGACGGCTTCTCATCCCTACAAGTAGACTTGGAATAATGGTTTTATTCGTGCGTTCCTTCATTTCTCCGACATGTCGGGAGATCTCCTTCTTTAGGCCTTCGGCCACAAGGAGTTTGGCGTCGAGACCGTAGTCTGTGATAGTTGGCAGACACGATAGTCCACACCCTGGCAAACATAAATCCGACAGGCGTTTGAACTGCTGTTCGTAGGAATCCAGTGGTCCTTGGATCTTCTGCAAGTCCAGAAAGACAGTGATTCTCAGGTGGCGATGACTCGTTTCATAATTCCCAGACGCTCGTAGTATACCCCCGAGCTAGTCCTTAGAGGTGTGTCTCTATACATGGTGGTGTTCAGGCCTTCAGAAGCAATAAAGAGGAGCAGGAGAATCAGGAACAAGAAAGGCATCATCTCACCTAAAAATAACATGGGTTAGGTGTTTTCATCACGGATGAAAGGAAGTCCAAGACAGGATAAACCTTATTTACGGAAGAGAACACAGAAGGTGATCAAATACCTTAACAGGTTAGCGTTATTATTTTCGGTGAGTCCGACTATTGTGTAAGGGCCAGTGGCTCTAATATCGAATTTACCATCCCTCACTTCCTTAAGGACGTAGGCTTGGTCCCCTATTTTTCCGTTCAAGGGCCGGGCCTTGCGATCGTACTGTTCTTTAGAGGTAGTTAATTTATAATCGCTAAATTGGAAGAAAATGAGGTCGATTCGAAAAAGTTAACCAATTCTGAATAAATCATTCAAGAACTTGGAGGTTCAAATTTCATGTTTTTTCAAAGTCATCTTTAGGTAGCGACTGAAGATTTATTTTTGAATATAAAAAAATAATGAAAACTTGCTCCCGAGATATGGAGAGGCTGAATAAAAACAAATAAGTTTTTTTCCAAAAAAAAAAGTAATATTTTGGGAGAATGCAGATTTGGTATGACGGTATCGCACTTTGATAGAAGATTTTTCAAATGAAAGTTTTATAAAAAGAAGAAAGTTATATATTTTTTTTAAGTTAAAAAATAATAATTTCAATAAATAACTTTTCTGATAGTAGGGCAAAAAGTTAACTGAAGAAACCTGATAAAAGTGGCTTTTTGTAGAAAATGAAGATTACAAATTTTAGGTTGGAATTTGATTGGTACTTTCGTGCTGAAAAATGTGGTACATAGTTTTATTTAAGGGCTTTTTCTTTGCAAAAACAAGTATTTTGTTAATTTTCTGTATTTAAAAACTTTTAGGAAGAGGAATATGATGAGAAAAATATAAAAAAATGAGAGGTTAAGCAATTGAAAAAAAAGAAGATGGGAGAAAAGTACAGAGAGTCAGTTATCTGGTTTTGAATTACCAATCTTTTTATTACTATATTAAAAATGAGCTTTTGAAAAAATCCTTTTAACACAGAATGTATTTGTTGGTTTAAGAATTTTTTAATGCAAAAAGTCAATTTTTGGAAAAAATTCTGGTTATCTAAATCTGTACTAGAACCCTTCAAATGTTGATATTTAAACCAAAAAAGATAAAATTTCGTTTTCATAATAAAATTTAAAACAAAAAAGACGCATTTTCAACAAATATTAAAGTCCAAAACCTTGAAGCCAAAAGATGAATTTTCTGTACAAAAAAATAATTTGCAACCAGAAAATAGGAATTTTCAGTACAAACTTAAGTTTCAACAAAATAGTCGAATTTTCAACCAAAGAGAGGAACCTTCATAAACTTTTTTTTTTTAGATAAGTAGTTCAACTTTCACCCACGCAGTTGAATTTTTAAATAAAAAAAGAGCAGTTTTCAACAAAATAGTTAAACTCTTAACTAAAGAGATGAGTTTTCAACGAAAAATATGAATCTTCAAAAAAAAAAAAAAAATGATTTCTTAACAAAATGGTTGAAACAAAATTTGTAAACAAAACAGTTAAATCCTTAAGCAAAGAAGAATAGTTTTCAATCAAACAGTTGAATTTTGATATAATCAAAATATGGGTTTCAAATAAGAAGTAATTTTTATACGAAGATAATTGAATTTTCTATCCAAATGACGAATTTTCAACAAATCAGTTGAATTTCCAGCCAAGAAAATGACTTTTTAACAAAGTTGTTTCATTTTCAATGAAACAGTTGCAGTTTTATTCAAGAAAGATGAAATTTCAACTAAAATAGATAAATTTCTAAATCAAAAAGACAAATTTTCATCAAAAAAAGATTTCAGTTTGAGCATGCTCAAAGTTAAAGCTGCACAAAAATACAATGTAAATGAAGCAGCAGTAACTTACATACTTCAAGAAAAGACAAGTACTTGAATGCCGAAAGATGTTTTAGAAAAAGCAGACGACTAGACAAAGGGTAAAATCCTGTAATGGAATTCGCGCTCGTTGAGTGGATAAAACAGAAACGGAGCCAGGGTATTGCGATAAATGGACCGTTGTAGTGTTCACGTATGTACAAATTTGATGACTGAAGAAATATGGAACAAAAATTATTTTATAAATGCAAATACTAAATTTTGTTCAATTCTAAATATTTTCAGTTTCCAATTTTTAGTTTACATGTGATCTGAAACAATAATAATTATCTATTTTGTTTGAATGCGAAATTATTTGTGTTCACGTATGTACAAATTGGATGTCTGAAGAAATATGGAACAAAAATCATTTTATAAATGCAAATACGAAGTATTTTCAAATTCTTAATGGAAACAACTATTATTTTATAAATGCATATACTGAATATTTTCCAGTACTCTATATTTTCAAATACTAAATATTTTCCGTTTTTAATTTTTATATTATATATGATCTGAAACAGTAATAATTATCTATTTTGTTTGAATGCGAAATTATCACTGTACAGGTATGTACAAATTTCATGACTAAAGAAATATGGAAGAAAAATCATTTTATAAATGCAAATACTAAATTGAAGTAACTATTATTTTATAAATGCAAATACTGAACATTTTCCAATACTCTAAATTTTCAAATACTAAATATTTTCAGTTCAACTTTTATATTACATATGATCTGAAACAGTAATAGTTATCTATCTGGTTTGAATGCCAAATTATTAGTGTTCACGTACGTACAAATTTGATGACTGAAGAAATATGGAACAAAAATTATTTTATAAATGAAAATACTAAATTTTTTTCAATACTACATATTTTCAGTTTCCAATTTTTATTTTACATGTGATCTGAAACAATAATAATTATCTATTTTGTTTAAATGCGAAATTATTTGTGTTCACGTATGTACAAATTGGATGACTGAAGAAATATGGAACAAAAATCATTTTATAAACGCAAATACGAAGTATTTTCAAATACTTAATTGAAACATCTATTATTTTATAAATGCAAATACTGAATATTTTCCAGTACTCTATATTTTCAAATACTAAATATTTTCCGCTTTCAATTTTTATATTACAAATGATCTGAAACAGTAATAATGATCTATTGTGCTTGAGTGCGAAATGATTTGTGTTCACGTATGTACAAATTTGATGACCGAAGAAACATGGAACAAAAATCGTTTTATAAATGCAAATACTAAATATTTTCAAATACTACATTCAAACAATTATTATTTTATAAATGCAAATACTGAATATTTTCCAATACTCTAAATTTTAAAATACTAAATATTTACAGTCCAATTTTTATATTACATATGATCTGAAACAGTCATAATTATCTATCTTGTTTGAATGCGAAATTATTATTGTTCAAGTATGTACAAATTTGATTACTGAAAAAATATGGAACAAAAATTATTTTATAAATGCAAATACTAAATATTTTCAGTTCAATTTTTATATTGTATATGATCTGAAACAGTAATAATTATCTATCTTGATTGAATGCGAAATTATCAGTGTTAACGTATGTACAATTTTGATGACTGAAGAAATATGGAACAAAAATCATTTTATAAATGCAAATACTAAATTGAAACAAATATTATTTTATAATTGCGAATAATGAATATTTTCCAATACTCTATATTTTCAAATACTAAATATTTTCAGTTTTCAATTTTTATATTACATCTGATCAGAAACAGTAATAGTTAACTATCTTGTTTGAATGCGAAATTATTAGTGTTCACATATGTACAAATTTGATGACTGAAGAAATATGGAACAAAAATTATTTTATAAATGCAAATGGTAAGGCACTCCTGTGACAGCTAACAGAAATAGTGTTTGTATAAATAGTACCCCTTTCCAACGTGTCGTGGGGTGCGGAAAGGCACCCCTGTGACAGCTCACAAAAAAAGTGTTCGTATAACCCTTACACTTTTCCAACGTGTCGTGGGGTGCGGAAAGGCAACCCTGTGACATCTCAGAGAAAAAGTGTTTGTATACCCCTCTCCCCTTTCCAACGTTTTGTGGGAAGTTGTTAGACACCCTTGCGACTGCTCACAGAAGTAATGTTGGTCAAAAACCTACCCTTTCCAACGAATCGTGGGAAGTTGGAAGGCACTCCTGTAGCAGGTCACTGGAAAAGTGATGTTCTCACCCTAACACCTTTCCAAAGTCTCGTGGGGTGCGCAAAGCCACCCCTGTGCCAGCTCACAGAAAAAGTATTTGTATTACCCATACCTCTCTCCAACGTGTCGTGGGGTGCGGAAAGGCACCCCTGTGAAAGCTCACAGAAATATTGTTGGTCTAACCCTTACCCCATTCCAACGCCTCGTGGGAAGTGGTTAGGCACCCCTGTGGCTGCACACAGAAATAGTGTTGGTCTAACCCTTACCCCCTTTCAACGTCTCTTGGGTTGCGGAAAGACACCCCTGTAACAGCTCACAGCAAAAGTGTTTGTATAACGATTATCATTTTCCAACGTGGCGTGGGGTGAGGAAAGGCACCCCTGTGACAGCTGACAGAAATAATGTTGGTCTAACCCTCACCACTTTCCAACGTCTCGTGGGGTGCGGAAAGGCACTTCTGAGACAGCTCACAAAAATAATGTTGGTCAAACCCCTACTCCTTTCCAAAATATCGTGGGGAGCGGAAAGGCACCCCTGTGACAGCTCACATAAGTAATGTTTGTCAAACCCCTACCCTTTCCA
The DNA here is from genome assembly GCA_011634705.1 of Andricus grossulariae. Lineage (NCBI taxonomy): Eukaryota > Metazoa > Arthropoda > Insecta > Hymenoptera > Cynipidae > Andricus > Andricus grossulariae. The sequence continues at coordinate 153,037,253 of JAABKJ010075445.1, read as the reverse complement.
ACGACTCGTGGGAAGTGGTCAGCAGCCCTGTGACAGCTCACAGAAATAGTGTTGGTCTAACCCTTACCCCTTTACAACGTCACATGGGGTGCGCAAAGGCACCCCTGTGACAGCTCACAGAAAAAGTGTTTGTATAACCCTCACCTCTTTCCAAAGTGTCGTTGGGTGCGAAAAGGCACCCCTGTGACAGCTCACAGAAGTAATGTTGTGCAAACCCCTACTCTTTCCAACGACACGTGGGAAGTGGAAACGCACCCCTGTGACAGTTCACAGGAAAAGTGTTGGTCTAACCCTAACCCCTTTCCAACGTCTCGTGGGGTGCGCAAAGGCACCCATGTGACAGCTCACAGAAAAAGTGTTTGTATAACCCTTACCCCTTTCCAAGTTCTCGTCGGGTGTGTAAAGGCACTTCAGTGACAGCTCACAGAAGTAATGTTGATCAAACCCTTACCCTTTCCAACGACTCGTGGAGGGTGGTAAGGCACTCCTGTGACAGCTAACAGAAATAGTGTTTGTATAAATAGTACCCCTTTCCAACGTGTCGTGGGGTGTGGAAAGGCACCCCTGTGACAGCTCACAAAAAAAGTGTTCGTATAACCCTTACAACTTTTCAACGTGTCGTGGGGTGCGGAAAGGCAACCCTGTGACAGCTCACAGAAAAAGTGTTTGTATACCCCTCTCCCCTTTCCAACGTCTCGTGGGAAGTTGTTAGACACCCCTGCGACTGCTCACAGAAATAGTGTTGGTCTAACCCTTACCCCTTACCAACGTCTCGTGGGGTGCGGAAAGGCATCCCTGTGATAGGTAACAGAAAAAGTGTTTGTATAACCCTTACCAATTCACAGAATTCAAGGAATTCACAGAATTCAAGAAATTCACAGAATTCAAGGAATTCACAGAATTCAAGCAATTCACATAATTCAAGCAATTCACAGAATTCAAGGAATTCACAGAATTCAAGCAATTCACAAAATTCAAACAATACGCAGAATTCAAGGAATTGACAGAATTCAAGCGATTCACAGAATTCAAGGAATTTACAGGATTCAAGGAATTCACAGAATTCAAGGAATTCACAGAATTCAAGGAATTCACAGAATTCAAGCAATTCACAATTCAAGCAATTCATAGAATTCAAGGAATTTACAGAATTCAAGGAATTCACAGAATTCAAGCAGTTCACAGAATTCAAGCAATTCACAAAATTCAAGGAATTCACAGAATTCGAAGAATTTACAGAATTTAAATTATCGTCTGAATTCAAGGAATTCACAGAATTCGAGCAATTCACAAAATTCAAGCAATACACAGAATTCAAGGAATTACAGGATTCAAGCGATTCCCAGAATTCGAGGTATTCACAGAATTCAAGGAATTCACAGAATTCAAGCAATTCACAGAATTCAAAGAATTAAGAAAATTCAAGGAATTCGCAGAATTCAAGGAATTTACAGAAATCGAGGAATTCTCACAATTCAAAGAATTCTCAGAATTCAAGTATTTCACAGAATTCAAATAATTCACAGAATTCAAGGAATTCACAGGATTCAAGGCATTCACAGAATTCAAGGAATTCCCACAATTCAAGGAATTCACAGAATTCAAGCAATTCACAGAATTCAAGCAATTCACAGAATTCAAGGAATTCACAGAATTCAAAGAATTTACCGAATTTAAATTATTGAATGAATTCAAGGAATTCACAGAATTCGAGCACTTCACAAAATTCAAGCAATACACAGAATTTAAGGAATTACAGAATTCAAGCAATTCATAGAATTCAAGGAATTTACAAGACTCAAGAAAATTCACAGAATTCAAATTACTGACAGAATTCAAGCAATTCACAGAATTCAGGGAATTTACAGAATACAAGCAGTTCACAGAATTCAAGGAATTCTCAGAATTCAAGGAATTCTCAGAATTCAAGGAATTCTCAGAATTCAAGTAATACACAGAATTCAAGTAATTTACAGAACTGAAGGTATTCACAGAATTTAAGGAATTCACAGAATTTAAGGGATTCACAGAATTCAAGGTATTCACAGAATTCAAGCAATTCACAGAATTCAATCAATTCACAGAATACAAGCAATTCACAGAATTCAAGCAATTCACAGAATTCAAGCAATACACAGAATTCTAGGAATTTACTGAATTCAAGGAATTCACATAATTCAAGCAGTTCACAGAATTCAAGCAATTCACAGAATTCAAGGAATTCACAGAATTCAAGCAGTTTACAGAATTCAAGCAATTCACAGAATTCAAGGAATTCACAGAATTCAAAGAATTTACAGAATTCAAGCAATTCACAAAATGCAAGCAATACACAGAATTCAAGGAATTGACAGAATTCAAGCGATTCACAGAATTCAAGGAATTTACAGGATTCAAGTAATTCACAGAATTCAAGGAATTCACAGTATTCAAGCAATTCACAGAATTCAAGGAATCCAAAGAATTTACAGAATTTAAATTATAGACTGAATTAAGAAATTCACAGAATTCAAGGAATTCACAGAATTCAAGGAATTCACAGAATTCAAGAAATTCACAGAATTCAAGGAATTCACAGATTTAATAATATAATAGTAAAATTTTAGTAACATAGTAATAGTTAAATTTTTAGTTGAAAGAATAAATTTGCATAAAAAAACAACAATTTTTAACAAAATAGTCTAACTTTTTATCCAAATAAATAAATTTTCAACCCAGAAGATTAACTTTCCACCAAACAAGACGAATTAAAAAAAAAAGAATAAATCTTTAATTAAGAAAGATAAATCTTGATTAAAAATTAAATAGTCACATTTTCAGTTGAAATATTTAATTTAAAAAAAAAAATTGAATTTTATAACAAAACAGTTTACTTTTCCATTAAAAAAATGAATTTTTAACCAAGAGGATTAATTTTCTACCAAAAAAGATAAATTATTAAATTTTCAACTAAAAAGGATAAATTCTTTAAAAAAATGTAATAGTTACATTTTCAGTTGAAAGAATTAATTTCCATCCAACAAATTTTCTTTTAACAAAATAGTTTAATTATCCATCAGTAATAATAAATTTTTAAACAAGAAGGTAATTTCGTACCAAAAAGGCAAATTTTTAACAAATTAAATCAATTTTCTACCAAAAAAGATCAATTTTCACCAAAAAAGATGAATTTTTAAGAAAAAAAAATACATTTTAAACAAAAATGTAATAGTTAAATTTTCAGATAAAAGAATTAATTTCCATCGAAAAAAAAAACAAATTCTTCAACAAAATAGTTTAATTATCCATCAGAAGAAATCAATTCTTAACCAAGAAGATAAATTTTGTACCAGCAAAAAAAAATTTTTAATAAAAACGATAAATTTTCAACTGAAAAAGATCAATTTTTAACAAAAATTTAATAGTTCAATTTTCAGTTGAAAGAATTAATTTCCATAAGAAAAATTTTTTTAAACAAAATAGCTTAATTATCCATCAGAGGAAATGATTTTTCAACCAAGAAGATTAATTTTCACCGAAAAAGGCAAACTTTTAACAAAATGAATAAATTTTCATCTAAAAAAGATAAATTTTCAACAAAAATGTAATAATTAAATTTTCAGTTGAAAGAATTAATTTTCAGCGAAAAAAATCGAATTTTTTAACAAAATAGTTTAATTAACCATCAGAAGAAATGAATTTTCAATCAAGAAGATTAATTTTTAACGAAGAACCGGAAATTGTCAACAAAATCAATAAATTTTCAAATAAAAAAATAAAAAATTCAAGAAAAATGTGATGGTTAAATTTTCAGATGAAAAAATTAAATTCCATCGAAAACATTTTTTTTTAACAAAATTGATTAACTATCCATCAGAAAAAATAAATTTTCAACCAAGAAGATTAATTTTCTGACAAGAAAGCAAAATTTGTAGCGAAATAAAAAAATTTTCAATAAAAAAGATGGATTTTCGAGACAAACGTGATAGTTAAATTTTCAGTTGAAAAAATTATTTTCTACCGAAAAAAATCGATTTTTTTTAACAAAATAGCTTAATTTTTCATCAAGAGAAATGAATTTTTAATCTAGAAAAATAATTTTCTATCTAAAAATTTCAACAAAAATGTAATAGTTAAATTTTCAGTTGAAAAAATTAATTTCAACGGAAAAAAGATTTTTTCTTCAACAAAATAGTTTAATTATCCATCACAAGAAATTAAGTTTCAATCAAGAAGATTAATTTACTGACAAATAAGCTAAATTTTTAACAAAATAAATAAATTTTCAAATAAAAAAAAGGAATTTTCAATAAAAATGTGATAGTTAAATTTTCAATTGAAAGACATCTATGCTATTTAAAATTTAAATATTGTATTTGAAGTTGAATTATTGTGGTTAAAGTTAAACTATTTTGTTGGTAAATAATTTTTTTTTCGTTCAAAAATTCATCTACTTTCTTGAAAATTCGTCTTTTTGGATTGAAAATTTATATTTTTGGGAAAGTAAATTCATCTATTTTGGTAGAAATTTAATCTTTTTCGGTTCAAAATGCACTTTTTGTCGACAGTTAATCTGTTTTGCTTTAAGGTGTGAATATTATGCTGAAAATTCGTCTTTATGGTTGAATTGAAATTTTTTTATTATAAATGATTATATTTTTCTGATTGAAATATCAACTAGGGGAAACCAACCTTCAGTACATAGAAAAAATCAACAGTATTTAACGGCATGAGTTTCCAAAAATTCTTATAGAGAAAAATATCACGAAATTAGTCAATTAGCTGTACTAACCCAGGGTGACCACCCATCCGGGATGAGACCGGGAGAAAACTATTACACAGTGATTTTTTAGACAGAAATCACATTTTTCAGTAAACAAATTTATCCAGTCGTTTTGCATGTCACCTGATACTAAATTATATGATACTTATTAATAATATATTTATCTCTTTAAAATTTCTATAACTTTAATTAAAAATGATGGTTTTGAATGCGCAATTTTAAAACAGTTTAATCTTTGAGGCCTTGAAACTAAAATTTATTCTAAAATTAATTTTTGGATTAATTTTTGTAGATTTGGAACTTTAGATTTCACAATACTTTAGTTTCAAATTCAAATTTTTAAATGTCAGGACAATTTCGCAATTAAATTCATAGTTATGAATTTAATAATTTTAGATGTAAATATAAAGCATTTTCTAATAGAAAAGCTTAAAATTGTACGACATTAAAAATTGGAATCATATTACAGCAATCTTACTTTGTATTATTTTTTAAATTTTTAATGCAGTGTCTTAAGATGGTACGATTTTTAGTTGAAGATTTAAACAAATAAATCATTTCAAATTGAAAACTATTTGACTGGACAAATTCAAGAATGTATAATGATTCCAAAGGAAGAATTGAAATTAAAAAATTAAAAATTGAAATTAAAATAAAAAAAGATCAAAATTAAACTATCTGAAATTGATACATCAGTAATTGAATAATTTCGATAATTTTAAATGTTTGCAATTTAAAAGTTATTAGTTTTTTTGACGATTCAAATTCACCTGAAATAATTGAAATTTCAAAGGGTTTGAGTATAAAAAGTGTTAATATCACAATTTTTGGCAATACAAATTTTCTCAAGAGTAGAAGTTTTTCCATTTTTAGTATTTTCCATTTGAAATTAATATTTATTTGGAACGTTTTTTCGAAAGAATTCAATTTATTTGTTGATTTTAGAAAAATTTGTTTATTTTTAAATAATATAATTTCAATCACTTATGAATTTTAAATAATCTTATTTCCAAAATTCGGATCTTAAAATGTTCAATTTTTTACTTTTTTGACATTGCCCTATTTTAAAAATTTTAATCCGAAATAATTCAATTTCGAGATCTTCAATTTCGAAAAAAAATTGTTTAATTTATAGCACTTTGACTCTAAAATAGAATTCAACTAACATAATTTTTCAAACAAATTATTATTGTTTATAACTATCTTCTCCTATAGTAATGCTAGATAGTTGCAGTTTTTTCTGAAATTTTTCACTTTTTGTCAACTCTTTACTCAGAGTAAGGTAATTATTATATAAAATTACCACTTTTCCATGTTTGGTTAAACATTTATCTTTTTCAGTTGAAAATTCAAATATTCGATTTATTGGAAATTTATTATTATTTATTGAAAATCAATTTTTCTTTGGTTGAAAATTAGTGTTTTTTATTGAAAATCAATTTTTTTCACTGAAATTGCGACTTAATTTTTTGTCGAATTTTTTTTCATAGACACTCAATCTGTTTGGTAGAAAATTTATCTGTTCGGTTTAAAATTCAATTATTTCGCTGTAAAAATATTTTATTTTCTTTTAAAAATTTATTCCTCTAACTAAAAATTAAATTACTCTACTTTTTGTTGAAAATTAATCTTTTTTAATTGAAAATTCATCTTTTTTGTTGGAAATTTGTCTTTTTTTGGTAGAAAATTAAGATTTTTGGTTATAAATTTCATTAAGAATTAAAATATGTGTTTGAAAATTTGTGTTATTTTTGTTGAAAATTAATTTTTTTAATTAAAAATGTAGCTATTTCATTTTTGCTAGAAATTTGATTTTTTCAGTTAAAAATTCACTTCTTTTGTTGAAAACCCGTTTTCTGAAGTCGAAAGTTTAATTATTTTTGTAGAAAATACATATTTTTAAGTTTTAAGTTCACCTTTTTTTTTGTCCAAAATTCGTCTTTATACTTAAAAACTCAACATTTTAGATCAGTTTTTTTTCTGCAATGATTCAAAAATCTTTCTTGGTTGAAAGTGTAATTCTTCTATTGAAGATTTGTATTTTTTGGTTTGATTTAACAGTTTTTTCTTTTCCTTGGATCAAAATTAATTATTCTTACTGAAAATGAAATTCTCAATCATGTGTGTTAATTTGGCAACATTATTTTCTTCGAGTTTTTCAAATTATCCAATCGGCTTTGAGGAAAATCGACAACAATGTTTTCGATATTTTCGTGACACCCGTATTTTTTTAAGAAAGATTCATAATTTTCGCTGGTGCTACTAGAAATCCGACCCGAAAAGTACGGAAGTGAATTTTTGAGATACCTGGACGCGAGTTTTCATATTGGATCTCCTGATGCAAACTGTTGAACCCGGACCCATAAATTTTGAGTCGGGTCCGGGTCTTGCACATCTCTGCTTTTTCGACATGATTTTTTTCTGTTTCTTTCAGGCAAAAAGTTGCAAGGAATTCAAAAAATACTCCCTGTGCATTATTTGAGTTCGCTAGTACGTAATACTTTTCAATCTGAAGTTAGAAAAGTAAAATAGTATGAACGATGGCTTCAAAATAAGACGATTTAGTATTATAATAGGACGCCAAAAAAATAATGCTCAATCAAAATGGAACCATAGTTTTTACAGTGTAAAGAAGATAAGATTAGAGTTCATTCATGCCCTAGGACAATGTTTCCTAAGGCAAAAGATCAGGTACAATAATAAGAAAAATTTTTACAATTTACAATAAGAACTAGAACTAGTGAGTGGATTAACACGCACTATATCATACTACCGAGGTTGATATTATAGTAACAAAAGGATTACAAAAGAGAAGATCGGATACCATTAAACATAAGCTCACATATGAAACTGATCTTTGTTCGAACGTTAGGTGGCGAAAAATCATGATTTTGAACATAGATAGGCAATCAGCGGATCCTACATTAGTATAGATAGAGAATGGAGGATTGCATGCACTAAGAATACAGTAGAGGTTGATGGACATAAAATATTTCGGCCGCTTCTTCACTCTCAGCAAATTAATTGCAATGAAATAGGGTGATATGGAATATAATTGATTTCCATCAAATTTAAGTCAATTCAGAGGAATTAAAAAGATGCGAGAAGAATTCGATGAAATTCGTAAAAATTCTAGGTAAATCAAAAAAATTTCAAATAAATTTGAAAAAAAAATTCAAATGAATTAAACAAAATTTAATCAAATAACGAAATTCGAATGAAATTTGAAAATAAAAAATGAATTTTTAAGAAAATTTTCAATTTTTGTTTCCAATTTTTCAAGAAAATTTTAAAGAAATAGATGGATATATTGATAATAATTCAGTATGAATTCCAAATTAATTCAATTGAATTGCAAAAAAATATTCAAAAAGCTCTTCAAATCTTTGAAAAAACTAAAAAATTCTGTAAAATCGTTCCACGATTTTCGAAATTCTAAGAAATTCTCTACAATTGCCTGACAAATTTCCTAAATCCCTTAAAATCATTAAAATCCTTAGAAATCCCTTGAAATTTTTTTAATCTCTTGAAAAAACCTTGGAATCTGTTAAAATACCCGGAAATTTTTCAAATCTTTTGGAATCTTTTGAAATCCCTTCAAATTTTTTAAACATCTTAAAAATTCCTTGGAATTTTAAAAATACCCTAAAATATTTCAAATCTTTTGAAATCTCATTAAATTACTGAAATCAATTGAGAATTACTTGGAATCATTTAAAATACCCTAAAATAATTGAAATCCTTAACAATATTTTGAAATATCTTCAATTTTTTGAAGCTCGTGAAAATTCCTTAGAATTTTTCAACATACCCTTAAGTACTAAAAATACCCTTAAGTACTAAATTACCCTTAAGTACTAAAAATACACTTAAGTACTAACTAAGAATACCCTATAAGAATTCTAATCTTTAAAAGTAAATCAAAATTTCTCGCACTTTTTTAAAGCTCGTGAACATTCTTTAGAATTTTTAAACATGCCCTAAAATATTTCAAATCTTTTGAAATTTTTTGAAATCTCTTAAATTTTTTTGAAACTCTTGAAAATGCCTTGGAATCTTTGAAAGTACCCTAAAATACTGAAATCAATTAAAAATTTCTTGGAATATTTTTAAATGTAAAAGAATTCAAATCCTTAACAATATTTTGAAATCTATTGCAATTTTTGAAAGATTGTGAACATTCTGAAAATATTTAAAAAATACCCTAAATTATTTCAAATCTTTTGAAATCTTTTGAAATGTCTTGAAAAAGCCTTGAAATCTTTGTAAATGCCCTAAAGTACCGAAAACCCTTTGAAATTCCATTCAATTACTGAAATCAATTTAAAATTCCTTGAAATCCTCTACCAAATTCCTCGGAATTTAAAAAAATACCCTATAATAATTCAAATCCTTCACAATAATTTGAAATATTTTGCAATTTTTCAAAGCTCTTGAAAAGTCTTTAGAATTTTATAAAATACCCTAAAATATTTCAAATCCTTTGAAATCCCAATTAATTACTGAAACCAATTTAGAAACCTTTAGATTTTTAAAAATACCATAAAAAATTTTCAGATAATTGGAAATCTGTTGAGATCCCTTCACACTTTTTAAAGCTATTAAAAATGCCTTGAAATCTTTTAAAATACCCTAAAATACTGAAAATCCTTGAAAAACCCATTAGATTATTGAAATCAACTGAAAATTCTTCGCAATCTTTTAAAATATCTTAAAATCTTATAAATTTTATAATATCTTTGGAAATTAATTGAACTATTTGAAAATCATCAAACCCAACGGAATCCCTTTATCCCCAAGACTTTACTGTTTCTAATTTAAAAAATTAGTGGATAAATTTTAAATAAAATTATTTTTCAAACAAATTTTTTCATCCATCGTTGACTGAAATTCAACCGTTTTTTTAAATTTAAAAGAAGCGATGTTAAGATAAAGTTCAATAGCAAAAAAAAAAATTAAAATAAATATTTTTTGTCAGTTGCACAATTTTTTCTTTAAATATAATGTTTTTTTTTTTAATTTTAAATATCATCAGTAATTTAATTATTATTCTTGAAATCGTAAGAACCTATAGTTTTCAGAAATCTGATTTCACTCAAATTTATTTATAAAATTTTTCTCACTTTTGAAGAGATGTGAAAAAGGAAATGATGGTACCGATAAAAATAAAATTTTCGCACCAATAACGGAAAAATTACCAGTACCGATAATAAGATTTCTGGGAAATTTTTAAATTATTTAGGTTTCATTTTAACGAATTAATTTTGAGTTTTGATGATTTTAAACTATTTCGGAAGAGAATCTGGATTTTTTTTCAATTTTGCAGAATTTACATTTTTTTTTGGAAACACTGAATTATCTGAAAAGATATTAAAAAGATTTCAAATATTTGAAAAATAATTTTAATCCTGAGAAGATTCCGAAACATTTCAAATGATTTCCTGAAATTTCGAAAAAGAATTAATGTAGAAGATTTTAAAGCAAAATTTTCAAATTTTGCACAATTACAAAATTAAAAAAAAAAATCCAGTAAATTAAAGAGATATTTATAGGTCTTATAATTTTTTGTTGATAATTCCAATTTCGAAAAAAAATAATACAAATCTAAAGGATAATGTGGATTTTTGAAGATTTCGAGTACAAAATTTAGAAGCTTTTTAAGAATTTTGAAAGTTTTCAAGAGACTAAAAAAAACTTCTTTTTTTTGTTGAAAATTCAATTATTTGGTTAAAATTTGTACAACTTTGCTAAAAATTTATTGTTTTGGTTGAAGATTCATCGTTTGGGTTGACAATTCATCTTTTTGGTTTAAAAATTCATCTCGTTTAATAAAATATTAATATTTTTTTGTTAAAAATGCAAGTGGTTGAAAATTAATCTATTTGGTACAACATTATTTTTTTTATGGTAGAAATTTAATATTTTTCTGATTAAAAATACAACTTTTTGGTTAAAAATTAATGTTTTGGTTGAGGTTTTCACTTTTTTAATAAAAATTCTTATTTTTTATTAAAATTCAACTGTTTTTAGTTTATAATCAAAACCTTTGCAAATGAAGTATTAACTATTACATTTTTCGCCGAGAATTCATCTTTTTAAAATGAAAAAACGCGTATACTTGGTTGAAATTTAAAGTACTTTGTTATAAATAATTTTTTTAGTTGAACGTTCATCTATTTGGTTGAAAATCAAACTATTTTGTTTCAGATTAATTTTTTGTTAGTAAAAATCAATTTTTATGAACGAAAATGTAAATATTTAATTTTTGGTTCAGAATTGATCTTTTTTAGCTAAAAATTCATATCATTTATTGAAAATTGGACTTTTTTGCTAGAAAGTTAACCTTCTTGTTAGAAAATTCAAGTATATAATTGAAAATTCAACTTTTTTGTCGAGAATTGATATTTTTGGGCTACACAATTTAACTCTTTTGTAAATAATTCATCTTTTTTGATGAAAGTTTAATCTTTTCTTCTCAAAACTGCAAATAGTTCAAGAGTAATCTTTTTTACTTAAGAACCCTTCCCCTCCCCCTTCATTTATTAAATATTTTTTATTTCTTCCAAGCTTCCAAAGGTCCTAAACATCTTTTAAAAATGCTTGAATTTTTCCTAAAATTATGTAAAATCCTATAAAATAAAAAATAAACATTTAATCCTCTAGACTCTTTTTTGAACATCTGAAATAAAAAAAATATTTTCTAATTTTCCTGAAATTGCTGGAAAAATTTGGAAGATTTAAAGAAAATTTTTTTATACTTTTAATGAATTTTCAAAATTTTAAGAAAAATTCGAGTCATTAAAAATATTTGTAAGAAATTAACAGATTCTAAATTGATTTAAAATATTTTAAAACTTGGAGGTATTTCCAAAAATTTATCAAATATCTGATATCTGAAATATTCAAAAATATTTTATAATTTTTCTAAAATTCCTAGGAAAATTGGGAAGATTTTAGGGACATTTTTTAATACTTTTAATGATTTTTCAAAATTTTAAGAAATATTCGAGTCAGCTAAAAATATTTTTGGGAATTTGAGTGGTTTTGAATAGATTAAAAATATTTAAAAGTTCGGAAGCATTTTCGAAAATGGATCAAATATTTGTTATATCTTTCAAACTTCCAAAAGTCCTAAATACATTTAAAAAATGCTTGCATTTTTTCTAAAATTATGTGAAATCCTGTAAAATAAAAAAAAAATTAAAAATTAATCTTCTAGAATCTTTTTGGCACATCTGAAATATTCAAAAATATTTTCTAATTTTCCTAAAATTGCTAGGAAAATGTGAAAGATTTTAAGGACATTTTTTTCTACTTTTAATGATTTTTCAAAATTTTAAGAAAAATTCGAGTCAGATAAGAATATTTTTGGGAATTTGAGTGGTTTTTGGATGGATTGATTAAATTTTGAAACTTGGAAGTTTTTCCGAAAATTTATTAAATATTTTTTATTTCTTCCAAGCTTCCAAAGGTCCTAAACATCTTTTAAAAATGCTTGAATTTTTCCTACAATTATGTAAAATCCTATAAAATAAAAAATAAACATTTAATCCTCTAGACTCTTTTTTGAATATCTGAAATAAAAAAAATATTTTCTCATTTTCCTGAAATTGCTGGAAAAATTTGGAAGATTTACAGAAAATTTTTTTATACTTTTAATGAATTTTCAAAATTTTAAGAAAAATTCGAGTTATTAAAAATATTAGTAGAAAATTAACAGATAATAAATTGATTTAAAATATTTTAAAACTTGGAGGTATTTCCAAAAATTTATCAAATATTTTTTATATCTTTCAAACTTCTAAATGTCGTAAATATCTTTTATAAAAGCTCGAATTTTTCCTAATTTTTTTTTAAATCCTGTAAAAAAAATTTTCGTTTTTTAAATTTTGCAGATTATTTTTTGACGCATCTGAAATATTCAAAAATATTTTCTAATTTTCCTAAAATTTTTATTAAAATTTGGAAGATTTTAGGGGCATTTTTTAATACTTTTAATGATTTTTCAACATTTTAAGAAATATTCGAGTCGGCTAAAAATATTTTTGGAAATTTTACTGGTTTTGGATGGATATAAAAATATTTTAAAACTTAGAAGCATTTCAGAAAATTTATGAAATATTTTTTATATCTTGCAAACTTCCAAAAGTCCTGAATATCTTTTAAAAAGGCTCGAATTTTTTCTAATATTTTTTAAAATCCTGTAGAATATATGTAAATTATATTATTATTATATTATTATTTTATTATTTTATTATTATATTATTATATTATATTATTATTGACAAAATGCATGAAGTTTTAACCAAATAGTTTTTTAACTAAAAAATTCAATTTTCTGCCAAAAATGAAAAAGTTAAATTTGCATTTAAAACGATTACTTTCCAAACAATGAAAAATCTTCAACTAAAAAATGACTTTACAACCAAGAAGATTAATTTTCTATCCAAAAAGACGAATTTTAACAAAATAATGAAAAATGAATCCAAAGAAGATGAGATGAATCTTCAACCAAAAAATGACTTTACAAGCAAGAATATTAATTTTCTATTGGAAAAGCCGATTTTTAACAACATAATGAAAAATGAAACCAAAGAAGGTGAGAATAATCATCAACCAAAAAATGACTTACAATCGAGAAAATTAATTTTCGATCAAAGAAGAAGAAATTTAACCCAAGAACAACAACGTGAACTTTCAGAACACTACTTAGAACGTTGGGTGGGATCCAACCCATCTTAATATTTCCTGTTGTTTGTGATAAATTTGAAATTCTGAAGGGGAGAGATGATTGGTAATCCATTTCAGATAAAATATTACTTTTCAATGACGATTTTTATTACAAATAATGCTTGGTAACAAATAATACTAGAAACAAATATCTTCATGAATGAACAAAATGAAATACAAAACTTTTCTGGGAGAAAACTCTTCAAAATCAAAATCAACTAGATATAAAAAACTTTCCTTTTTCGGGGGAAAAAATTTGGTGAACAAAGTAGGTATCATGTTTCTCAATCGAATTATTCTAAAAAATCATCAGCATTCCGGCAGCCATAGCAAATCACTTTTTTATGCTTACCACATAAACATTTACCACATTTGTCGCAAAATGAATAGCTTTTTCTGTCCTTTCTGACCTTCAAAGGTTAATACAAGACTGGATTTGAGGGTACTAGGAAGAAGAAGGTGATAAGAAAGATTCACGCATGCGCAGCTTCAAGTACTCATCGCTTGGGTGGGATTCCACCCATACGTTGTTGTTCTTTGGTTAACAAAATGATGAAAAATGAATCCAAGGAAGATGAGATGAATCTTCATCCAAAAGATGACTTTACAACCAAGAAGACTAATTTTCTATCCAAAAAGACGAATTTTAACAAAATAATAAATAATGAATCGAAGAAGATCAGATGAATCTTCAACCAAAACTTGACTTTACAACCAAGGAGATTAATCATTAATTTTCTATCGAAAAAGGCAAATTTGAGCAATATATATGAATTTTAACCAAATAGTTGAATTTTTATCTACAAAATTCGATTTTCAACCAAAAATGGAAAAGTTAAATTTGCATTTAAAACTATTACTTTTTAACCAATAAAAAATCTTCAACTAAAAAATGACTTTACAACCAAGAAGGTTAATTTTCTATTCAAAAAGGCGAATTTTGATAAAGTAATTAAAAATGAAACAAAACAATTCCAGAATAATCTTCAACTAAAAAATGTCTTCACAACCAAGAAGATTAATTTTCTATTGAAAAATACAAATTTGAAAAATATACATGAATTTTTAACCAAATAGTTGCATTTTTAACTATAAAATTCATGTTTCAACCAAAAATGACAAAGTTAAATTTGCATTTAAAACGATGACTTTTTAACCAATGGAAATTCTTCAACGAAAAAATGACTTTGCAATCAAGACGATTATTTTTCTATCCAGAAAGATGAATTTTAACAAAATAATGAAACATGAAAAACGAATCCAAAAAATATGAGATGAATCGTCAACCAAAAACTTTTACTTCTGAAATAACTTTTTTGAAATAGTGACTAGGGTTATTTTTTTAAATGAAAATATCACTTTATTCACTTTTTAAAATATATTATAACAGAAAATCGAAGGATTTGTAAATTTTTACGAATTTTTTTGAATTTTTTTTTTTGACTTCTCTTGAATTTTTTTGTATTCAATCTGAATTATTTTAAATTTTTTTGAAATCCACTGACTTCAATGGATCCTTTCTTGGATTTTTAATCTTATGAATTTACCCTGAAGACTCTTGAATTCATTTTGAATTCCTGAGGACTTTATGACATTTTTTGGGTATTTTAAACATTTTGTTCTATTTATTTAAATTATTTTTAATTTATCTGGATTTTGTATGAATTTCCTCAAATTATCTAGAATTCCTATTAGTTAACTCAAATCTTACTGAAAATAATAAATTAATTTGAAATTTTCGAATTTTTTTCATTTAATTTGAATTCATTTGGATTTTACGTTGTATTCTTATTAAATTATTGTCAATTCTTTTAAATTATTCAGAATTCTCCTTAATTTTATTGAATTTACACATCTTTTTTTTTAATCCACTTGAATTCTTCTGAATTTACTCAATTTTAATTTATTCATTCAATAAATTCAATAAATTCTATCAATTCACCCATACTTCATTCCATTTGTTGGCCTTTTTTTAAATTGTTTTTTGTTTAATTTACTTAAATTCTGTTGAAATCGCATTGAATTCTGTTTCACTTCCAGTTTGCTCAAGTTAATGGTAATTTTTCTATTAACATTTTTTTTAATCATATTATTTTAAATTCTTATGAACTTTATCAAAGTCTCTTGAATTCCCTGGAATTCTTCTAAATCCAATCCAATTGTGCTGAAATTTGTGAAATATTTCGAATTATTTGAATTTTTTCAACTCATTTCGACTAATTTGAAATTCACCCTCCATTCTTAATAATTTATCTTAAATTCTTCAAAAAAAATTGTATTCTTAGGAATTCTCTAGATGTTTTTAGCACTTAATGAATTCTTTTGAATTTACTAAAAAATTTCTAAATTAAAGCAATCCTACTCAATCAAATAGATTTAAAATTTTGTTTTTAATTCTTTTTCTTATTCGCGCTTAAGTCTTTTAAACTCACAGTGAATTTTTAGGCTCTACTTTAATTTTTTTTTAATTTATTCTAAATTCGTTAGATTTCACCTAGGATCTTTAAAAATTATATCGTGTTTTTTTGAATGCAAAAAAAATAGTCACTTTTTTTGATTAAATAGGTCAGTTTTTCACTTTTTTCAAAGTAAATTAGACTGTGGTAGCCCTGTGTATTGTTTGTTTAATTTTAACAAAAATATTGTTCGAAAAGTTTTGTCCTTTAATCTACCCCTTTTTGAGGATTTCTATTTCAAATAATACCCATCATGAATACATTAATTAAAAATGAAATATTTTGGCCAATTTAGAAATCTTTGTTTTTTTGAAAATCTCAATTTTTGAAAGAGCCAACTTTTGCCCAATCACTAATAAGAAATTCTTTTGTTGTACAAAGATGTAATCTACCAAAAAATGGTTAAAAATGAAAATGAATGAAGAAATTAAAGTTTTTAATATTTATTTTTATCTTAATTTTTTAGCAGTAAATTATTTAAATATTTTTGAATAAAGTAGCGAAATAAAATTTTCTTGATTCATTTTTTGAGTGAACTATCGTTTCGCGTAGTGGGGAGAGATTGTGAATGACGCAAACGTAAAGAAAGCAGAAAAAATGATGGGAAATGAGGAGAGAGGAAGTAGTGGGGATGAAAGAAGAGAATGCAGGGAAAATCATAAGGAATGAGGTGAAAGATAGTAGTGGAAATGAATAGAGGGAAAGCAGGGAAAATGATTGAAAATAAGGGTAGAGGAAGTAGTGGAAATAAAAGGAGGGAAAACAGGGAGAATGACGGGAAATGAGGAAAGGAGAAGTAGTAAAAATAGAGGGAGGGAAAGCAGGGAGAATAGCGGAAAATGAGGCGAGGGGAAGTATTGAGAAACAAGGGAGGGAAAGCAGGGAAAATTACGAGAAATGAGGGGAGAGAAAGATGTGCAAATTAAGAGAGGTAAACGAGAAAAAATTGTGGAAAAAGAGGGGAGAGGAAGTAGCGGAAATGAAGGAAGAGAAAGCAGAAAAACCGATTGAAAATGAGAGAAGCGGAAGTAGTAGAAAGGAAGGGAGGGAAAGCAGGGAAAATGATTGAAAATGAGAGAAGAGGAAGTAGTGGAAATGAAAGGAGGGAAAGACGGGAAAATGATTGAAAATGAGGGGAGAGGAAGTATTGGAAATAAAGGGAAGGAAAGCAGGGAGAATGACGGGAAATGAGGGGAGGAAAAGTAGTGGAAATAAAGGGAGGGAATGGAGGGAAAATGATGGAAAACTAGGGGAGGGGAGGTAGTGAAAATAAAGGGAGGGAAAGCAGGGAAAATGACGGGAAATGAGGGGAGATAAAGAAGCGGAAATGAAGGAAGATAAAGGAGGAAAACTGATTGAAAATGAGAGAAGAGGAAGTAGTAGATAGGAAGGGAGGGAAAGCAGGGAAAATGATTGAAAATGAGAGAAGAGGAATTAGTGGAAATGAAAGGAGGGAAAGACGGAAAAATGATTGAAAATGAGGGGAGAGAAAGTAGTGGAAATAAAGGGAAGGAAAGCAGGGAGAATGGCGGGAAATGAGGGGAGGGAAAGTAGTGGAAATAAAGGGAGGAAAAGCAGGAAAAATTATGAGAAATGAGGGGAAAGGAAGTAATGGAAATAAAGGGGGGCAGGGCAAATAACGGAAAATGAGGGGAGAGAAAGATGTGGAAATTAAGTGAGGCAAACGAGAAAAAATTGTGGGAAAGGAGGGGAGAGGAAGTAGTGGAAATGAAGGAAGGGAAAGCAGAAAAAATGATGGGAAATGAGAAGAGAGGAATTAGTGGGAATAAAAGAAGGGAATGCAGGGAAAATGATAAGAAACGAGGGGAGAGAAAGTAGTGGAAATGAATCGAGGGAAAGCAGGGGAAATAAGGGGAGAGGAAGTAGTGTAAATAAAATGAGGGAAAGCAGGGAGAATCGCGGGATATGAGGGAAGGGGAAAAAGTGAAAATATAGGGAGGGAAAGCAGGGAGAATAGCGGAAAATGAGGCGAGAGGAAGTAGTGGGAAAGAAGAGAGGGAAAGCAAGGAAAACTACGGGAAATGAGGGGAGAGGAAGAAGCAGAAATGAAGGAAGAGAAAGGAGGAAAACCGATTGAAAATGAGATAAGATGAAGTAGTAGAAAGGAAGGAAGGGAAAGCAGGGAAAGTGGTGGAAAATGAGGGGAGAGGAAGTAGTGGAAATGAAAGGAGGGAAAGCCGGAAAAATGATTGAAAATGAGGGGAGAGGAAGTAGTGGAAATAAAGGGAAGGAAAGCAGGAAGAATGACGGGAAATGAGGAGAGGGAAAGTAGTAAATAATATATAATGATATATATATATATATATGATTACAAGGAGATTACTCCGGATTATAAGTACATCACTTTAGATTAGAAGTAGTTTACTCGGATTATAAGTAGGTTACTTCGGATTACAAGAAGCTTACTCTAGATTACAAGTAGTTTACTCGGATTATAAGTAGATGAATTCGGTTTATAAGTAGATTACTTTGGATGAGAAGTAGTTGACTGAATTACTGAACCTACTTATTGAAACATAAGTAGGTAAATTCGGATGGCATGTAGAGTTCTCGGATTATAAGTAGATTACTTTGGATGACAATTAGTTTACTCTGATTGTAAGTAGGTTACCTCGGATCACAAGTAGTTAACTCTGCTTACAAGGAGGCTACTTCGGATTATAAGTAGATCACTTTGGATTAGAAGTAGTTTACGCGGATTATAAGTAGGTCACTTCGGATTACAAGTAGCTTACTCTGATTATAAGTAAATTATTCGGGATTATAAGTAGATTACTTTGGATGAGAAGTAGTTTGCTAAAAACATAAGTAGGTAAATTCGGATGGCATGTAGTTTACTCGGATTATAAGTAGATTACTTTAGATCACAATTAGTTTACTCTGATTGTAAGTAGGTTACCTCGGATCACAAGTAGTTAAATCTGATTACAAGGAGGTTACTTCGGATTATAAGTAGATCACTTTGGATTAGAAGTAGTTTACTCGCATTATAAGTAGGTTACTTTGGATTACAAGTAGCTTACTCTGATTATAAGTAGATTACTTTGGATGAGAAGTAGTTTACTTAAAACATAAGTAGGGGACTTTGGATGACAAGTTAATGACTCGGATTATAAGTAGATTGCTTCTAATTACGAGTACTTTATTCGGATTATAAATAGGTAACTTCAGATCCTAAGTAGAATACTTTGGATTACAAGTAGTTTACTCTGATTAGAAGTAGATTACTTCGGATTATAAGTAGATTATTTTGGACGAGAAGTAGTTTACTAAAAAAATAAGCAGGTAAATTCGGATGGCATGTAGTTTACTCAGATTGTAAGTAGATTACTTTGGATTACAAGCAGGTTACTCTGGTTATAAGTAGGTTACCTCGGATTACAAGTAGTTAACTCTGATTACAAGGAGTTTACTTCGGATTATAAGTGGATCACTTCTGATTAGAAGTAGTTTACTCGGATAATAAGTAGGTTTCTTCGGATTACAAGTAGTTTTCTCTGATTATAAGTAGATTACTTCGGATTATAAGTAGATTACTTTGGACAAGTAGTTTACAAAAAAAATAAGTAGGTAAATTTGGATAGCATGTAGTTCAGTCGGATTATAAGTAGATTAATTTGGATTACAAGTAGTTTACTCTGATTACAAGTAGGTTACCTCGGATTGCAAGTAGTTAACTCTGATCACAAGAAGGTTACTTTGGATTATAAGTAGATCACTTTGGATCAGAAGTAGTTCATTCGGATAACAAGTAGGTTACTTCGAATTACAAGTAGCTTCCTCTGATTATATGTAGATTACTTCGGATTATAAGTAGAATACTTTGGAGTACAAGTAGTTTACTCGAAATATAAGCAGGTTACTTCAGATTGTAAGCAGTTTAGTCGGAATATAAGTAGATGACTTTGGATGAGAAGTTGTTTGCTAGAAACTTAAGTAGGTGAATTCGTATATCATGTAGTTTACTTGGATGATCAGTAGATTACTTTGAATGACAAGTAGTTTACTCGGATTATAAGTAGGTAACCTCGAATTACAAGTAGTTAACTCTTAAATTAATATTATTGTTACAATAACTGAAAATTTAATGCTTGAAAGTCGAGATCGAGACAAGAGTGCTCTATTTCTATGCAGAATAAATTAAACATGCGGGATTGATGGAATTTACAATAAATTAATTTGAGTAATCTACATTTATATTCTGTAAATTAATGTTATTTATTTAATTAAAAATTAAAAATAAAAAAAAAATAGAAAATCGAAAAAAGAGTGCTCTATTTTCATAAACAAATTACACATGCGGGATTGTTGAGATATTTCTTCAGATTGACGAGATTGACGATGAATTAATTTGAATAATCTAAATTTAGATTCTTGAAGATTATTATTATTATTATTACAATAACTAACAAATTCATGATTGCATTAACAGAAAGTCGAGATCGAGGCAATATTACTCTATTTTGATGCAAAATAAATTAGACATGCGGATTTGATGGGATTTACAATGGATTAATTTGAAGAGTCTAAATTTAGATTATTTAGATTAATATTATTGTTACAATAACTAAAAATTTAGTGCTTGAAAGTCGAGATCGAGACAAGAGTGCTCTATTTTTATAAACAATTAACTATACATGTGGGATTGATGGGATATGTTGCGAATTAACGGGATTGACAGCAGATTAATTCGAAGAAACTGAATTCAGATTCTTCAAATAATATTAATTTTATAATAACTGCAAATTCAATGCTTGAAAATCGAGATCGAGACAAGAGCGTTCTATTATGATATAAATCGAATTATAGCGGGATTGATGGGATTCACAACGGATTAATTCAAAGAATCTAAATTCATATTTTATGAATTAATATTATTTATTTAACAAATGAAAATTCAAAATTAAAAGCAATAGAAAGTCGAATCTAGAGTACTCTATTTTTATAAACAATTAATTATACATGTGGCGTTGATGGTATATTTCGCGGATTAAGGGGATTGACAGCAGAATAATTTAAAGAATGTAAATTTTTATTATTCAAATGAATATTATTGTTACAATAAGTGAAAACTGAATGCGCGAATTACCACAAAGTCGAGATCAAGACAAGAGTGCTCTCTTTTGATGCAAAAAAATTAGACATGCGGATTTGATGGGAATTTGAATGGGTTATTTTGAAAAGTCTAAATTTAGATTATTTAAATTATTATTATTGTTACAATAACTGCAAATTTAATGCTTGAATTAACAGAAAGTCCAGATCGAGACAAGAGTGCTCTATTTTAATGCAAAATAAATTAGACATGCGGGATTGATGGGATTTACAACGGTTTAATTAAAAGAATTCAAATTTAGATTCTTTAAATTAATATAATTTTTACAATATCTGCAAATTTAATGTTTGTATTAATAGAAAGTCGAGATAGAGACAAGAGTGCTCGATTTTTATATAAAATGAATTACACATGTGGGATTGATGGGATTTACAACAGATTAATTTGAAGAATTCAAATTTAGATTCTTCAGATGAATATGATTGTTGCAATAACTGAAAACTTAATGCTTTTAATTAACAGAAAGTCGAGATCGAGACAAGAGTGCTCTATTTTGATGCAAAATAAATTAGACATGCAGATATGATGGGATTTGCAATTGATTGTTTTGAAGAATATAAATTTAGATTATTTAAATTAATATTATTGTTACAATAAATTGAAATTTAATGCTTCAAAGTCGAGATCGAGACAAGAGTGCTCTATTTCGATATAAAATGAATTATAGCGGGATTGATGATTTGGTAATATTTGTAAAATTATTTAAATCTTTGCGAAATCTTCCGGAAATCATTTAAATATATTCAATCTATCCGAAATATTTTAAATCTTTGTGAAATCTTTGGGAAATCGTTGAAAATTTTGTGCAATCTTTGAAATCTTTGGAAATCTTAGTGAAATCTTTCTGAAATATTTGTGAAATCTTTCTGAAATATTTGTAAATCTTTTCGAAATATTTGAAATATTTTTGAAACATTTGCTAATATCCGTGAAATTATTGAAATCTTTGGGAAATCATTGAAATCTTAATTCAATCTTTGGAAAATCATTGAAATGTTTATCAAATCTCTGTGAAATCTTTCGAAATCTTGGCGAAATATTTGGTAATATTCGTGAAATTATTTAAATCTTTGTGAAATTTTTGTGCAATCTTTGAAATATTTCTGAAATCTTTGGGAATACATTGAAATCTGTATGAAATCTTTGGGAAATCATTTAAGTCTTTATGAAATCTTTATGAAATTTTTGGAAAATCATTGAAATTTTTGTGCAATCTTTGAAATCTTTGCGAAATATTCCTGAAATCTTTGGGAAATCATTGAAATTTTTGTGAAATTTTTGAAATATTTCTGAAATCTTTGGAAATCCTTGTGAAATCTTTCTGAAAGATTTGTAAATCTTTTCGAAATATTTGAAATATTTTTGAAACATTTGGTAATATTTGTGAAATTATTTAAATCTTTGCGAAATGTTTGGGAAATCATTGAAATCTTTTAAATCTATCCGAAATGTTTGAAATCTTTGTGATAAAATTTTGGTGCAATCTTTATGAAATCTTTGCGAAATACTTGAAATCTTTGGAAATCTTTCTGAAATCTTTCTGAAATATTTGTAAATCAGTGAAATCTTTAGGAACTCATTGAAATCTTTGGGAAATCATTTGTGAAATCTTTATGAAATCTTTGGGAAATAATTAAAATGTTTGTCAAATGTCTGTGAAATCTTTCTGAAATTTTGGAAATCTTGGCAAATTATTCGGTAATGTTTGTGAAATTATTTAAATCTTTTCGAAATCATTTAAATCCTTTAAATCTGTCCGAAATCTTTGTGAAATATTTTTAATCTTTGGGAAATCTATCCGAAATATTTTTAATCTTTGGGAGATTATTAAAATTTTCGTGCAATCTTTATGAAATCTTTGCGAAATATTTGAAATCTTTGTGAAATCATTGAAATTTGTGTGCAATCTTTGAAATCTTCGTGAAATCGTTCTGAAATATTTGGAAATCTTTGCGAAATATTTGGTAATATTTGTGAAATTATTGAAATCTCTGAGAAATCATTTATGCCTTTGTGAAATCTTTGCCAAATCTTTGTAAAATCTTTAGGAAATCATTGAAATCTTTCTTCAATTTTTTAAATCTATTTGAAATGCGTGCGAAATATTTTTAATCTTTTCGAAATATTTTAAATCTTTGAAATCTTTTGGAAATCCTTAAAATCCTTATAAAATCTTTTAAATCTATCCGGAAAGCTTTGCTAAATCTTTGAATTCTCTATGAAATCTTTGGAAAATCATTGAAAGCTTTGTTGAATCTTTAAAATCTATCTGAAATCTTTGTGTGAAGTATTTTCAATTTATCCGAAATCTTTTGAAATCTTTCTGCAATCTTTGGAAATCTTTGCAAATTATTATTATTATTATATCATTAAGCCGTTTCCCTTTCGGGGTAGGCGTGAATTGCTCGGTTGGATAGTAGTATAACATTTCAACCAAAAAGACGAATTTTTAACAAATAAAGATTTTTCAGTCAAAAAAGAACAAAATTTCATCTAAATTGTTGTCTTTCAAGCGAAAAGATGAATTTTCTCTTCAACAATTGAACTTTGAACCCAAAAATATGAATTTAATAATAATTTTCAACAAAATCGTTATTTTTTCAACCAAAGATATGAAACTCCAACCGAAAAAAATTAATTTTTAACAAAGGAGTTCAAATTTTGCCCAAAGAATAGTTACATTTACGGTTAAGAAAATTAATTTTTAACAAAGTGGTTCAACCTTTAACCAAGGAGTTGAATTTTAAACCTTGAAATATGAATTTTCAACGAATAATGTAATAGTAGATATTTCAACTAAAAAATATTTTAAATCAAAGAGTTAAATTAAACAAAAGAGAAGAATTTTGTACAAAAATAGTTAAATTCTCAACAACAAAAAAACACTAATTTTCAAACAAACCGTTGTACTTTTATTAAGAAAAGATGAAATTTCTACTC
Source organism: Andricus grossulariae (assembly GCA_011634705.1). Taxonomy (NCBI): domain Eukaryota; kingdom Metazoa; phylum Arthropoda; class Insecta; order Hymenoptera; family Cynipidae; genus Andricus; species Andricus grossulariae. Next base: position 153,013,228 of record JAABKJ010075445.1, on the reverse strand, counting down.
AAACAGATCAATTCTTAAACCAAAAAACGAAGTAATAAAAAAGTTGAATTTTCAACCAAGAAAGATTTAATTTGAATTTTCAATAAATAAAAATACAACGCAAATAAATTAATAACAAGGATACTATATCAAGGTAGCCACAAAATTTTCTTTTTAAAAATTACCTAATTTTTCCCTGACCAATTTTTCATTTTCCCTGACGTATTAATATTCAAAGACCAGAATCTTATCCTGAATCTTAATCCTGTTTGTAATATTACTTATTAATTACAGGCCTCGGACTTACTTTAGAAATAAAAAATAGTGTAAATAGTGTCTAATTTTTATTTAAATAGTGTAAAAATAGTGTCACCAAATTTTCAACTATTTTTGGTTGAAAGATCATTCTTCTTGGTTGAAAAGTCTACTATTAAATTTTTCGTTAAGAATTCATCTTTTTTATTTGAAAGCTTTATTATTTGGTTCAAAATTGAATTATTTTGTTGAAAATTCAACAATTTTTTCTCAAAGGGTCATACTTCTTAGCTCAAAATTCAACTGTTTTCTTGAAAAGTCTTTTTGGCTTGATAATTCAACAGTTTGATTAAAATTTTGTTTTCTTTTTTACAGCAATTTTTTAAATTGAAAATTCAACTATTTTGTTGAATACTTATCTTTTTAGTTTGATAATGTATCTCTTTCTGTAGAAATTTTATCTTTTTTTGGTTAAAATTGCAACTGTCTGGTTAAAAAATTATCTGTTTCAATTCAAAATTAACTTCTTTGTTAAAAACTCACATTTTTTAGTTGAAAATTTAACTGGTTTGTAAAAAAATTCGATTTTCGGCCCGAAAAGTAAACAATTTCGTGTAAAATTTAAATATTTGATCGAAAATTGGTGGATTTTGTTGAAATTCGCATTTTTTGGAAGAAACTCCATTTTTCCGTTAAAAATGCAATTGCTTGCTTGAAAATGTATCTGTTTTAGATGAGGATTAAAGTATTTTGTTGAAAATTTGTCTTTTTCGGTTAAAAACAGCTATTTTTTAATTTAAATTATTCGTTTTTTTATTGAAAATTAATTCGCTCCAATGACAATTACACATCATTTTTGGTTAAGGATTTCGATTTTTTAGCTTGAAAATTCAACTATTTAATTCAAAATTTTTAGAAACGAAAAAAATACAGACTAAAAATTAATCAAATAAAATTTTGACTAACATCACATCCATTGTTCAAAATATTTAATCTGGTAGGGCTTCCAAACATCAACGTGTTTCTTTTGTTGACTTTTTTCATATCGTGCGTTGTTTGGCTTCAAATGTTCATTTCCGTTTGTTTTTTGAATTTTGAAAATGCTATAGTTCTGACAATTTTCTTTTTATTCAAAATTTTTTTAAAAATAAACTGTTGGAATTTTTGAGTACTACGAATAGGCGTACAAAGAATTTATAAATCTCAAAAAAATGGTCTAAAAATTGACGAAAATGCTCTAACTTTTTGAATTTTTATCCAAAATAGATGACTAACGAACTTGATTTTTAGTTTCCGACACTCAAATAGTGGAACAATGACCAATCTAATAGAATAATTATTTCGAAAGTTATCGTACTCACAGACGGACATACAGACAGACATTCAGACACATTCGTAAAAAACTATTTTTCGGGTTCAAAGGGTCTTAAGACGTGTACATTTGATGAAAATAGGGAGGGGGGGTGTCAAATTCTACACAAATATAATACCTTCTCTGATGAGAATGTAAAAAATGGATTCGGTCTTCTGATCCACTTGCAGCAGTACAAATAAGGACACATTCAGCCGAAGCTTTCAAGAAACAATGAAGACTTCACTGACATGTTTTTTTACGTTGTGAAATATTCTGTTGTATTTTTAGTCAATTATCTAAAAATTTCATGGAAAATCGATGCAATCAACAAATCCATTTAACCGCAAAAATAACACAGGACCACAAAATCTAAACCTTTGCAACACGGACCGGACTAGGTGGGTCTTATATTTTCGGGTCGCTGAATCCAAATCCGTTGTCCTTTTGGTTTGAACCTGAATTGACATTGACCCTGACACGATGAGACAAAACGGACCACGGATTTAAATTCAGCGACCTCGAAAACCTATTGGCACCCTGACTCATTTAGCTAGCGATGAATTTTGTAGGTTTTAACTTCAACTGAGCTTGACCCTGACCTTATGGGACCGAACAGACAAGGGAATCGAATTCAGCGACCCCAAAAACCTATAGATACCCTCACTTATTTGGTTAGCGATGAATTTTGTAGTTTCGACCTTGAATTGACTTTGATCCTGAATAAATGAAACAAAACGGACAACAAAGTTGAATTCAGCGACCCCGAAAGCCTATAGGTATCCTGACTTAATTGTTCAGCAATGAATTTTGTAAGTTTGACGTTGAATAGTCGGCTCAAGGTCAAACTTACAAAATTCATCGCTAACGAAATAAGTGACGGTGCCTATAGGTTTTCAGGGTCGCTGAATTCGAATCCGTTATCAAGGTCAGTTCAAGGTCAAGCTTACAAAATTAATCGCTGAACAAATAAGTCAGAGTACCTATAGGTTTTCGGGGTCGTTGAATTAAAAATCCGTTATCCGCTTGGTCCCATAAGGTCAGGATCAAGGCCAATTTGAGGTCAAACCTACAAAATTCATCGCTCACCAAGGAAGTCAGGGTATTCATAGGTTTTCGGGGTCGCTGAATTCAACTCCTTTGTCCGTTTGATCCCATAAGGTCAGAGCCAAGGTAAAACCTACAAAATTCAATGCTAACAAAATAAGTCAGGGTACCTATAGGTTCTCGAGGTCGCTTAATTTAAATCCGTTGTCCGTTTGGTCTCATCGGGTCAGGATCAATGTCAATTCAAGGTCAAACCGAATGAACAGCGGATTTGGATTCAGCGACCCCGAAAATATAAGACCCACCTAGTCTGGTCCGTGTTGCAAGGGCTTAGATTTCCAAAAAGATTAATTTTCAACCAAAAATGGAACATTTAAATTTTCTGTTGAAAAAATTAATTTTTCACGAAACTGGTAAATTTTTAATTAAATGATGAATCTTTAACTGAAATAATTGAATTTTAAACAAAAAAGATTAATTTTCTACTAAAGTGATGAATCTTTAACTAGAATATTTGAAATTTCAATAAAAAAATAATAATTTTCTACCAAAAAAGACGATTGTAAACAAAATAAATGAGTTTTTAACCACAAAGTTGAATTTTGAACTAAAGAAGATAAATTTTCAACCATAAATATAATAGTTCAATTTTCAATTACAAAAAATTAATTTTCCATAAAAAAAACTTGTCATAATTTTTGAGCCAATAGGAGAAATTCATGAATAATTTATTTAAGTACTTACTAATTTTAGAGAATTTTCCGCGTGATTCAAATATTGTATTTTCAAATATCGTATATTTAAAGAGAATAGAGGGAAAAGGGGAAGTTTTTTGAGAATAGGGGAAAAAAGGGGAATTTCAAGAAAAAAGGGGAAACTAAGAAAAAAAAGGAAGACTGTGCACCCTGCATTTACAATCAAATAGTTGTACTTTCAATCAAAAGAGACAAATTTTCAACAAAATAGTTGAATTTTTAACCAAGTAGTTGATTTTTTAAGCCAAAAAGATGAATTTTTTAAAAGACAGTTAAATTATCAACCTAAAGAGTAGAATTTTCGACAAAAAAGATAATTTTCAACCATATATATATATAGTTGAATTTCTGAAAACAAAAAAAAATTAATTTTCAACCAAACATTTGCACTTACAACCACATATTTAAACTTTCAATGAAGAGAGACAAATTTTCAAGAAAATAGTTGAATTGTTAACCAAACAGTTGATTTTTCAAGCCAAAAACACGATTTTTTAAAAAGGCAGTTGAATGATCAAACTGAAAAATTGAATTATCATCAAAAAAAGATAATTTTTAACCAAATAGTTGCATTTACGAACAAATATTTGAACTTTCAATCACAATATACGAATTTTCAACAAAATAGTTGAATTTTTAACCAAATAGTTGAATTATCAAGCGAAAAAGAAGAATGTTTTAGAAGAAAGATTAATTTTAAACCAAAAAAATGACTTATCTACCAAAAAGGATGACTTTTTAACACAATAGTGGATTTTTCAAGCCAAAAAGACCAATTTTTTTTAAGACAGTTGACTTATCAACCTGAAAAGTTCAATTTTTAAACAAATAGTTGAATATGTAAGCCCAAAATACGAAAATTTAGAAAGACAGTTGAATTTTCAACAAAAAAGTTCATTTTCGACCAAGAAATATGAATTATTTATCAACCTAAAAAGATTACTTATCTACCAAACAAGATGAAGTTTCTATCCAAAAAGACGAATTTTCTTCCAAAATAGTTGAATTTTTAACCAAACGGTAGACTTTTCAATAAAAAAGAATTAACTTCCAACGAAAAATAGTTGGATTTTCTACTGGGTTTTATTAATTCAATTCGTATTTAAGCGAAAAAACGAGAAAAAGGGCAAGTTTCTTGAAAATAGTGGGGAAAACGAGGAATTCTTTAAAAAAGGAATTCATCTTTGTAGACGTATTTTGGATCTAAAGAAACCCCAAGACGTTTCAAGCACCTTAAGGCCATGTGACGCGTGGGTCACGTGACCGGCTTCCTACCTTACCGACACTTTTTTTATTTGTAATCTTATTTTCACACGAATAGCCACATATATATATATATATATATATATATATATAATATAGTATACAAATTTAAAATTGTCAAATTCATTTATTTATTTTAAACAACAAAATGACTTTTCTACCATAAAACATGACTTTTCAACAAACCACTTGAATTTTGAACAAAATAATTAAATTGTCAACAAAATAATTAAATTTTCAACCAAATAATTAAATTTTCAACAAAAAAGTGTAATAGTTGATATTTAAACCAAAAAATATGAGTTCATTTAAAAAACGAATTTTAAAACCAAAAAGACGAATTTAGCCAAAAGACGAGTTTTCTATGCAAAAATTGAATTTTCAAACTGAAAATATGAATCTTCAGCAAAAAAAATCAGTTTTTAAGAAAAGTAGGTCAATTTTCAACCAATGAGATAAACTTTCTTTCAACAAAAAAAAAAATCAAACAATTTTCTACAAAGTAGTTCAACTTTTACCCACACAGTTGAATTTTTAATTAAAAAAGATCAGTTTTCAAGAAATTAATTCAACTTCCAACCAAAGAGATGAATTTGCAACTAAAAAAAATTAATCTTCAACCAAAAAGTGATTTCTCAACAAAGTCGTTAAAACAAAATTTTCAAAAATAATTTTTAAATAAAATAGTTGAATCCTCAAAAAAAAAGATTAATTTCCAACCAAACAGTTTCATTTTTATCCAAGAAAGATTAAATTTCTACTAAAACAGATGAATTCTTAAATCAAAAAGATGAATTAAACAAAATTTGAATTTTAAACATTAAAATATGAGTTTTAAACAAGAAGTACATTTTCTACGAAGATACTTGTATTTTCAACCCAAAAAGACGAATTTTCAAAAAAAAATAGTTGAATTTTCATCCAAAAATGACTTCAATTGACTTACCAAAATATGAATTTTAAACAAGTACATTTTTTATGAAATAGTTCAATTTTAAACCAAAAAGTATGACTTTTTAACAAAATTGTTAAATTTTCAAACAAATAATAAAATTTATAACTAAAAAGATAACCTTAAGAAGAAAGAATTTGCAAAAAAAAAGAAATATAAATATAAATAGAAGGCAAATACATTACTAAGAAGAATATTAAATCAGAATTACTGCAAAACTTCATTTTAAAAATTCCCTAATTTTTCCCTGAATAATTTTTTATTTTCCCTAACCATGAATAATTGAATACCAAAATCTCAATCTGGTAACATTTTTAACCAAAAATCTTTTATAAATGGGATAAAACAATTTCAAATTAAAATTGAAATATTTCCAAATTCTGCTTGACAGTTATTTGAAGTTATAGAAATGTCCTGATTGTTGCAAGCTTTTTTTCTAAATCTCTGACTTTTCCGTGACTTCTGTACAATTACTGCGAGTTATTTGTTTCATTTGCAAATTTCCAAAAATTACGGACATGAATGAACCCCTTGAGCTTTTACAGTCGAACCCGGATTTAGCGCCGGCTTTGGGGCTGACCTTGACCTTAAATCCAGAGACTCGGAACTATTTTGTCTCCCTCCTGTTTCTCTCTCTGTTTTGTCACGCCTGAGTGCACACTGCACATCCCCCCGCAAACGCCTTTCACGTCTCCCCACGGCGCGGCGTCAATTCCACGGAAGGACAAAATCCAGGGGAGCTAAATCCAGGTTTCACTGTAATTTAAGTACGGTCCTTTATCAAGTATAGATACAACTCCTATAATTTTTGCGAACCAATTGACAAACAAAGCTGTCTTATTGCAGAGTATTCAAGTACTAAAAGAATATTTTGTAAAAAAGGAATTTAATTTTAAACCAAGTTGTTGAATTTTCAACATAATAGTTGAACTTGAAACTAAAAAAAGATCAATTTTCAACCAGGGATGAATATTCAACTACAATTATAAATCTTCAACAACATAAATTAATTTTAATAAAGGAATTGAACTTTACATGACTTTACATGACAACTTTACTATGAGCTCGCATTTCACTATTATCAGCCCACTCGACGTAAAAACTGTGAGGAAATTTTGGTTTCAGATAATAGAATTTCGTGGTTATTTATGGAAAGTTACCACATATAACTGATCAAATTACCGTAAATTACTGTAAATTACCGAACATTTTCATAAATTTCCGGACATTTATGGAAAAAAAAAAAATTAATATTGTGTAATCTATGGTAAGTTACCATATTTACAGGTGAAATTACCATGAATGACCGAAAATTTTTAAAAACGAATATTGTGTAATCTATGGTAAGTTACCATATTTACAGGTGAAATTACCAAGAATGACCGAAAATTTCTAAAAATGAATTTTGGGTAATTTATGGCAAGTTACCATATTCACCGGTATAATTACCATAACTGACTGAAAATTTTCGGTCATTAATGGAAATTTTTAAAAATGAATATTGAGTAATTTATGGTAATTTATTTTATTTACCGGTAAAATTACCGACAATTTTCATAAATTTCCGGAAATTTATGAAAATTGATAAAAATGAATGGAGGGTAATTCATGGTAAGTCCCCATATTTACCGGTAAAATTACGATAATTGGCCAAAAATGTTCACAAATTGCCGGAAATTCATGGACATTTTTAAAAATGAATTTTCGATAATTTATGGTAAGTTACCATATTGACCGGTAAAATTACCATAATTGACAACAAATTTTCACAAATATCCGGAAATTTATGAAAATTTTTAACAATGGTAATTCATGGTAAGTTACTATATTCACCGGTAAAATTACCAAAAGTTTTCATAAATTTTCGAAAATTAGTGGAAATTTATAAAACTGAATTTTTGGCAATTTATGGTAAGTTACTATATTTACTGGTAAAATTATCATAAATTACCGAAAATTTTCATAAATTTACGGAAATTTGTGGAAATTTATGGAAATGTCTAAAACTGAATTTTGGGTAATTTATGGCAAGTTATCATGTTTACCGGTAAAATTACCATAAATGACAAAAAATTTTCATCAATTTCCGGAAACTTATGGAAATTTAAAAAAATGAATAATAGGGCATTTATGATAAGTTACTATATTTACCAGTAAAATTACCCAAAGATTTCATAAATTTCCGGAAATTTCGGTAAATGAAGTTTTGGCAATTTATGGTAAGTTACCATATTTACCTGTAAAATTGCCAGAAATTACCGAAAATTTTATAAATTTCCGGAAATTTATGGAAATGTTAAAAAATGAATATCGGGTAATTTATGGTAACTTACTATATTTACCGGTAAAATTACCATAAATTACCGGAAATTTTCATAAATTTCCAGAAATTTATAGAAATGTCTATAAATGGATTTTGGGTAATTTGTGGCAAGTTGTCATATTAAGCGGTAAAATTACCATGATTGACAAAAAAATTTCACAAATTTCCGGAAATTTATGGACATTTTTAAAAATGAATATTGGGTAATTTATGGTAAGTTACTATATTTACCGGTAAAATTACCAGAACTGTTCATAAATTTCCGGAAGTTAATGGATTTTTTGTTTTTAAAAATTGATTTTTTTATCTGAAATTTTAACTACTTGCTTTATGGTTAGAAATTTATCTTTTATCCGTTCAAAATGCAAGTATTTGGATTAATATTCAGTATTTTAGTTGAAAATTTATTTCACTGGTTAAAAATATTACTATTTTGTTAAAAATTAATATATTTGGTTGAAAACTCATATATTTCTGTTAAAAATTCGACTTTTAATTTGAACATTTACCCATTTTGTTGAAAATTAGTTTTTTTTTGTTAAAAATGAATTTTTTTATCTTAAAATTTGATTTTTTGTTGTTTTATCAGAAATGTATCTTTTATACGTTGAAAATTCAACTATTTCTGTTTAAAAATATTACTATTTTGTTGAAAATTCGTCTTTTGGGTATAAAATTATTCTTCATGGTGGGAAAATCATCTTTTTGGTTAAAGCTTCTTCATTCTAGTTGAAAATTCGTTTTTTTTTTGTTAAAAATTAATTTTTTTATCTGAAATTTTAACTACTTTCTTTATAGTTAAAAATGTATCTTTTATCAGTTGAAAATGCAACTATTTGGATTAATATTCAGCATTTTAGTTGAAAATTTATTTCTCTGGTCAAAAATATTACGATTTTGTTGAAAATTCATATATTTTGTTGAAAACTTATATATTTTGTTAAAAATTCGACTTTTCACTTGAAAATTAAACCATTTGGTTGAAAATTCGTTTTTTTTTGTTTTGCTAAAAGTTAATTTTTTTATCTGAAAATTTAACTTTTGTTTTCTGTTGTTAGAAATGTATCTTTTATACGTTGAAAATTCAACTATTTGGTTTAATATTCAGCACTTTAGTTAAAAAATTTATTTATCTGATTAAAAATATTACTATTTTGTTGGAAATTCGTCTTTTGGGTAGAAAATTATTCTTCTTGGTGGAAAATTCATCTTTTTTTCATTTTAGTTGAAAATTCGTGTTCTTGGTTGAACATTTAATTATTTGGTTTAAGATTCAGCATTTCGGTTGAAAATTGTATTATTTTGTTGAAAATTCATATATTTTGTTACAAATTCGATTTTTCACTTGAAAATGTAACCATTTAGTTGAAAATTCGTTTTTTTTGTTTGTTAAAAATTAATTTTTTTATCTGTAAGTTTAAATACTTTTTTTATGGTTAGACATTTATCTTTCATCCGTTGAAAATGCAACTATTTGAATTAATATTCAGCATTTTAGTTGAAAATTTATTTCTCTGGTTAACAATATTACCACATACTTTGTTGAAAATTCATCTTCTTGGTGGAAAATTCATCTTTTTGGTTGAAGATTCATTTTATTTGGAAATTCGTGTTCTGTCTTGAAAATTTAATTATTACTGATTAGTGTTACGGAATATTCCGTACAACGACCGGTCAAGTATAGCCGCTAGGGCTAGTAATACGGAATTTTCCGTGACATCAGCCCTGAATGAGTTTGAAAAGGGGTTACGGAAAATTCCGTAAAGGTAAATAGTTCTTTTATTTTTTTGTTTAAAATTAATTTTTAAACTGAAAATTGATCTTTTCTACATGAAAATTCACGTGTTTTGTTGAAAATTCGACTTTTTGGTTGAAGATTTATAATTTTATTTCAAAATTCACGTTCTTTGTTGAAAATTCATTTTTTTTATCTGAAAATTCAAATATTTTTATTTTGGGTTAGAAAAGTATCTTTTATGCGATAAAAATTCACGTATTTTGTTGAAAATTCGTCTTTGGAGCTCTTGGAACCCTTCCACATATTTTTTTCGAGAATGCTGGAAATCATTTGAAATTTTAAACTCTTTTTCAATTTTCCCTTGAAATTAATTTTTCTGAATAAAAAATCATATACAATTTTTCCAGAAGTCTTAAAAAGGAAACTTTTTTATTGTCTTGAAAGCTTTCAGAACTCTTACAAATCTCCTTTTTCGAAGTCTTCGAAAATCTACATTTTGCTTTCAATTTCTTGAAATTATTTTGGAAATTGTTCAAAATTTCTAAATATAGTTTAAATTGTGTTAGATTTTTCCTAAAATTTTTTCAAAATTTTGCAAAAAACATCAATTTTTGAAATATTTTTAAATAATTTTCAATTTCATCTTAAAATTAATTTTTCAGAGTAAAAAATCATTTTTTTTTAATTAGAAAAATTTCTAATCTTGCAACATTCAAAATTTTAGCTTTAAAATCTTCTACATTCTTTTTCAAAATCATTTTTTGCAATTTTTTCAAAACTTCTTAATATTATTTAAAGTGTTTCGAATTTTTCATAATTTTTTTGTCAACTGAAAAATTTAAAAAGTTGCTTTCAAATCTTCTAGATTCTTTTTCGACAATTTTGGAAATCTTTAAAAGAAAACTTTTCTTCTCTGGAAACCTTTCAAAATTACTAAAAAGCATCTTTTTTCGAAATCTTCAAAAATCTACATTTTGTTTTAAATTTGTTGAAATCGTTCCAAAATTTAAATTATTTCAAAACTTCTCAATATCTTTTAAAATGAGTAGCATCTTTCCTAAAAAAATGTAATTCTACAAAATGAAAAAATTGCCTTAAAATCTTTCTCATACCTTTCTGACAATTTTGAATTTTTGAAATCTTTCGAAATGTTTTAAAATCTTGTTCAATTTTATCTAGAAAAGTATTTCATTCTCTTGAAACCTTTCATTCTTAAAAATATTCTAAATTTTTTCTTGGAAATCTTTAAAACTCGATTTTTTTTTAATTATATGAAATCGACATTTTGTTTTAAATTTTATAAAATCTTTGCAAAACGTCTTAATATTTCTTAAACTAACACGAATTTTTTGTAAAATAATGTAAGCGTGCAGAATTGAACAATTTTCTACATTATTTGTCGGACTTTTGGAGAATCATTTTTGTATATTCTCTTCAAATTAATTTACCAAATAAAACATTATTTAAATTTTACCAGGAATTTTAAGAAAACTTTTTTATTCTCTTGAATTTCAGTCTCATACACATATAGTCGCATATAGTCTCATAGACGGCGCTGTCGGCATATAGACTTGTATTGAATGGAGGCGTCGATGTATATTTTTTTAATAATAAATATATAGTAACACAGATCTGCAAAAAATGGATTGCGATTGTTGTTGGCCAACTAAGGGTCATTTCCGATGTATTTTTCTGTGTAGAATCCGAATTCGAGGTCAGAATTTCTCCAGAACGTCAGGTTTTTGAGATATCATAACCTAAAAGTGCGAAAAATGCGCTTTTCTGATATATTTGAGCTTATGTTACATCGCGAAAAACTTTTTATTTCCAAAATCGGGTCACGCCATCTAAAAGTACAACTCTCAAGCTTTGAAAATCTTTTTTAAAAATGAAGATACCATTTTTCCTCGCAGAGATATCTTTCAATGAAGTTTAGCCAATCAGGAGGCCTTCCCCTTCCATACGTAACGCTTGCGCAGTTGAAAAAGTCGTGGCTCGTTAACATCGCTGTCACGCAGGTTTGTGCAGGATAGGATGAGATAGACAAGGATATGATGGTATAGAGGAGAGGAGATTAAAAAGGATGGACGGGAATTGTGATTGACAGAGAAATAGAAAAATGTTGACGTGGGCAGATAAGGGATAAGATAAGGTAGAGAAGATGGGGTTGAAAAAGATTGACGTGAATTGAGAATGACAGAGAGATAGGAAATTATTGACATAGATAGATAAAGGATAGGATGAGATAAACAAAGGATATGATGCGATAGAGAAGAGGATATTGAAAAAAATAGACTTGAATTGAGATTGACGAAGAGATAGAAAAATATTGACGTCGATAGATCAAGGATAGGATGAGATAGACAAGGATATGATGAGATAGAGAAAAGGAGATTAGAAAGGATGGGCGGGAATTGTGATTGACAGAGAAATAGAAGAATGTTAACGTGGCCAGATAGTGGATAGAATAAGATAGAGAAGATAGAATTAAAAGATATACGTGAATTTAGATTAACAGAGAAATAGGAAAATATAGACATACCGAGATAAAGGATAGGATGATATAAACAAAGGATATGATGCGATAGAGAAGAGGATATTGAAAAAGATAGACGTGAATTTAGATTGACCAAAAGATAGAAAAATATTGACGTGGATAGATAAAGGATAGGATGAGAAAGACAAGGATATGATGAGATAGAGAAGAGGAGATTAAAAAGGATAGACGGGAATTTAGGTTGACAGCAAAATAGAAAAATGTTGACGTCGACAGATAAGGGATAGAGAAGGGAAAGAGAAGATGGGATTGAAAAAGATAGACGTGAATTCAGATTGATAGAGAGATAGTAACATATTGACATAGATAGATAAACGATAGGATGAGATAGACAAAGGATATGATGAGATAGAGTATAGGATATTGAAAAAGATAGATTTGAATTTAGATGGACAGCAAAATAGAAAAATGTTGACGTGGACAGATAAGAGATAGGATAAGATAGAGAAGATGGGATAAAAAAAGATAGACGTGAATTTAGATTGATGGAGAGGGAGGAAAATATTGACATAGATAAAGGATATGATGAGATAAACAAATAATATGATGCGACAGGGAAGAGGATGTTAAAAAAGATAGACTTGATTTTAGATTGACAAAAATATAGAAAAATATTGACGGGGATGGATAAAGCGTAAGATGAGACAGACAAGCATATGATGAGATAGAGAAGAGTAGATTAAAAAGGATGGACGGTAATGGGGATTGACAGAGAAATAGAAAACTCTTGACGTGGACAGATGAGGGATAGGATCATATAGATAAGATGGGATTGAAAAAGATAGACGTGAATTTAGATTGACAGAGAGATCGGAAGATAATAAAATAGATAGATAAAGGATAGGATGACATAGAGAAGAGGAGATTAAAAAGGATCGACGTGAATTTAGATTGAAAGATAGACTGTAAAAAATAAATTTTTTTTTATGTATAATACGATGCGATAGGAAGGATAATTTCGAAAAAGATAGACCTGAATTTAAATTGACAGAGAGATAGGAAAATATTGACATAGAGAGATAAAGGATAGGATGAGATAAACAAAGGATATGATGAGATAGAAAAGAGTAGATTAAAAAGGATAGACGGGAATTGAGATTGACAGAGAGATAAAAAATATTGACGTGGATAGATCAAGGATAGGATGAGATAGACAAGGATATGATGGTATAGAGGAGAGGAGATTAAAAAGGATGGACGGGAATTGTGATTGACTCTGATCTCTCTAGTAGCTCAGTGGTTAGAGCACCTGACCGGAAATCAGTTGACCTGGTGTTCGAATCCCAGCGGATTGAAAGGAGAAGATCTTTTTTCTCTATACAATTTATTAAATATTTAAAAAATTAAATAAATTTCAATTTGCAATTTTTTGCGCGCGTATCGCAAAATTTAGAAAATAATATTAATTTTTTTTCAATCAGACTAAGGGGGTGGCTTCAAGGCTAATATAAAAATTTATTTATTCAGGAAGAAAGTTAAGAGACCTCTTTAGTAAATCTAATCGGAATAAGATCTCTAGGGATTTTCAATTTTTATTGAAGACATAAAGAGGGATTTTTCGTGAATAGAAAGCCTGCGTCGTATCAGGTAATATTCTAATCTTGTCATAAAATCTGCGCGCTTCAGCGCGCATCAATCTAGCCAAGTGAAAACACGACACGTAAGCCACGAGATTTCGTGCCCGGCGCCATTATGATAATGCAATGCAAGAAATATGATAAACCAGCCTGGTGCTAACGATTATCATATTTCATTTCTTTGACTTGACTTGTTGACACGTCACTAACTCCTGGAACGTTTTTCGCCCTCAAAAAATTGCTATTATTAGCTTGAGTAAAAAAAAAACTTTTCTTTAAAATAATTTTTTTTATTGAACCAAAAATAATTTCAAAATGAAAAAATCAATTTTAATGAAAGAAAAATTTTCATTGGAATTACAAAAAATTTATTTTTACTATTATTCCGTCCGAACAAGACTCACGCGAATTTTCAACTAAAAAAATGTACTTTTTAACAACATTTTTGAATTTTCAACATCATAGAAGAACTTTTAACCAAATAGTTAAATTTTCAGTCGAAAATATTAATTTTCTACCGAAAAGACAAATTTTCAACAAAATACATGATTTTTCAACACGTAGTTAAATTTTCAAATAAAAAGGATTAGTTTTCAACCAAAAATGCATTTGTTAAATTTTCAGTTAATAAATTGGTTTTCGACAAAAAAACGAATAGTTAAATTTTACGTTGAAAAATAAAAATTAACGAATTTTCTAAAAAACCAATTGCATTTTTATTCAAAACAATCAATTTGCAACCAAATAGTTGAATTTTCAATAAAATAATTAAATTTTCAAAAAAGGAGATAAATTTTCAACTAAATTGAAGAACGCTTAACTAAATAGTTGAATTTTCAACCAAAATATGACTTTTTACCCAAGAGGATTCCTTTTATACCGAAAATTACGAATTTTCAACAAAATACATGAATTTTCAAAAACATATTTTAGTTCTTAACTAAAAAGACGAATTTTCAAAAAAGAATCTTAATTTTCTACCAAAAAACCGAAATTTCAATCAAATACAAAAATTGTTTACCAAATAGTTGAATTATCAACTAATAAATTTTGTTTTTTCATAAAATGGAATAGTTACATTTTTAATTAAAAAAATTGATTTTTTACCAAAAAAAAACGAATTTTCAACAAAAAAGTTAAAAAAAGTTGAAAAAGCAAAAGAGATGAGTTATCAACTAAAATTGTGCATTTCCAACCAGAAAATTATTTTTGACCAAATAAGTTAAACTAAGTATTTCAAAATGCCTTAGTTAAATTTTCAGTTAATAAATTAATTTTCCACAAAAAAAACGAATAGTTAAATTTTAAGTTAAAAAATTAATTTTCAACAAAATAATTAAATTTTCAACAAAGGAGATAATTTTTCAATGCAACAAAAAAAGCTACTTGGAAGTTCGAGAAAACAAACTTTATTTGAGAAAATATACGCACTATCATGCTAGATGGTACAATAAAATTTTGAAAGGAATCTGTATTATCATTGGAGAATAACAGAAAATTTTCAACGTCTTTTTCAGAATGGATAGAGTTATGAATTAAAAATCATTTTTATTAGTTTTTTTCTGAATAAAAAGATCTTTCACTCTGCTGGGATTCGAAGCTTAGAACTTCTGATTTCCGGTCATGTGCTTTTCCCATTAAGCTACTAGAGAGATCGAGAATGATGATACAGATTCCTTTAGAAATCTGATTGTACCATCTAGCATAATGATGCGTATATTTTCTGAAATAAATTTTCTTCTCTCGATCTTTCTAGTAGCTTAATAGGAAAAGCACTTGACCGGAAATCAGAAGTTCTGTGGCTCGAGTCCCGGCGGATTGAAAGGAGATCTTTTTTTCAGAAATCAATTGATAAAAACTTTTTTTTCAAATTATTGTTGGCTAGTTTATTTTTCACTCACTTGGTTATAAATATTTTTGAACTTTTTTTTGGAATTTTTTAGAATATTTTCCAGATTTAATGCAGCTAAAGTCGAAAACCGCGCAGGTAAGAATGGACTATCTGTGAGGAATCGATAGAGCTCGGGGAGCACACAAAGGTAATTTGGGAAAGGGTGCGGCCTTTGAGGGCGATTTTATGGTCCATTAGGAATCTAAAAAGTTGAATTTTTTGTGAGAAAAAAAAACGATACGTTGCAGGGACCGTAAAAAAACTTTTTTTTTCGCACATAACATACGTACATAATTTAATAAATACCTGATAATAATTTGTATCACCGTTAAAACTTTCATGATTTCAAATTAAAATTACAGTTTCGAATTCGAAATTCCAATTTGTTTGAATTTTCATGGGAACACCCCAGAAATTTGTTCGAAACCACACAAAAATAAAAAAAAATTTTTTGTTTTAAAAAAAATGATATTTAGGATCAATGTTAACAAAAATGATCGTTTCATGAATTTATTACTATTGTTGATAATATTCTCTCAGAAAAATGCTAAAAAATTGCAGTTTGAAAAAAATCACTTCGATAAAAATTTTCAATAAGATAAGTTAAATCAATAATTAGAGTCAAGAAAATTGATTGTTTGAACAATTTATTATAATTATTAATAATATAATATTTGCATAATGCTAGAAACATGCGTTTTTTTTTAATTTCTGGATTTTTGTCCAATTTTCATTCGAAGTGAAATAATAATGAATTGAAGTGAACAAAGTAATTGTTTAAACAATTTATTATGATTGTTAATAATATTCTGCTTGCTTAGTTGGTAGTATGATGCGGTTTTTTCTGAAAATTTCAACTGTTTGTCTATTGTTCATTAGACGTGACTTAATAATTAATTAGATTTAGCAAAAATAATAGTTTAAACAAATTATTATTGTTTATGACTATCTTCATTCATATCAATTCCTAATATTTGCGGTTTTTCGGGAATTTTTATCTTTCTGTCCTTTTTTCACTCAGTGAGGTAATAACTAATTAAAGTTAACAGAAAAGTTGTTCAAACAACTCAATATTGTTTATAACTATCTTTTCTTAGATGAGTGCTAGAAAGTGGCGTTTTTTTTAATTCTTCACTTTGCTATGCCTGCTTAATTATTAAAAATTAATAAATAAACATTAGAGAAAACTATATTTTAAATAATCTCTTTCCTTTTTGTGAATATATTTTTCTGAATCATGCTCAATCAAAACAAATTAATTTTCAACTAAAATTATGGAATATTTAACTGGAATAGTTATATTTTCAGTGAAGAAATTGATTTTCAAAAAAAAAAAAAAAAAAAAAAAAAACAAATAGCTCATTTTTCAACCAAAGAGAGGAATTTTCAATTAAAATGCTAAATCGTCAACCAACAAAATTAATTTCGAATAAAAGAGTTTAACTTTGAACCACGTAATTAAATTTTCATTCAAAAAAAAAAAAATTCTCAACGAAAAATGTGGTAGTTGATATTTCGATTGAAAAATATTTTAATATTTAATAAAAAACAGTTAAATTAAACCCAAAAAGATGAGTTTTCAACGTGAGTTCAATTTTCAACTAGGAAAGATTTTTCAGTCATGAGAGAGAAAAAATTGAAAACAATCAATTGAATTTGTAGACAAAAAGATGAATTTTCAATCAAGAAGATTAATTTCCTGCCAAAAAGAACGAATTTTCAACAAAATATGTGAATTTTGAATCAGATACTTGAATTTTCAACTAAAAACGATCAATTTTAAGAACAAATAGAAGAGTTAAATTTTCAGTTAAAAATTTTGATTGTAAGCCAAAAAAAAACAACGAATTTGGAACAAAATAGTGAAATCCAGTAATATAACGCTACTTTTAAACATGAAAACAAAATTGTGATTTAATTTTATATTATAATTTAAAAAAAAGTAAGTACGCTCTTGAAAAACAATTTGACAACAATTAAACTGTTTTGTTGGAAATTCGTCCTTAGGGATTAAAAATTCAGCTATTTTCGTTGAAAATTTAGTTTTTGTTTAACATTCATATTTTTGTGTTGAAAAGTCAACTGAAATCTTTTTTGGATGGAAATTGAACTACTTTAAATTTTTTTTTTAGTTTAAAAATGTATCTATTATAGTAGAATTTGCATCTTGTTTAAATACAAATTTAACTGTTTTGTTGAAAATTCATCCATTTCGTAGAAAATCTACTTGTTGTTTAGAATACATATTTGGTGTTGAAAAGTCAACTGAAATCTTTTCTGGATGAATAGACACCAGCTATCTTTCTTCCTTTTCAAGTCGCGTAATTTGCGAACTTTATTCATAGTGTATGTTCCCGAAACTTGTAGCACTCTTGTTACGTTTACAATGCAATGTAAAGATTGGACTCAACCCGGATGCTTCACTCGAGAGCAATCTATGATCAAGAACCACTTCGTGGGAACATCGATATCTGTGGCAGCTGTCGATATAACTTCAAAGTAAAGACATCACATCGTGATCATCTTCTTTTCTCTTCTCTCAGACAAGATCGAACGAGCAATCATCAGAATAATTTTATAATGAAATCTTCTCCATAAACTTTCCGATAATCATCTCCTGCTAACAATACAATGTAACAAATTATTGTCAAAACGATTCAAAGAAGCATTTTTGCTTTATATTTTCAATCAATTTATCAACCATAAAATAATATCGATACCTCCATGCTGAAAAAAACACCTCGAAGATTACTCAACGAATAATTAGAGAAAAAAAAATAATTAAAGAATGATTGGAACAATCAGAAGCAGTTGCGCGCATCCCACCGCTGCCACCTTTCTACTTCTTAATGTTCAGGAAGGTCCTGAATGAATCCATTTACTCTACCTATTAAAGCATAGAAAATTACACTGGTTTACAAAAAAAAAGGTGAGGACTATTTGACAAGACCACTTTATCCTTATGTATTTTGACGCGCATAATATTTTGAAGAAAAAATATCGTACCGTCAGCAATAGAGAATGCGTTGTATAAGTCTGAACACCTCAGCGTTAACGGGTTAACACGCTAAAATAAAAAATTTCAACTTACAATATTTTGGTGAAAAATAAAGATATCACAATAAATCCAAGTAGGTTTTGAAAGGGGGAGATTAGTACTTTCAAATTCCATATTAGCTTTTGTGGTAAACATTTTTCTTGTTCCGTTACATATCCTCAAAAACAGCTGAAAACGCGTTTTTTGCACTTTTAGGTTAGGATATCTTGAAAACCTGACGAACAGGAGCAATTTTGAGTTTGGATTCGGATTCAACACATCAAAATCCTTCGGAAATGTTTGGTCTGCTTTCTGGTTTTTGACTTTTGTCAAATTTTGTCGGCCTGTGTAATTCAAGATAATTTCTAAGAATTTAAAAGAACTCAGAGTGAATTCCAAAGAAAATTTCAAATCTCTCAAGATTTTTGAATCCCTACTAATTTCCAACCAAAGAAGTGACTAATGACTACAAAAGGATTTAAATTTAATTGGAAAGAAATTAAAATGAAATGGAAAAAATTGTCCAAATCTAAAAAATTCCACTGATTACAATAAAATTTGAGTGAATTTCGAGGAATTAATGCGCAAGTTTGAAATGAGTTAAAAAAATCAATAGGGCATTCAAAAGAATTTGATGAAATGCCTACGAATTTAAAGTGAGTTTAAAAGACTCCAAGATGAATTAAACAAAAACTTTTTAAAACTCTGTTGAAATGAGTGAATTTGGAAGAATTCAAGTACATTTAAAAGAATTCGGGATAAATTACTAACAATTCAGGGCGAATTGCAAATTAATTTCAAAATACCTATGAAACTCTACGAAACCCCTCACTTCTTGTGAATAAATTATTTGAAATCCTTTGAAATATCATTACAACCTGTGAATTTCTATGAAATTTAAAGATATTTCCAGAAATCCTGAAATTTTTATTAAAATACCTTGGGACCTTTTAAAATCACTTAAAATCATTCAAATCGGTAAAAATTTTTTTAAAAACACCTGGAAATCTGTTAAGATATTTCAAAACCTTATAGGGCCCGTTCAATCCTTCTACATCTTCCGAAAATCTGGAAAAAAGCATGCAAACTTTTGTAAATCCCTTGAAATGATTAAAACCCTTAGAAATCCCTTGAAATTGTTTGAAGCTCTTAAAAATGCTTACGAATTTCTTAAAATACCCCGAAATATTACAAATCCTTTCCAACTCCACTGCATTACTGAAATCAATTGAAAATTGCTTATAATCTTCTAAAATAACCTAAAATATTTCAAATCCTTTAAAATCGTTTGAAACCCTTTTAAAATTTTTTAAGCTCATGAAAATGCCTAGATTTTTGAAAAAAATACCTCAAAATATTTCAAATTCTTTGATTATTTGATCAATTGATCATTTGTATCAATTATGTATGTATTCTATTACTCTCCCTTTTACAGGTTAGAGGGCTCCGTTTTCTTTACATCTTTTACAATTTCACTTAAACACTATGCCTTATACTTATCTTAACCTATCATCGCTTCGCCTTCTTATTATGAACCAGTTCTTAAATATTATCTTACTATTAGTTATTATCTATAGCAAGTGCGCGAGACCTTCCGGGGCTTCCATTTCCTCTTACCATTACTTTTCAAGTTTTTCCAAGTCACGCAACACTATTGTTTATATATATATATATATATATATATATCCCTTTCTCTTCTCCTTTTATTTTCCCTTTTCCTTAACAAACCTCTCCTATTTTTCATATTGCTTCTCCTATTTTTCAGATTACCTCTTCCTCTCCCTTTTTTCTTATTACTTTTCCCAAGTCCCTCTACATTTTTCATTCACTTGACCTTTTCCCTTAACCCTTTTCTTTAAACCATTCCCTTAACCCTACCCCTCACCGATTTTTCTTATTACTTTTTCCTTTCGCCATGTTCCTTTCCCTTTGACTTCATTTTTTTCTCTTTTCCTCTTCTCTTCCCCGTTTCCTTTTTCTATCCTTTTCTTCAATCCTTATCTCTTCCTTTCAACCCTTATTTCCCTTTTCTTGACACCATTCCCTTAACCCTGCCCCTCTCCGATTTTTCTTATTACTTTTTCCTTTTGCCATTTTCCTTTTCCTTTTGACTTTATTCTTTTCCCTTTCCCTTTTCTCTTTCCCGTTTTCTTTATATATCCTTTTGCTATCCTTTTCTTTAAATCTTATCCCTTCCACTCAATCATTTCACGTAACCTTCTCCCACTCTACATTTTTGGATTGTTTTTATCTTTCCCTTAACCCTCTCTCTTAAGCCTCTCCGTCTCCCCTTCTTCATTTTCCTTTCCTTCTCTCCCTTTAACCCTTTTCATTTTTTCTTTCCCTCAACCCTTTCCTAAAATTTTTCCCTTGATCGTTTACTCTTCTCTCCCTCTCCACTTTTTCCTATCACTTTTCCCTTTTTCTCATCACATTACATTTTCCTCTTCAATTTTCTTGTTCCCTCTTTCCCATTTCATCTCCTTCCCCTTATCCTTTCTCCTAATCTCTTCCCTTTATCTTTCCTATCAACCATTTCCCTCAACCCTCTTTCATTACTCTTTCCCCTCTACCTTTTTCTTCAACATTCCCCTTACTCCTCCCCCTGAACTTTCTCCTGAAATTTCGACCCTCTCCCTCTTTTTTTCTTATCAAATTTATTTTCTTCTCTCATTTCTTTTATGCTTAGAATATTTTCGGAAAATTTTCCAATAAAAATAATTTTAAACTATTTAAAACGATATTTTTAATCCGTAAATATGAAGCAGAGACACGAAAAATGTAATTTTTAGTTAATAATATTATGGCGAGTGTGTTTACTTACTGGTAGATACATACACATTTTTTATTAATTTTTCCCTATGTTGAGAAGAATGAACGTGTTTTGTTGAGTACTTTAAACGCGTGTGCACTAACTATTCAGCCTAGCGGAAAGAAAAAGAACAAGCCGGACGGGTTTTAAATTCGAAAAAAATATGAAAACAGAGCTGCCACCCATTTATTCAAGAGAAGCTTCCCTTCGCTTCGTGACTTTTTCGTTCTATCTCCTCAGTTCTATTTCTTATTGCTCTAACTCTTTTTTTTTCTTCCGGCAGATTATACTTCCACAGGAATTGTATTGCTGTGACCTTAACTCACCACTCGACTTTCTCATTAATTTTTTTTTACATTTCCTCCTTCATCAATTTTTTATTTACAGTTGCTGATGGAATCGTAAATGGAATTTCAATTCGTGGTTTTATTAAAAGTAAATAAAAAATTATGTAAAGAAATGGTTTATTAATTTGCAGTAATTATTATCTCACTTTAACCGAAATGTTGACAAAAGGTTGCAAATTCTAGAAAAAATTTAAATTTTCTAGGGTTACCCTGAGAAAAGATAGTTTTGAACAATAATAAATTGTTTAAAAAATCATTTTTGATAACTTTTGAATCGTTAAAATTTCAGACAACTAAATTTAAACTATTGTTCTATTTATAAGTTTTTTAATTTGTAAGTAAAACTGATGAATTTTGATTTATTAATAACAATGAAAAAATTATTAATTTTTTTTAATTCGAGTATGTTTAAGAGATATCTAGAAGTATTTAAAATATTTCAAATTGATTTAAAACTTAAAAAGATTTCAAAACATTTAAAATAAAATGTAAATTTTTGAAGATTACAAAATAAATTTGTGATGCCATTCAAGGATTTTGAAATTTTTTAAGATAATAAAAACAATTACTTGAAATTCCTGGGAAAATTTCAAATGATGCTTTATTTAAAAAAAATAATAATGTTAAGAGAATAATTAAAATGATTAGAAAAAAAAGAAAAAGAAATTGATGAATAAATGAAAATGTAACAATTATTACTTTACAAGAATTCGAGGGAATTTAAGAGATATTAAAGTTTTGAGATGATTGAAAAATAATTTAAAACTTTAAAGGATTTTAAAAAAATGTAGATTTTTGGAGATTTCAATAAAAAAATGTAGAAGGTTATTGAGCGTTTTAATATGCTTCAAAAGGATAAAAAAATGATTAGGATTTCTAAGAAAATTTAAAATGATTTTTCATTCTGAATAATTAATTTCAAGATAATATTTCGAAAGATTTCAAAGGATTTCCAAATTTGTCAAAAACGAAACTGCAAGATTCGAAGGCGATTTTTCTTAACTTTGAAGGATTTGCAGATAATTTTAGGAAAGTTTTGAATAATTTTCATAAATGATCAGAAGTTTTGTAAAAATTTCAAAAATAATTTCAAAATTGAACTTATTAAAAAAAATTAAAGCAAAATGTAGAGTTTTAAAAACTTTGAAGCGTTTTAAGGGTCTTGAAAGGTTTAACCCTCAAACGGCACACTTCAATCTAGCATACGTAAACGGCACACTAGTGCGGATTGGTTTTTTTTGCAATGTCATTATTAAATATTTAACATATTGAACATATAACAAACATCTAGCATATATTACGAATATTTGAAATATGTATTTGATATAGTGGGGATAAACCGCTGCAGCTGCGCCTGTGTAAATGTAAGCAAAATGAAAATTTTTTCGGTACGATTTCGTTCCAGTGTGCCATTTGAGGGTTAAAGATAATACAGCAGTTTTCTTAAGATACCTGGGAAAATTTTAAATTATTTTTCATTTTGAAAAAATAGTTTCAAGAAAATATTTCAAAAGATTTTAAAACAAACACAGGTTTTGATGTATAAATATCAATTGAACAATTATTAGTTTATTACGACTTGAAATAAAATAAATGAATCTTCTATTGTAATACATTTTTAGTTAAGAAAAATTATAATCGTTCCATTTTTATTTTTTCTGACATAAAATTTCTGTAAATGATATAATTTTGTAAATTTACAAATTTGTTTATTCATTCTTCAATTTAGCGAATTGAATATGAAAGCGTGGATTTATATTTTTTAATCTTCGTACTGTAAAACTTATAAAAGTTTAAAATTTTTAATTTTGCAGTGTAACAGAGCACTTAATTAAAAATTTTTCATTTGAAATGTGTTAGAAGCTTCCATTTTATATGCTTCAATTATTGAGCGTTTGAATAAAGAAATTGTTAAGCGTTCATTTTAAAAGATTAAAATTCAAAAGGATTCCTCTTTGAGTGTTTTGATTTGAACTTCGGTTTTTATAACTTCAAATGAAAACATTTTTAGCTTAATTACTGATGACATTGACATCTGACAACATTTGGAAATCATAATAGAATTTTCGTAAACAGTTATCTTATGGAGATTTATTTTTACAATGTAATTTTATGAAATACAACGGTTGCAGATACAGGGTCTCTGTACCAAAGGTTTCTGCTGAATATGTTACAATAATTAATAAGTGGTCACGGACAATCGTCCAGGGATGGTCCCGAAGAAATGAACCTCCGAACAGAGGCGTAACAACTGTACCAGAAGCTGGATAGCACTTGGCTGACGTGTATCAAACGGTGACTTTGGGATACCCGACGAACTCTCAGAGTATGTAGCCTTATCCTTGCATGCGGGGCTCTACAAGGATAGGCAAACCTATTTGCGAGGCTACTCGTGAGAACAAGAATGATAATATCAAGCATATCAGTAGTAATTGCGGTTTGAAACAATCAAACGCGCAGGGCTCCCCACAATGGGTCTTACAATCATGCCGACTACTTCAGAGTTGGGGGAGCCCCTCAAGACAGAGTCGATGCGAAGGACTGGCAGATTCTCAATACTTTTCAGCAGACAGATCGACTGGAGGACGACCTGCTGGAGTGCTTGGATACCAATGGGGTCCCTGAGCAAGAAGGTTACATAGCACGACTGCATGCTCTGTGGTAAGAAAAATACCCAGAGCTCTCGCACTTTTTGCATCAACGTCTGAGAAAACCGTGCCGAGGAACTCCGAAAAGGGGAATTCGTAAGCATAGCGCCTATTGTACCGCAGCCAGGACAAGCTAGCAACAGAAAAAGAGGAGCAACACTGAGCTCATCCTCGATAAGGCATTCAATAGAGGAAGAGCGATACTCTAGGACCCGAAGAAACATCAACATCAAAGCTTCTCTCTAGTCCAACGATCTGACTGAATTAGATGACGAGCTTCGTGGGGATTTTCCTGAAGTATTCAACCTCTGGACTGTCAATTGTAGTGTGTATGATGCAACGAGAGCTTTGGTGGATGCAAACCGTAAAACGAAACCAATGGCTGATCATAAGACCAAAAGCGAATGCACCAACTCAGCACAAAGATAGGCTGGCCCAGACAGTGCACGTCTCGCATTTATTGCGTGCTTGAGTACTTAACATCTGCCAGGTATTTCTCTGCCGAGGTTCGAAAGTTCGCGCGCGAAATGAAGAACCGTCATCACATATTCAACAAGTCAAAGCTGCAGACCATCAGGCAGCATATTGTTGACAGAATACGGGTTCTATCTGACACTAGCAGAAGTCTTGAGCAGAGGGATAGGTGACTCAGAGAAAATGAACAGTTACCGATAAGGTGAAAAAAAGTATCAAGAGGCATAAAGAACTATTCCGCTCCCGGACCAGATGGTATTAAGACCTTCTGGTGAAGGAAGTTTCCTTCAACCCACCAGCATCTGGCCCCTATTTTCACCTTTTATAGGAGTAGAAAGAGACTATTCCGGAGTGGTTGGTGAAGGGTGCACAGTGCTCCTCCCAAAGATGGACAAATTAGCTGACCCTAGGAATTACAGGACAATAACTTGTCCAAACACACTGTATAAGATTTTTGCAGCTATCTTGAATGATAGTATTTTCCGGACTCAAAGAAAGGTATACCCGGATGTGAGGAGAACCTGCACATCGATGGATGTATCTGCGAAGACGCATCATCCTAACAGCGATATCTATTGATGGCCTGGATTGATGGCCGAAAAGCTTTTGATTCAACCTTTCATAGAGTGATCATTTACCAACGACGTACAAAAGGACGTAATGAAGGACATACAAAAGGACGTACCAAAGTACGTCATTTTGTATCCCAATTCAGGGCGTCCTTTGGTACGTCCTTTTGTACGTCCTTTAGTACGTCCTTCAGTACGTCCTTTCATACGTACTTTTGAACGTCCTTTTATACGTACTTTTATACGTGCTTTTGTTCGTCCACTTTTTCAAGTGGGTAAGGTTAACGACAAAGGACTCGAAATAGACGATGAAAAAATCCAATCAATCCTAGAATTCCCTAAACCTAAAAACATTAAGCAATTACAGCGCATAATAGGAATGGCAAGTTGGTACAGAAAATTTATCCCACACTTTGCTGAAGTATTAGAACCGATAAACGGATTACTTAAAAAAGTTAAACCATGGGATTGGAGATTAGAGCAAGGTTAAGCCTTCCAAAAAATTAAGGATCTCCTAACTTCAGCACCAATTTTAACCTGCCCAGATTCCACACAACCCTTTCAGCTCGAAACCGACGCGAGTAATACGGGGATAGGTGCCGTACTTACGCAGACAATTGACGGTGTGAATTACGTGATCGCTTACGCGAGTAGAAACTTGAACGGCGCAAAATCTCGGTACTCGGCATCCGACAATGAATGCCTAGAGGTAGTTTGGGCCAAACAAAAATTTAGGCCATATTTGGAAGGCTATAGCTTCAAAGTAATTACAGACCACTGAGCGTTAAAGTGGCTTCATAACCTAAAGACCTAACTGGGCGATTAGACAGGAGGGCATTGGAACTCCTCGAATATGACTACGAAGTCATATATCGAAAAGGAAGCTCAAATTTTGTCTCTGATGCTCCATCAAGATCAGGAGAATCAGTAAAAAATATAGCGTTAGCGTTAGCATGTAGCACAGAAAAGCCAAAGGCGGACAGTGACGAAAAAACAGACGACAGGTACTCTACCCGATGAACACGAAAAATAGCGAATCCGAGACTCACAACTCTAGTTTTACAGAACTGATTAACTAAAATCTACTCTCTTACCAGACTCTAACCCATGGAAACTCGTCGTACCTCAAAAATTGCGAAACCAAGTTCTAAAAGAAAACCACGATGACATACAAGCAGGACTCTTAGGTTCCGAAAAACGCACGCGAGAATTTCCGAGTACTACTTCTGGCCAGGGATGTATTCGGAGATAATCAAATACGTCAAAAATTGTAAAACATGTCAAAGAACCAAAAAGAGTAACAAACCGAAATTAAATCTAATGGGAAAAAGAATCATGGAAGAACCACGGACCATGATCGCTGCAGATATTATGGGTGCGTTATCGTTTTCAAAAAAGTGAAAGAATCAATATTTATTAGTTTTTGTGGATCTTTTCACAAAATGGGTGAAGATAATCTCGATAAGAAAAGCGAACTGGATCACAATAGAGTCGGAATTTCATATGCGTGTCATTTTGCGTTAGGGAACACCGCGGATCCTCCACATCGATAATGGCACGCAATTTGTCAACAAAACTTGAAGAGATTTAACCGAAAAATTCGGTATCAGATATACCAAAACGCAAAAATATTATTCCCAAGCCAACGCAACCGTGCGTTACTATAGGACAATCAAACAAATAATTGAAACCTATATAGACAATGATCACTCCACCTGGGACGAACATATAGACGATTTGCAGTTTACAATAAACACTAGAAAAAATTCTTCTACCGAATTCACCCCGGCATTTCTAAATTTAGGTCGCGATTGGAACTTGTAGGTACGACTAACATAAGTACTTTCAAACATCACTTCTCTTAGAAAGCATATCAAATTTCGCGTTGAATGGCCCCTAAAATAGATATTTTCACCTTTTTAACTGAATACACAACCTGAGAAGTTTAGAAGAATGCTAGAATTTCTCTAATATTGCATCTCCAGTTCAACTTATTACAAGATCTATGAAACTTGCAGCAAACATCTGAATTTCATACCAAACTATTTTTGAAGTCTTATCTTCAATTAAAGTCAATAAACCTATCTTTTTAGTCGTATCTTGAGAACCAGTGAAGATTTTTCAAGTTTTCTCTAAAATAAGCAAAATATTATCAAGGTGAAATAATTTGAGATACGAAGTCATAGAATGTGTGGTATAGATTTCAATTTTTGACCACAACTGTCTGAAGTCACGTCATAAGTTGAAGTCGAAGTACGGAAAACTCTTCTGAGCGTCAGTCGTCGCAAAATTTAACAGGCGTTTCGACGGTTTTTCAACAATTATAATATATTATTATTATATTTACCAAAAGAATTAAGGATAACCATCAATGTAAAGACCAGAGTTTCAACTACCCGCATTTTCTGAAGTCAGGGAAAAATCTTATTATATGCGTTACTGAATAATATGCTAATACTATATCCAATGGACATCCTGATCTTTTACTAAAGTACATGAGCGGTATCATAATCTTTATCTTATCAGCTGTAGGCCATAAGTTTGTTCTTCTCATGTAGTGATATTTGTATTTCATTATTCACTCCTTGGAATAAAATTAGAGTGCCTCATTTTTGATCAATTTAATTTCAAGGCCTCAAGTTTGAAAGTGTTCAGTTTTGAAAACCGATATACGCCATAATGTATAAAACAGTGGAAATAAGAAACTCCGAACATTGAGAATCCATTTATGTATTTCCTTATAAGCAGGAAACTCGCCAGTTCGAGTTTCCAATTCCTGCCAGCGAGGAGCTTCACTTTCTCCATCCTTTTTTTTAGCGAGCGACGGAATGCTTCAACAATAGCGGGCGAAGGTGCCGATCGCACAAAGATGCTCATAGGAAAATCCCACAGGCAAAGCGTCCCGTTAGAGTCTCTATCTTGAATATCTCGGTCTTAACCTCTATTTTGCATTAAATTATTTTGTACATATTGAAGAAATTAAAAAGAAAATCCACAAGATGATAGGCGTTCTTTTTTGCCTAATTCGCAGAAAAAGTTGAGTAAGCCTAACAAATAAAATGATATTGTATAGC
This sequence comes from Andricus grossulariae, assembly GCA_011634705.1. Taxonomy (NCBI): domain Eukaryota; kingdom Metazoa; phylum Arthropoda; class Insecta; order Hymenoptera; family Cynipidae; genus Andricus; species Andricus grossulariae. The sequence goes on along the minus strand of JAABKJ010075445.1, from coordinate 152,984,579 downwards.
GCTATCATAGAGGCTTGGATGCTGTATGCCGCTCCAGTTTGGAGTACCGCTAGCCAAACAAATATTCTTAAACTGCAGAGATTACGGAACAAGTGCCTCAGGATGATAACAGATGCAAAAATTAGGGATAAAAATATTAATATTTATAAAAAACGTAATATTCCACTTATTGAAGAAGAAATTTATGAGCAAACGAGAACATTCTATAACACTCAAATGAATGGCATTCCTGAATTGCAGGATGCAAAAATACTAACTAGGGAGGAAACTGCATTCAAATTAAAGGATGAAATGCGTTACCATATATTGTTAGACAAGTAAATGCCATTCCTCAACATCTCTAATTACAATCTTGTATTTATATTCTAATGTTATCTGTTTGTGAGCCGAAAATATGAATCTCATGGGTTTTTGCCAATATTTTTACCCTCAACTCACAAAAATATTGCTTGTGAAAGCTGCGACAATCTATATTATTACCTAGTTGATATATCTACCCTCACAGAAATATTTTAAAACCCCTAGGAACTGCACCTATCAATTCAACGACTCAAGTATTAGGTGCTTCCAACTAAAACTTGAAAAAAAATCTAATAAAAAATAGTTAACACACACAACTTTTCAAGTTTCCAGTTGCTGTTATTATTATTTTTTTAAAATTTGTTGCCGGGTTAAAAAGAACCCGGTTTTCATCATAGCCGCGGACTAAGTCAAGTGACTGATGCGATAAGAATATAACTAGTTAACTTAATACGATGTATAAAATCATTTGCGATGATGTTTTGGATACACAATTAGGAGCATGGTGTATTTTGCAGGTCGTCTTTTACCGCTGTTATGCTTACACAGCGGCCTTGAGTAATGGAGGTGACAGCAGTCACCTCTGTATGCGTCCTTAGAGCTACCATGTATCACTCTATAGGTTTTTAGTCGCTGGCTTCCTGATGGTCTGAAAAGTTTCTTACAATGCTACAGGTGTTTAGTAAAACCGCCTTCTGAGCTGCTGCCAGTACCTTATTGACTCCTCAATGTTCAAAATGTTCAGTGCATCTTGCGTGCACATTGCTTGTAGCCAAAATCACAATGAGCTGAATAGATACATATTTCACATTTTTCCATATTGTCTTTACTTCATGCCTTAGCTCGCTATACTTATGGATCTTCGTTGTATAGGTTGCCTGCAAATTTCGGTTAAGTGGACAAGCAATGTCGATGATGTACATATATTAGTTTGAGTTGAGACCGTAACAGTCCCTGACGCTTGGGTAATCCCATTGCGTCCCCTCATCCACCTTTTTTTCTCGCATTACGATGTCCGGTCGATTGGCTCGGATGTAATGATCCGTCTGGATAGTAAAATCCCAATATAAGATGTAATCTTCGTTCTCTAAAACGGGCATTGGAATGTATCTGTAGAAATGCATCCATTCTTTCAAGAGTCCTAGTTTTAGGGCAAGCTGTTGATGTATAATTCCCACCATATCATTATGCCTGTGCGTATATTCTCTTTGAGCTATTACGCGACAACCATCATTAATGTGCTGGATGGATTCGTTGGTATCTCCGCATAATCGGCACCGGTCAATCACGTCTTGATGTAGCACGTGTTTGCGATAATTATTGGTGCTGACAAGCCTGTCCTGTATCCCAATAAAGAATCGTTCCATTTCTGGATACAGGACGCCCTTTCTCAGCCAAATATTGGATGCCTCACTATACCACTTCATTTGGATCTAACGTTTTGGAGTGCTCGCCGTGGATGGCTTTCTATCTCCCTTGCGTATCTAACTCCTCTATGGTTTCTGCCCTAGTACTCAAGGCCACCTCTGAGGACAAATTCAAGGGCATGTAGTCAAGATCAGCTGTACAGATGGTGTTGTAAAGCGTAATATCTCGCTTGCTGTTAAAATAGTCTCGCAACTGTATAACTTGTGACCGGGGATGGCATAGGTGTTGATTACCTTGATCTTGTTTGCCGAGTTAAAAGAACTCTTAAGAACCAATCTGAGTCTTGTAGTGAAGGCAGTTGTTGGGTTTTTCTTAACTATCGTATGCTAAATACCCTTAGATTCGAGAATACACAGATATTAATATGACTCCCCCTCAGCCATTGCCTCGATGTCATTCTCGAAATCGTTCGCCGTCTCGGTGGTCCCTAATTCTCCTCTGGTTAAATGCACTGTTCTGCATTTATCTAGTCCGAACTCCATGTGGATATCATTGGAATATATATATATATATATATATATAATCATTCAATTTGTAATATTTCTAGCCTAAAATTGCTTGAAATTATTTGCGGCTCAGTTTGTATTACTTCAAGTGGACACATTTTTAGCTTGAGAGTTAGAATTTTGTACTTTCATTGGCCATGAAAAATGTTAGCGAACCGGGGAAAAAACAGGAATTTTTTTCTGTGATTAAAACAGCTACCATGATTTTCAAATTTTCAAGTTTAAAAATGCGAAACAAAAATATACATTCTAAACAAATTTAATTAATTTTAACGAAATCATTTAAAAATTTGCTTTTCGGCATAACTATTTTCATGAAATTTAGCTTAAGATTTTAGACGAAAAGGGAATTTTCATAATACTTGTTTTTAAATTAAACATGAACTAAAGTTATTCCAAGGTAAGAAATAAACGCTGTTAAAAATTATTTATAAAATCAAGGACAATATTTTATTGTTAATTATAACCAGCTTTTGAAAAGAACTCGAGGTGAACTTTTGAAATAAATATTTCACAATTTCATTGTTTATTTAACAATAGTTTTTAGGGTTTAATGTTTTTCTCTCTCACTTTAGGTAAATTTGAAACTATTATTTTATCCTAATGCTGTAGGGCTTATTTTATTCCTTCCAAGATTCTCTGAAAATCTGATTAGTACGTTTTTATAGAAAAACTTTTATTTAGGAATTATAAAATCGTTATTTTCGTAAAGAATAGGTTTTCAGAAATTACATTTTTTAAATGAAAATGTACTAGTGAAATTTGCGAAGAATCTTTTAAGGAATAAAATAAGCGCTAGAGCATCAGAATTAAATAATAATTGCAACTTTTACCGAATGAGAAAAAGAAAGCCATTAAACTCTAAATGGTTATTGTCAAATAAAGAAAACCAAAAATATTTTTTTCAAAAGATCACTTCGAGTAATTTTCCAAAATTAGTTATAATTAACATTAGCATATTTTCCTGGCTTTTATAAATCCTGTTCAACAAGTTTCATTTTTTGAACTTGAAATAACATGACAAGTACTAAGAGGCATATGAAATTAATGTATAGTTATTTATAAAATTGATTATTTTCTAATGAAAAATTGTTAATAATTTGTTGTTGCGGTGAAAGCATAATTATGTTTAATACTTAGCTTTCACTAAAAACTTATATATGTATAAAAAAAAGTTTCATTCTATAACTCAGGCATTATTTCATTAATTTTACCTACCCCTTTATAAGAATTTCATCAAAACACATACTTTGTTTATTAAAATATTTCAAAATCTGAAATGAATTAAAATTAATAAATAAACAAAGTAAATATTATATTATATTTTATAATAGAAAATATTATAGAGTTTAGACTATTCTCTTTTCGTATATTTGAAAATGACACAAATAATTATATGTGTGATTTAATTGTGCATGAATAATAATTTGTTGTAGTTACGTCTAAAAGCATTGAATTTTACGATTTGCGGAAACTATTTTTAACTCAGAACATTAAACAAATCTTAAACATTATCTTTCACCCAGAACTATCAAAAAATTATTTTTACTTTACAAACATTTTTTTAACACTTTCGCCTTGCATTATTTGAATTTTAGGCCAACTGCATAGCTGGCGCCTGTCAACTCTCATGATAATATTTTCCACAGGCCTCCGCGCAGTGATGCTAATAGACCGCGACTTTTTCAACTGCGCAAGCGTTGCGTTGGAAGGGGAAAGCCACGTTATTGGCCGTTAAATATTTTCTTCACAGGTTTATTTGTTTTTTCATACCTTTAGTTATTCCCTATAAATAATCCCTGATGAGGAGGTATAAATGACTTCGAAACATGTTGGTCCCATCTTAGTATAAAAAAGACGAAGAAAGGAAAAAGTGAGAGGTTGGTTTTTGGTTAGAGTGACCATTCGTCCTGTATTTCGCAGGACAGTCCCGCATTTGAGCAATGTGTCCTGCGGAGGTGAATGTCCTGTAAAACGTCCTGTGAAAGACGATTTATTGCAAAATGTCCCGCAAAAGGGCTTTTTTCTACTTCGAGGGCTTCTGAGTTTGTCTCTAGGTTCTCGACCTATCAAATTTGAGATTTTAACATTGTGAGTAGTCAAGAATTCAATGAAACTACATGACTAGATCCCCAACCAATCACGAAACTGATACTGATCCTCAGAAGCTCTGTTATTGGCTAAAGATTTAGTACTTTCTTTCCAGCCTGCTTTTTTTCTGCTAAACCACGACAACCTTTTGTTCCAATGAACCTTCGGCAACCTCTCTCTGAAACATGCTCTGTCAGAAATGTTAACCCGTATACAATTGTAAAACTTGATTATTGATGTATGTGCGCCGTTTGCGAACAAAAAACTAATAATTAACAAGGGAATTGGCAAGAGAAGATAATCAACAAAGGTAATTATAACTTGTTTTCTTTAATTCACTAGTTTCTAGCACGTTGAAGAAATGACAAAAGAGAGTCTCTGTAATATTATCAGTTTCAGTATAGTTCATTCAGCATGTCAAACGTAATATTATCACATTCATTGCAGTCAATTTACCTTTGAGGTTAGGCATTCTCCGCGATCTTGTAGAGTCGCAGTACCAAAAATTGTACCGAAAAATAATCAAAGTTCTCTGATAGTGTCATATTGAAACAGTGTAATATTCTTCACCTCGTATTTAGAATGTAGGAATTTTACAAGATCATGAGGAAATCTATTATTTCAAGTGAAATACCTTTGACTAAAGCTCGAAAATCGCTCCGGACGTAGTCAAATTTCCTACATTAAAAGTGATGATATTACAGAAATTTTGCAAAATCACAGAAGCTTTGGCATGTCATTTTAGAATTTTTACATTGAACAATTTTCATTGTTTTCATTTATTGGAAAATCCTGAATTGGCTCTAACATGTAGCATGTTTTTGTAGATTTTGATTGACAGAAAAGTTAGCCTGTAGACAATTTTAAAACCTAATTATTGATGCATGTGCGCCGTTTGCAAAAAAAAACTAATAATTAACAAGGGAATTGACAAGTCAAGATAATGAATAAAGGTAATCATAAATTGCTTTCTTTAATTCACTAGTTTATAGCACGTTGAAGAAATGACAAAAGAGAATCTCTATAATTTTCTCAGTTTCAGTATAGTTGATTTAACATGTCAAAAGTAATATTATCATTCATATCAGTCAATTTACCTTTGAGGTTAAAGATTCTCCGCGAGCTCGTAAAGTCGCAGTACCAAAAATTGTGAAATAATCTAAGTTCTTTGATAGTGTCATATTGAAACAGGGTAATATTTTTCACTTCATATTTAAAATGTAGGAATTTCGAAAGATCATGAGGAAATCTATTATTTCAAGTGAAATACCTTTGACTAAAGCTCGAAAATCGCTATATACGTAGTCACATTTTCCTACATTCAATGTGATAATATTGCAGAAATTTTGCAAAATCACAGAAGCTTTGACAGATCAATCAAGATTTTTTCTTTGTCGGCCATACTTTCCGAGATATCCACCCTGGGAGTAGGGGGTGAGATTGACAACGTGGGTCTCACGCTCCTGTTGTAGCTCATATCTCCAAATGAGATGGTTTTACGATAAAAATGCATTCAAATTAAGTTATAGAGCGTACAATTCTGCATAATTTCCCTAACGTGCACGATTAACCAGAAACGACCCCATTTCGAGATAAGAGCTACGTAAGAACCGTACGACGTGCGCAGTACCGCTCACCCCCTACTCCCAGGGTGAATATCTCGGAAAATATGGCCAACAAAGGAAACGTGAATATCATACTTTCTTATGCATATTTTATGTACAAGTTTTCCTTAAAAATTAATTTTTCCCCGATTCAGCCTTTTTGTAATAATCCTCAAAAATCATTTTTTGGGGATGTTTTCCACGATTTAAGGGTGTTTTCACCCTTCACCTCAGGTCGAAATTATTTTTTATTAACTTCTTATGCCTTAAGGAATGTGCATGCCAAATATTAATAATTGGTCATTATTTTTTTTTTAAGTTTGTAAATTTCAAAAAGTGTTGGTCCGCAATTTTGAACTTCTTTATCCTCAAATTCACAATCAGAAACCCCAATATATATTATACACAGTGTTCTTGTTGCTCTAGGACTTAATTTATTTAAGTTAGTGAAGTTTTTAATCGATTTTTGGTAATTTACAACAAAAAGAACATGAATTTTTAAATTAGCGCACAAGATTTCTTGTTTAACTTTTCATTACACACATTCAGCTGTGCAATGCAAAAAGTGTCATCAAAATCGGTGGAAAGCCCCCGGGTTGAAAGGTTTGAACCTTAGTTGACTCCTCTACATAGGAAAAAGTCATCGGAAAGATTTTCTTAGTTAATTTTTTGAAAAACTGAGCCTACGTTGAAAAATAGCAAAACTTTAAATATGTTCATAAAAATTGTTCAAATAATTATTCATATGTGGGAGTTTGCAAAGCATCATGGAAAAGATTTATCGAAAGGATATTGTTAGTTTATTTTGTAAAAAAATGATGATATAATGTAATTCAAAATAATCTTTCTATCTTTTCTCTTGTTTTCAGTTATGAGCAAAATGAGATTTAAATATTAAAAAGTGAACAATTATTAATTTCATAAGATAACTTTGAATCCGTTCAAAATTCAAGAATTTACAGATTGTAACGTTAAAAAATGAACAGATTCAATTGGAAAGCCTCTTAAGTTAAAGAAATGTAAACCGATTGAAACTTTATAAAATATTTTCGAAAAAAACTTCAAATTTATAGATTCATGATTAAACGCTTTTACTTTTTTTAAATTCTAGTAAAATATTATGTCAGTCAAAAATATTCCATTATTAACATTTTCAATTTAAATTTTTTAATTAAGAAAGAGAGCAATTATTTAATTAGTATCAAAGTTTGACTGTTCATCTAAAACGAGCATATATGAATGAGATATTCAAAAAAGAACAATTTGAAACTGAATTTTTTGAAATAAAATACATTGTACGGTCAAAATTTCAAAAAGCTGTTATGACCGACTTAAGAAAAAATTAGCGTTAACTGAAATTGTTCTTATTTTCTTTCACGTAGCCCGGAGGTCTAAAATGCCAATTCTCATTATGTTCGAAGAATTGTTTTTTTAGTTTGGGAGATCGTTGCTTCACTCTCTTCTAACTGAAGATGCCATACTTGCTGTTCGCTGACCAACGTTGGGAATGGGTTTGACAAAAACGAACTGCTCTCAACCACGTTTTTTCACCTTCTTTGCATCTTTGCATCATAAGTTATGAACGCATCGCGATCAAATGATATTGTACTTATTCGTAATAAAATGAGGATTGACACGATGTTTTTCCTTTTTTTGAGCGATTTTTTTTATTGAGTTACGCAATGATTTGCTTTTTTTTACTTGAAAATTTCTTCAAGCACAAAGTAAAGGAATGAAAATCATGAACAAGGGCCTCGGAACATGGAATATAGATAGTGAACTAGAAAATTACCTAGCTCCTTACATTGAATAATGTAGCAATGAGAGCATGAAACAGGTATTAGTTGCTGTTTCCTATTGGGTTCTAATAATTTAGTTAGCATCTAAGCGAAAAAACGAAACAAAGAAAGAATTCCTTGAAACTTTTTAGCAGGAAACATAATGAATGTTATCTAAGTTCGTAATAATACTTTTACTATTACCCCTCCCCCCCACCCTTTACCCACTGTGGTTTTCACTGTATCCCCACCCTCACAAATTGGTAACGCAGTTTATGGATGGCACCTTAATATTTTAGCAAAGTTTATAATGTTACAGAATCGCATTTTTCCTATAATTATTATTCTCACACTATATATTGTGACGGATCACTAATTTATGTTGATCAAGTGAATATGTTAGATATTTTCAAATAGAAGACATTTTTCAGATGCCATGACTGAAAATAAGAGAAAATTTATTATGTTCAAACAAGTCTTTTTACGCACATTACTAAAATTTAGAAAAATTGTTATTGTCGGTCATAACTGTATTGTTGGAAATAAAATAAAGGAGTATAAGCAAATATTTTTTTAATCGAATGAAACACGTCTTCCATTTTTCGCAACCATTTATTAAATTAACACTTCAGGGTATGAAAACTGAGTGTGCTCTGTAAATAACGTTGGATATAAAAGACGTACGCTATACACAGGCTTCTTATTGTGCTGTGTAAAATTTAAAAATAGTAGAAGTTTATGATTAGAAGTATCCAATTTTGTCTACAAAATGTCTGAAAAAATATATTTTATTTTCCTCATGCTTTGTGGCATACTGCTTGAAGGCAGTGCTGGGAGTTTTTTGGAAGATAATAATAGTAAGTAAACTGATATTCTCAATAAATATTGATGGTGGCGTAATGAAAAGTGATTTTTTATTATGAAATTGTTATATTGCGGTAACGTTGAATTTTCAGAAGACTGAAATGATTCTAATTTTCTTTTTAACCTGTTTAGTATCTTGTATTTATTCTTAACGATTAAAATGTTCAGATTCAGGATTAATCAATACAAGGCAATATTCTAAAATTGTAGACGTGGCATAGGATGTTTCCATTTTCAAAATATCGCCTTCTGATTTTGTGTAAACAGTTACATTACAATTTACAAATTGTAATGGATCAATGCGCTATAAATTAATTATGCATATCCAGGGTCCTCATGAGCCGCCAAAAAATCATCAGAAAATTACTAGAAAAGTTGATTAGAATAACGCGATGGTCTGGCGTTCTTATCTCTATTGAAATTAAAAGACGTCATATTGTGAAATTGTAACTGCGACTTAGCCTGTCTCAAATGTACAAACATTGCCGTCTTATTATTTGGACAAAGTTAAGGAAGATAAGTATTTTTTACAATCTATAAATGACAAAGAATCTGTGGGCACGAAATTAATTATACACTTTGAGGGTCTTCATATCTATCTTTTCAACAGAGTATATAGAGAAGGTTTTTAAAAATAGTTCTTTTCACGAAATGGTAGCATTTTGAGATAAAGAAGAAGTTATTTGCAAATGAAATTTCGTTCATAAATACAGTTCTTTGACATCCTAATAATTTCTCAAACAAAGTGGTACTAAAATTATCTAGTAGTGACAAACGTGTATTATTAATAAGAATTATGTTCTTTTGAATTTAGAAGCATTTAAAAGAATTCGATGAAGTTCATAAGAATTCCAGGTGATTTTCAACGAATTCAGAAAATTATTATTTTATTAATTCAACAATTTGTTTCATTGACCTGAGATCGGTACAAATGAGTAACAATATAAAATACAAATAGAAACAAAAAGTTATCATATGGAGCCAGTATAAACAGAAAAATAGAAAGAAGTAGATCACAGAAAATTGTGTGAGGGAGTAATTGCTTAAGAGTATCAAGACAGTCACGTCTCCAGAACTAATGCTCTAATTTGTTGCAGGCTGACCCGTGATTGATATTCTTGAGTCTTAGTCGGCAGTATGAACAGCTAGTAAATGATAAAACGTATACAACCCCTGATAGTGCTTAGTAGTCCAATTGTAAGTTGCGCAATAATAGAAGTTATATAAGCAATTAATCTAAAGTGCAGATATGACTGAAAGTCCGTAGAGCGTGTGAGTTATGAGAAGATTTGGAAATTATATAAATAGAGGGATCCTTGATGGTGAGAACGCCACAGATAGTCAGAAAAGCTATTTAGAGAAACATTAATGTTTTCATTGAATGACACATAAACCAAGTCAAGCCACATTTGCTCCGAATTACTTAGTGTAAGGGATTCCTATTATCGCTGCTATTTTTACTTTCTTTTTATATTATCCAACATTGATATTCAATTAGCTTTGAAATGAAATCTAGCTTCAATTTCAAATAAAGGTCGCTTGTCTGAAAATTTTATCAAGATCTCTAAAAAATTACATATCAATTAAAATCAAGTTTAATGAGAATTGCATAAGAAACGGATAAAACACCAAACACACACAGACATACAACAGCATTCCATAAAATTGAAATTAGTTGAAATTATGACAGTCAAATATGGGACGCAATTATGGAATTCAAGAGTTGAGAATTATCGTTTGCAATTGAATTAGATACTCATTAATGAATTTACGTAATGACGATCTCGTTGATTGGTGCTGAGGATAATTGCCATTATCACTCCATTCGCGCGCGCAAAATTATCCCGGGTGTAAAATGCTTCAATGGATTAAAGATATCATAAGCTATCTGTAATTCACCCGTCTCTAAATGGAGGGCGAAATTCGGCGTGTATGATGGTAATCCCAGTATTTTTCTAAAGAGAAAAGACTGTAATCTTCAAATTGAATCAAAGTACCTTCATCCCCAGAATTCTCTTGCGTAAAAAAGAATACTAAGCGTGAGACTGCGAAAAAGGATGGTCTTAGTTTGCCTGGCATTAGATTTCAAAAAAAAATTCTGGGTTCAGGCTTATGGCGCCTGACTCTACATTTTTTATCATCCCGAAATTTTTTCCCTGTAGTACGCCATTTGGGCTTTGCAAGAAAATGTAACTTATCAGCTACATTTTGAGATTGTGGTAATTAAATTATTATTATGAGCGTCTGTTTCACCGTTGGAGTACACACAGTTCTTGAAAATAGACATTTCTTGTATAAGGAAAAATTTACGGTTAGCATTCCAAATTTCTTCATTATATGAAAATGATTCTCTATTAACACTTGTGTCCATCTGGTTCACTGAAGAGAGAAGATGGGTCAGCGAGAAACTTTTGGTTACCTACAAGTTTGTAATAAGGACAACTACAGGATTTCGCCGGGAGCGTGTGCCAATCTGAAAAATTGCACTCGCTCTCAGCGAAATCGCGGAATAATTTCAGCTGTAACCACGTCTCACGACCGTGAGATAGGTGGTTACAGTCGGCGACAAGTTCAATATGATAATCCGGCAAAAGTCTCGTATACCATGAGGACACGGAGCGACCCAAGGACGCCCGCCTTCTACATTTTTCCCGCTAGTGTCTCAGCATCTTGTTGACACGCAGGGATGATTTTCAGGCTATTAACCAGTGAAACCTTGGCACCTCCAAGAGCGCCGATGAACAAGACGATTAGCTGAACAGAATATTTCAGGTATAACCGTCGCAACTCACTTATAAGGTCTTTATACATCTCTTTCTTTCCCTTCTCATTGGCTATGACGTTTTTGTCGGCTGTGCCGAAAATTCGATAACGAACATGGTTCGTTTCTCGAAGTCAAGGAGAACTATGTCAGGCGCCGAGTGCGCAACAGAAAAAATGGTCGAAAATATGAAGTTGCAGTATATGCGGCACTTTTCATTTTCGACAATTGACTCTATCTCCCTAGGAGCGTTTAGCGGAGCGGTATTTGGGCTAATATTGTAAGAATCACAGAGAAGGTAATAAGGCATTCTTAGTGCCGCATTGTGCCTTTAGATGTAGGTTGTTCGCGCATGAGTTGGACAACTAGATAGTACATGTCCTAGATACTTGGGGTGTGCATGACACGCTCTGCAGCTGTCATCGGGAATGTCTTGGCTCATAATGTGGCGACGATATGCTAGAGTGAAAATGACACCATCTTGACATGCCAAAATGAAACCCTCCGTGCCCGATTTCAATCCGGGTGATTTAAGGAAAGCAAACGTTAGCTCATACGACATCGACTGATTCTCCACATTTCTGTGGAAGATGCCGTGCATCCTCTTGTCGAGGAGCTGTTCTCGGAAGTTTTTCTCCGGTGCTTTCTTAATCCGGGACTTCAGGAGTGAGTACTCCAGATGGATAAGATTTGATGCATTTTGCTCACCCCGTATATTAAAGTCAAGACCAAGTGTTTCAGCAACCTCCTCCGCTGCTTTGTACAGAAACGCCCCTTTGCTTTTGTTAATGTGCATAACCTTTCGGGACCCGATATCGAGGGATCTGAGCTCGTCCTTCATCCATGAAACCACTCCAAATGAACAGACTCCTACTGGGACGGCGAGCATGTTCGTCGCAGATACTTTGTTCCTCACCGACAGTTCGGAAGACCATATCCGTCGGATGAGACGTTTGTATCTGCATCAGAGAGTATCCTTTATAGGTATCTCCAGCGCCAAGGCGTCGTATAGCGCTTCTCTTAATTTTTTAAATAGATCTTAAGATTGTCCATGTAAAATACATGAGTGACCTTATGCTTTCGATTTCCAGGTTTGCCGCAGAGGTATCCTCCGGAATGGCGAAGTGCGAGAGATAGTGGCAATAATGTGAGGCAAAGGAGGAGAGGGCTCATGATGTCTCCCTGAAACACACCTCTCTGAAAGGTGACACTGTTAGTGATCACACGATGCTTTCCAGATGAGATAGTAAATCGGTTTTTTCAAAGCGGGATTAATCTCCCTATGCACCTCACGATGTGTGGATGAACCTTTAGGCTTTCCAACAGACAGATGATAAGTCTATGGGAGGTTGAATCAAAAATTTTCTGAAAAAAAAATATTTTTCCCAACAATGTCAAATGCACTTTCGGCTTCAATAACAACAATAACATTGAAAATGTCGATCGTAAATTTTCTGAGAACAAATTTTCCGAAAAAAAAATTGTTTTCCCGACAACGTCAAAACCGCTATCGGCTTCAGTAACAACAATAACATTGAAAATTTCGATAGTAAATTTTCTGAAGAAAAATGTCAAAATCGCTATCGGCTTCAGTAACAACAATAACATTGAGAATTTCGATAGTAAATTGTCGGAGGAAAAATTTTCTGGAAAAAAATTTTCTTCCCAACAATGTAAACTGCATTATCGACTTCAATAACATTGAAAATTTCGATAGCAAATTTTCTGAGGAAAAATTTTCTGGAAACAAAGTTTTCCCCGAAAAATGTCAAAAGCGCTATCGGCTTCACAGACAACAATAACATTGAAAATTTCGATCGTCAATTTTATGAGGAAAAAATTTATGGAGAAAAAATTTTTCCCCCAAAAATGTCAAAAGCGCTATCGGCTTCAGTAACAACAATAACATGGAAAATTTCGATAGTAAATTTTCTGACGAAAAATTTTCTGGAAAAAATTTTTTTTCCCAACAATGTCAAATGCACTATCGACTTAAATAACAACAATAACATTGAAAACTTCTACAGCAAATTTTCTGAGGAAAAATTTTCTGAAGAAAAAATGTTTCCCCAAAAATGTCAAAAGATAATCCGCTTCAATAGCAACAATAACATTGAAAATTTCGATAGTAAATTGACTATCGGCTTCAATAACAACAATAACATTGTAAATATCGATAGTAAATTTTCTGAGGACAAATTTTGTGAAGAAAAAATTTTCCCCCAAAAAGTGTCAAAAGCGCTATCGGCTTCAATAACAACAATAACATTGAAAATTTCGATAGCAAATTTTCTGAGGAAAAATTATCTGAAGAAAAAATGTTTCCCGAAAAAAGTCGAAAGCACTATCGGCTTCAATAACAACAATAACATTTAAAATTTGGATAGTAAATTATCTGAGGCAAAATTTTCTGAAAAAAAATATTTTTCCCAACAATGTCAAATGCACTTTCGGCTTCAATAACAACAATACCATTGAAAATGTCGATCGTAAATTTTCTAAGAACAAATTTTCTGAAAAAAAAATTTTTTTCTCGACAATGTCAAAACCGCTGTCGGCTTCAGTAACAACAATAACATTGAAAATTTAGATAGTAAATTTTCTAAGGCAAAATTTTCTGAAAAAAAAATATTTTTCCCAACAATGTCAAAAGCGTTAACGGTTTCAATAACAACAATAACATTGAAAATTTCGATAGCAAAATTTTCTGAGGAAAAACTTTCTGAACAAAAAATTTTTCCCGAAAAATGTCAAAAGCACTATCGGCTTCAATAACAACAATAACATTGAATATTTCGATAGTAAATTATCTGAGGAAAAATTTTATGAAGAAAAAATTTTCCCCCAAAAATGTCAAAAGCGCTATCGACTTCAATAACAACAATAACATTGAAAATTTCGATAGTAAATTTTCTGGGGACCAATTTTCAGAAAAAAAAAATTTTTCCCCAAAAATTTCAAAAGCGCTATCGGCTTCAGTCACAACAATAACATTGAACATTTCGATAGCAAATTTTCTGAGGGAAAATTTTCTGAAAAAAAAATATTTTTCCCAACAATGTCAAATGCACTTTCGGCTTCAATAACAACAATAACATTGAATGTATTAAAATATATTGAGAGCTTTTAAATTCCTTAAAACCATTGCAATCCTCGGAATTCTGATAAAATCTTGTGAGATTTCTAAAAATATCTTACATCCTTATAGGCCCTAAAACATTCTTCCATATCTTCCGAAATTGTAGAAAATTCTTTATCCTAAAATAGTCCAAACGCTTTGAAATTTTCAAGTTATACTGCTTGAAAGCCACTTTAAATTGAAATTACCATTTTTTATTATGTATTTTATGTATTATTTTTGATTTTTATTTCTTTCTTGTTTACATACAGCCACATATAGGCCTTCAGCTTAACTCACCTACCTGTTTGAAGAAAAAAACCATCAGGCGGTGCCACGTGCGCCCCACCAGAGACACTTTTGAGCTCTATACGTACAAATACAGCACGTAAACGCTTCAACATTGGTCAATGCGTCTGAATTCGTGAGAGTAAAAGTACACACTCGAATTCGCCCCAATGCGTCACGGCGAATTTCAGAAAGTGTTGATTTATACAATTTAATCCGTAACAGAAAAACCAACGTGCGGGGAATGTAGAATTTACTGTAAATGTTTAGTAACTTGTCTCGTAGCTCAGTGGCGGGTACTCTGGACTGACACACGAGGGATCGCTGTTTCAAGTCTCGACGCATGCATTTTTTATTAATTTTTTTTCTAATTGACCTTGACCATTACAAAAATGTTAATTCGCCCCAATCCGTATCAATTCTTTCTTTTTAGCTGGGAAGGTAAGAAAGACACAGCAGTAATATAAAAAAAAGAAGAAAAACTGCCCATGAAGTTTATCACCCTCAACAAAGCATATGTAAATTACTCTAAAAATAATAATACTTAACGTAACACCTAATATACTCTTGAAAAGTTCGTTTTTTCGAAACTTGAATGATCTAAATCTTGTTTCAGTTTCTTGAAATTGTTTTAATTCAAAATGTTTTTTAAATGCTGCTAAAAATGAAAAAATTGCTTTTAAGTCTTCCAAATTCTTTTTCGACAATTTTCGAAACCTTTCGAGGTATTTTTAATTTTTTTTCAATTTTATCTTAAAATTAATTTTTCAAAATTAAATATAAATTAAATTTTCTCAGGAATCTGAACATAACTTTATTATTCTCTTGAAATCTTTCAAAATTCTTAAAAACCTTCTTTTTTCAAAATCTTTCAAAATGTACATTTTGTTTTAAATTTGTTAAAATCGTTCCAAGTGTCACGTCCCGCGACTTTTATAATAATAATAAACAATTATAAACAATAGATTATAACTACATAACAATTATAAACAATAGATTATAACTACATATCAATTATATTCAATAGATTATAATTACATAACATTTATATTCAATAATAAAACAACAAGCTGAATGCTCATATCTAATATCCAATTATTATTGTCAAAATCATATTATCAACAAACCTAATATTGTTAAGATCATTCGTGAAGATCAGATTTGTAAGAGTCAACCCAATAGACCAAGATGAGCTGTACGCATCAACTTTCGCACAAAAAACAGGCACACGCTCATCAAAAAGATATAAATTAATCAACAAGGCAACCAGAAAAGCTCACTGCATTTTCAATCTCATACGCTTACACAATGCTGGTACCTACAGCATTTACACAGCGCATTAAACGAAAATGAGCGATACATACAAAATCTCTCATAACTAACACAACAAACGGGCACACAACAATTAAAGGGCCATAAATTAATCAGCAAGGTAACCGTATATATATATATATATATATATATATGTATATGTGTGTGTATATATATATTAGTGAAAAGAAAAAATATGTAATTACGTTAGTTTCTTCAGTTAATCATGAATATAAACATCATTGTTTTATTTTCTGACAGACTTCTGAACAGTGCGGCAAAAACCAGGTTGCTACTTGTATAAAGCAGATACAATTTATTCTGGACAATACCAAAAAGTGCATCTCCGAAAAATCATACTAGTGATTTTGTTTCATGTAGTTTTTAAGTATGTAAATAAGTGCGAAATGATAATTTATTTTTTTATACTCTACCATACTGATATCAATAAGAATAAACAATTCGAAAAAATTAAATTGACTAGCTAAATATCTTCCAATCCGAGTTCTAATCTCTAGAAATTTAAAGTTTTTCCATACAAATTTCAAAATGTTGTTATATTTGTTTCTTTTTATCTTTATTAAATTAATTTTTATAAAATTTTGCCGTTCTATTGACCCACACTTTTTATTGTAGTAGTCCTTATAGTATAAGGTAGAAATCGACGCAAGCGATATAAAACTCCACGTTTTCAGGAAAACTATTATGATAAAGCCCTCTTTATTTGTTGCATACCTCTGCAGGCGTAGCCTTAACAAGTGCTCCCATTCAAGGGCTTGTACATCTCAATCTCTTTCTGATAATATTAAAGAAGACTCGCAATTCCAAACAAAATCTGTAAACACAACGGTATTCTAGCATTATTAAAACATTTTCTTAAATAAAACATTTTCTATGCAAAATTAGGCTTTTTTTTTTAAACATCTTGTTTTCGATGAATCCTACATCAAGATTGGTAAAACGCAAGCCCCTGCTGTATTTATCGAAATATCTCATTGTCTCGAAATTCGAGATCCATATAGACAAATATTTTCCATAATTTTGGCTAGTCGTCCAGATATTTCGGGACGACCAATCGGAACCATAATTTTAACAGTTTTTACTAAGATGTTTGGGGTAACTTAAAACTATTACTTGTTATAATCATATGGGCGATTGCCAAAATTTTGACCATTTAGACAATGAGATTTTTTAAGACAACGGAAGATTAGAAAAAAAAAGAGATCAAGGAATCTATTTGTGATCGGCATGGATTTACACGTTGCTACAGGTCCCTCTCGAGAAAATCATTTCCGAAACGATAACTCCCTTGGCTACTTTTTACTCAAATAATATAACCTAAATCTTTTTACTAATACACTACTGGCATAATTATTTTGTAATAACCAATTGAGGAATACATTTTTTTTAATTATCTAAATTTATAAAAAAAAAATATATTTTTTTACAAAGAACATTGTCTTGTAATACTTGCGGTTATATTCTCGATCTCGTTACGTTTATCGCATCTACGCAAATTTCAAAGACAAGTAATACAACTTAACTAATGAAACAGAACAAAAATTAAGAAAACAAAAACAAAGTTAATTTCCATGAATTCGTAAATCGTCGTGATAGACAAGAAAAATATATAAAAAATGTTTGAAAAGAAAGAATTTTGGTAGAAAAATGTATGCCCAAAACATGAGAAAAAAATTTAACTGATTTTTAGTCAAACAATGTAACCTACATTTTGTTGATTAGTAGAAAAGTGACATTTGACCCACTTGAAAAAGTGGACGAACAAAAGGACATAAAAAAGTACGTATAAAAGGACGTTCAAAAGTACTTATAAAAGGACGTACTAAAGGACGTACAAAAGGACGTACCAAAAACTTTCAACGCGTGTTGACATCGTTGACATGGCAACCGCCAGTGCGCATGTGCGTGATACAGAGACCAAGTTTTCATCCGTGGCAAGCATTAAGGAATTCTTGGACGTTGTTCGTCCCACTCCCCACTCACAGGGATACCACTTCTTAATATTCCTTCGTGTACGCGGCCGTCTACTTCCTATTGCGTTGACCGCCCCTGTTATTGTCCCCCCCTGTTGGAACGGTCTATGCCTACTTGAATGCGTGAGAGCCGCCATATTTTCTAGATTTTCAGGGTCAAATATAGCGGGAGATTCAAATGTAGTATGAGAGAGAACTTAAAACTAGTAATAAGAGTCATGTAAAATTTAGTTTATTGTTTATAAGTGAACGAAATAAAACTGGAAACTTGATAAAATTCAATAAAAAGTAATTAAATTATTAAAGATAATAGAATAGTATAAAAAAAGGAAAGCCGATGGAATTTGAAATTGGCGGGATACACATTTTGTAATCACGTGGCTTAGAATATGTATTTTTTTCTGTTGAAAGGTACAATAAAACTTAGAAGTTCTTACAAGCGAAGAATATAATAATTGTAATATCGTGAAAATCTGTATACAATTGCGAAACACTATTATTGGAACTTTTAAAGGCTACAAATTTGTAGAAAATAATTTTTCTGCAGATAAAAGTAAAAAATAAAGATAAAATATAAAGATTATTAATGAATTTTATCATTACAAAATGAATGTAAATTATAATATAAAAATCATTGTGAAGGTCCAAAATGAGTTGTCATACTTCATAATAATTAAAAAGAGCAAAAGGAGTAAAACTCATGTAGCGTATACGTAAGTTGAATGATTAGAAATATTAACATTATGACAATAATATTATGCAATTCATGAATACGAATCTAAAATAATGTTCAATAAAAATGAACATAGAAAAACGTGTAAGGTATAAATTTATAAGATAAAAATATATATTGTAAAAAGAACATTTATAATAGGAGAAAATCCTCTTCACTTGAATTTATAGAAAAGGCTAAGATGACCAAATATTGTATTATCCGTTCCACTACAATAAACCACTGTTGACCGTTATCGTCAGAAATCGTAAAATGAGGCATGAAGAAAGGGAACAACCAATAGTAGTTCTCATTTACGTATCGTGATGTGCGTGAGTGCGAGAGAGCTGTTTCGCATAGCTATTTCAAGGGGCACAACTGCTCCTCGTAGAATCTTTTTAAATAATGAGTAAATTATTATTAAAAAATACTCAAAATGAAGTATCAGTACTAAAGTTGAAGAATATTCAAGAAAGTTGCTCAAAATTGGATAAAAAGTGACAGGTTTATGATACGAAAACCGTCATGTGGAACATAACCTCAAGAAGGAAACGTCAAATTGAACAAAATACTTTTGAGTGGAAGAATTATTCAAAATTAATTTAAGTTACATTTAATTTAAGGTGACATTGTGTATTAAAACGATTGTTCGCAAGATTTCATGCAATTTTCGCACCTAAAAGGACATTTTATCTGATTTCATATTCTACAATAGTAGGAAGGAGAAGTTATGTTTTCGTGACAGGTAAGAAAGAAAATCATACAAAAAATTAGATTTTTCTAATTTTTAATTTACTATTCTTATTAAATTATTTAGGTTATAATTTTGTATTAAAGTACTTACATTTTTGATTGATTATGATAAGCAATGAATTCTTCTTTGCATAAAGGTACGTCGCATTCTTCACACGCTTTTATTAACAAAATGATACTTGATCATATGAATTTGTCATTCGATATTTTTCAATAATTTTATAAACAAATGCCCTGTGTGGACATTTAAAGGCAGGGAGAAATAGTCCTTTCTCTTAATTTTGTTGAAGTTATGTTATTCATGTTGTTGAATAATGAAAATTTGTAAGGTGTGCTTAGAAGTTTGTAAAATATTCCAAAATAATTGAAAAGCATTTTGAAAGGTTTTAAAAGAATAAAAAATTGTTATCAAAATTAATAAAAAAACTAAAAATGAATTTTTCTTGAAAAATTAATTTTCAAAAATGAACGAAATTTAAAAACTAGAATCTGGAAGATTTTAAGGAATTTTTTTAAATTTGTTCAGGATTTTCAGAAAAATTGTATGAAAAATTTGAGTTCTAAGATAAAAGCAAAAATTTCACTAGATTCCTGCAAAATTTTTGAATGATTTTTTTTCTCACAAATTGAATCCTTAAAGTACAATGACCGTGATCAATCCTTTCTCCATTGTTCAATTTTTATTTGCGGTCGAACTTTTTGTTTCCCAACCTAGGATGAAAAATCCCTCACAACAAAATGATATCCGTGGCATATCCCTAGGATATCTCGGCAGGATATGTGATATCCTGAAAAATGTCCCATAAATCTCCCGCGATATCCGTGGCATATTCCAGGGATATCGAGATTTTCGCTCCAGAGGATATCGTGACAGGATATCCTGACGATATCCCGTTCGGAATGTCGACAGGATATCCCAATACTATAGTAAAATGTCCCACGAATATTCCGATATTATAATAAAAAATCCTGCTGATATTCTAATATGTTACTAGTGGATTTCCATTCAAGAAATAAAAAGGAATATATAAGAACACCAATTTTATTGCTCTTAAGAAATTTTGAATGTATATTTTACATATATGTAATAGGTATATGTATGAAAGCTCGCTGGAGGTTATAGATATGTATCCGCAGATATCTGTAGCAATTGATAAAACTCATGAAAAATTTGATACAATTCTGATTGTTCATTTAATTTATTTATTTTTTCACGTTGTTTTACATCAACTTTTTATTATTACCTATTTCAATTTTATTTATATTACCATTTGAGAAGCAAACCTTCCATCCACTGTTGAGCGATGACTATTTCTGTTTTAACTAATTGCTGTTATTTTTCACTTCATTGAATAAAAATTGTTGTTCATTACTTTTGTTACTAATGATTTGATTTCCATTGTAAACCTGATTAAACTCGTTAAACTATACATTTATACATTTTGTGCACTTTTGAGGTTAAGTGGACTCTAATGTAGAAAAAGCCGAAACTTCTGATAATTTTAAACCTTCAGCTTGCATGCATGAATTCATTGAAATTGGTATACTAATGTAAAATTTGTTTAGCTTTTTCATGATTTTGCTTCAGTTTTATGTTTATCTATTATACTACGTTGTGCGTTCTACTCAGGGGGATGGGTCTCCTATAGAGGCCTGTAGAATAAATGTGTCATGAGATTTGAAGACGGCCGGTGGCGGCGCTGGCTGTACTTTTAGGCTGACAATTATTCAAATGCATGGGAAAAAGACAAATTTAATTTATTTTAATTGTTAAAATACGTTTTTTGCATATATTCATCTCGGTAAAATATTTTGCAGCATATTAAATATCCAATAAATTAACAAGTACTAATGAAAAGTAAAGAAAACATTATTTTGATGATTAAATACGAATACACTTTCAAAATATCTGACAACATATTAGGACATGAAGTTTATAGAAAACCCACCAATAGAAACAGATATCTACATGCCTTCTTCCACCACCGCTCATCTCAAAACCAATCGTAGATCAACTCCCTTGTATATAGAGCTGTCTCCATAACAGATAGAGATAACTCACATAAGGAACTACAAAATGTTGAACAAATCTTAATATAAAAAGATTACACAAACAAACAAATTATCAAAGCAATAAGAACATACAATAGAAAAAACAAGTCAACACAACCTACTTGAAAGAGGGAGAGAGAAACGACTACCATCCTACCCTACGTTCAAGGTATCACAGAAAAAATAGGAAAATTCTCAACAAACACAATATCCAAACCATATTTGAACCACCTGTGATAATGGAGAATTCCTAAACAACTCTAAATATGAAAAGGAACCTATTAGTGATCCGGGAGAATATAAAATCCCTTGTTTTGGGTTAAAGTCTATATTCGATAAACCGGAAGGCGGTGGTCCTAAGTGTAAAGGAACATGAGAGTAACGTCAGGCTGAAATATTTCACGCAGTCAGCAATATGTCCAAACCATATTTAAGCCACCTGCGAAAATAGGAGAACTGCTAAACAACTCTAAAGATGGAAAGGCACCCATTAGTGATCAAAGAGTATATAAAATTTCTTTTTTTTGTGTTAAAGTTTATATTGGAGAAACCGGGAGGGCGGTGGGCCAACGTGTAAAGGAACATGAGAGTGAAGTCAGGCTAAAACATTTCACGCAATCAGCACTAGCTGTGCATCATATCGAAACAGGACCTAGCATTTTATTCGTGAAACAATCGTCATTGCAGAAAAGCACAATATTTTCCCAAGAAAACATAGAGAAGTAATCGAAATTTCAAAACCTCCTAATAACAACAATAGGGACAATGATTATAATACGAATCCGATTTGACTTTTCTTCCTCGCGGGTTTTTAAAAAATGACTTGCTTGGCCAATCAAGTTCGAGCAGTCCCACCACAGCGCGTTCGGGCCAATTATAGGTATCGTAGATAATATATATAAGAACAAAATAACTTTAGTTTCAGGTCGTCCCTGATGAAGTGAACTGCAATGTTCACGAAACGGCGCCAAGATTCGTAGTTCAGCATACGATTGAAAGCCGAAAAACCTACTTTAAATTTATGATGATGAATCATCGTGAAAGCATTAAATGTATTATTTAGACCTATTTTATGAATTGACTTCAATATGTGTATATTCATAATCACAATACCCGTAATAAAATCTATGTCAAATACATTTCTGAAATATCAAACGAAACTAAAGTAATCCCCGACACCTGTTGAGTATTAATCTTTTCAGAAGAAATTAGGAAATTAACATTCATTACATCTTTTCTTTTCAATAATAGACAGCTTATTCCCCAATTAATCAAAGTTTTTTCCAATTCGAACATATCTTTCGAACTTAATCAAAGTTTAAATGATCAAATAAGAAATAGAAAGAGTCAAAAGACTAAGAAAGACCGAAGAAGAAAAATTTACTAGAATTTGTAGAGAAAGTGAGAGAGGACAAATAATACAAAAAAATAAAAAATCAAGCTTATTTTATCACCCGGCGAGCTGAACCTTGCCGTCCTGACAAATGTTCGCAAGATCTGAAAAGAGAATTCCTATAGAAGCTAAATCATAACAATGAGAACAAACAAAATTGTTCTGCAGTACCAAAGAATGTCGAATTCAACCCATAGATCTTCTCAAATGCTTGAGAAAAATTATATATTGAGTCAGTGACGTACCTATACAAAAAAAAATTCCAAGTCGGATTGAACAAACACCCTTAAATGCCATTAAGATTATAAAACTCAAGCTTTCAAAGTTATGCACATTTTTTATTTGACAACTTCGACCGACAGTGTCCTCGAGGCATTAAAAATTTAATAATCACGAATTTCATAACAAACAACTAAAATAAGATGTGAAATAGTCTGCAAGCCATGATCAAAAATTAAATTTACACTAAAATTGAAATGAGTTCGTATTTCTCCTCTATTTACTTAATGCTATTAACCAATCACTCTTAACCAAAATAGCGGTATGAAATATGAATAAGCATTGAACGTATCAATGAAAGAAGAATGTAAAAAGAATTTAGATAAGATATAGATAAAATAATAACTTACCAAATTATCCATTCTTCAGCACGTGGTAAACGAATGAGGTTGTGAAGAATTTAAGGATATCGGGCGAAGTCTTGATTTTCGGTCATTCGTTTATAGCCAGAATTGAATTAGACGATTACTTAAAATTAGACACGACACTTTGTGAAACACTTTTAAACTTTAATATTCAAATAAAGCGAA
This sequence comes from Andricus grossulariae, assembly GCA_011634705.1. NCBI lineage: Eukaryota > Metazoa > Arthropoda > Insecta > Hymenoptera > Cynipidae > Andricus > Andricus grossulariae. The sequence continues at coordinate 152,960,817 of JAABKJ010075445.1, read as the reverse complement.
AACGTGCGTTTGGAAGAATTGCCGATTGCATTCAAAACAGATGAATATCACCGTCGTCACGTCGAGAGGATCTCGCTCCATCACTCGAACTCGAAGCGTACAATGATCGATCAACACATTCGATATTTTGCGCGGCAAGAATTAAAATTTTCAATTATTGCCTATCATCAAAACCATTAAACTTTTTTTTTCAGGGTCGAAACTTGACCGGGAAACCTGGAAGGGCCGGAAAATGACTGGGAATTTTATTAACCGGGGAATAGCCGGGAATTTAATTAAAACCCGGGAATTTACTTCTGGTGGCAGTAAAATTCAAGTTGCCATTATTTAAATCATTTTAGTCAATTAGGAAAAGTGATTTCTACTTTATGTATAGTCGCAGGGCATATGAGAGAAAGAATTTTTTTCCCATTACAAGAAAAACCTTTTGAACTTTTTGCTGTGAGATTTTTTCGCTGACTTAAGGTTGATAATCGAACTGGGAATTTTTTATTCGGAACAGGAATTTTAAAAAGAATTATAATTCGCATTTAGAAGAATCTTAGGCAATTTGGAAAAAATGTCTTCAAAAGATCATCTGCAATTTGAGTATGAGTAAGTGCCAGAGTAGGATGACACAGTATTCGAGTTCCAATCGATAATTGCAAAAAATGACGATACAATTCTTTTGACAAAACAGGGTTTAGAACGAAAGGTCCAGCATATGATAAAAAAATCTGTACTGGGTCGCTTTCCAATTTGCCAAGTCTTCGGAATCAAATGTTTTTCTCTGGAATTCATCTGTGATAGACCCTTTGAGTGCCAGTAAAATTTCTCTCAATTTATTCCGTTGAAGGCGTCCAAGCTTTGCCCCATTCTTTTTCTTAATCCATCGTTCCAATAAATTTTTCATGATTCCGTAGCAAAGAAGATGCATATAATCTAGGACCACTTGACGTACTGGATCGAATCCTGGAATACGAAGTAGAGGTGAAGTCACGTTTGGTTGACGATGTCTCTGCTATCGTTTAGTCTTTTTCCGAGCTGCGAACGAAGCTTTCGTTCGTTTAGGACAATTCGTGTTTGGGAAAATCCTTTTACCATTGTGAGTTTTTCCGCGTATCTGAAAATAGTCATATTTATATTATTTATAATTTTAAAAGAGAGCTGCAACGACTGTACCCAAAATATTCGGTACAAGTAATTGTCCTTGTGATAGGTGCTCTCGGAGGTACGAAACTATCACTGTTTCGTAACCTTAAAGCCATACCCGCGTGCCAAAAATATGCCACGGAGTATCTCCGGAGAATATCCAAGAAGTTTTCGCATTTTTTTTATTCAAAAAACATTTTTTTAACACTGCGTCCTATTACAAATAATTTAAAAAAAAATACATCCTAATATCATTAAAATCACCAAAGTTATGAACGTTTCAGAAAAAAAGGACCAACATTTTCGATTTTGAATATGTCCTAAGTTTTTCTGATTTTTTCAAACATTATTTTAGGTTTTTTCTTTTCAACACATAAGAAAACGGATACTCGAATTTTCATAAAAATTACTAACAATAACTGAAATTCTTCAGATGATTTGACATGGAATTGCTCATATACGTTCATTGTGAATTAGAATTAGCGGTTTACATATCGCTGATACACATTTATTGAGATTTTATTCATCTTACTAAAGTAGGTAGGAAATGTAAGGAATAGTGTAGGAATTCTGAAATAGCGGCGCACAAGAATAGTTCTTTACTACAATTGGTCATTTTCGCCCCACTTTCTCACATATATGATTTTCAAGGGCAAGAATCAAGCTTTCTTTTAAGATAATTTAAAAAAAAATTGAAGGTCGGTAATTTGAAAATACGTCATAATATATATTTAAAATGGAAAAATGAGGGTGAAATAATTTGTTTACTATAAAACCCGTATCTTCAACATAAAGCTTATGAAAAAACATTTCCAAACCACTAATATAAAAGTTAAATCGACCAACTTTAGTTAAAATTATTAGTAATTGAATATCGGTGCGGGATTGCGCGTAGTAAAATGTCGAAACTATGACGCCCTGTATATTGACAACCCATCATTCTAGAGGTGTCTTCCTTGGGGGATAAAAATAGGTCTGCTAGGACTGCAATCCAAAAGAATTTCAACAAGATTCGAGACGACCAAAAATTTTAGGCGGGTACACTTTGCGAATTTCGCCCCATATACGAGTATGAACACAAATTTGATTCACAAACAATTGTAAAGTTTCAAGATAACAGTGTTCAAAAACTTCCAAATTAAAAAATGTGAAGTTTGAAATAATTTTGTTCTTAAATCAACATACGATTTTAGGGTTAAAGAATAATTTTGAATTAAAGCTATAAAGCTAAAATTAAAATATTTCATTTAGAAACGTTCAAAATTTCAAATAAAACATTGCAACATTATAAGCTGGACGGATTGCAACTAGTAATATATTTTAAATATTAAAGGTTTTAAAAGTCGAATGAAATACGAGGGCTGTTTGATAAGTCAGTGACTTTTCGACTGAAAGATTTTTTTTCGTCAAATGAGCGTTTTACTTCTCGACATAATCTCCTTTTAGCTCGATACATTTAGTCCAGCGCTTTTCCAATTTTTATATTCCTTCCAAATAATAGGTTTTCTCAAGGCCCTCAAAATAGGTGTTTGTTTCGGGGATGACCTCTTCATTCGACCCAAATCTCTTACCGCCCGGCTGTTTCTTCAGGTTTGGAAACAGGAAATAGTCGCAGAAGGCTAAATCTGGAGAATATGCTGGATGAGGTAGCAGTTCGTAGCCCAATTTATGGATTTTTGCCATTGTGACTACACACGTGTGCACCCTTGAATTGTCCTGATGGAACAGCACTTTTTTCTTCGACAAATGATTATTATTGGCGGGAATTCAAGTAAGTAAAACCCATGAGTCATGTGCAGATCGCAATTGTCTTGAGTTGTAACTCAGACCCTTTTTTTTCGGTCGATGGACGTAGCATTAAACTGAGAGTGTGCTGATCCCTCGCTCCCCCACCCCGGCCGTAACGATTTCATAAACATGTTCGCTGAGAGATTCTGCAGCTTAAAGTGTTGAACCTGCCTGATTCGAAATGGATTCAATCTTAACATGAAATTAGTTTCCGCATAACCCTACGAAAGTTAATAATATATTGCGCCTAATAAGGCAAAGCGGACAAAATGTGGACATTTACCTTAACAGTAATATCAAGAGCTGAAGAAAATGTTACTTATTTCCATAGTTATTTAAATGTTCAGAAAACATTTAAATTTTAAATTTCTTGCAACATGTTTTTATACAGTAGTTTATTACCTTTCACGATATTACAAGGCAAGCAGTTGCATGTTCATGGTATAAAAATTAAGACACATTAGCAAGAATTTGTACGGATATTACTCTTATATATATTTTTTTTTCAACCTTGTTAGCGGGTTAAAAAGAACCCGGTTTGTCATCATAGCCACGGACTAAGTCAAGTGATTGATGAGATGAGGATGTAATTAGTTAATTTAATACGACGTATGAAATCATTTGCGAATTTGTTGTAGGTAAAAAAATTAGGAGCATGGTGTAGTTTGCAGTGCTTTTTTTTACCGCTTTTATGCTTACACAGCGACCGCGAGTGTTGGAGGTTACAACAGTCGCCTCTGGATGCTTTCTTAGAGCTACCATGTATCACTCTATAGGTTTTTAATCGCTTGCTTCCTGATGGCCAAGGAAGTTTCTTACAATGCGACAGGTGTTTAATAGAAGCGCCTTCTGAGCTGCTGCCAGTACCCTACTGACTCCTAAATGTTCAAGATGTTCAGTGCATCTTGCGTGCACATTGTCTGTTGCCGAAATCATAATAGGATAAATAGATGCATGTTTCACATTCCTCCATATTGTCTTTACTTCATGCCTTAGCTTGCTATACTTGTGGATATTGGTTGTACTGGTTGCCTGCAAATTTTGGTCAAGTGGACAAGCAATGTCGGTGATGTAGACTCTTCCACCTTTTTTTCTCACATCACCATGTCGGGTCGATTGGTTCGGATTTAGTGATCCATCTGGATAGTAACATCCCAATATAAGATATAATCCTCCTTTTGTAAAGCGGTTATTGGTATGTATCTATAGAAAGGCATCCATTCTGTTAAGAGTCTTAGGTTTAGGGCAAGTTGTTGATGTATAATGCCCGCCACATCATTATGCCTGTGCCTATATTTGCTTTGAGCCATTACGCGACAACCATCAATAATGTGTCCGATGGATTCGTATGTATCTCCACATAATCGGAACCGGTCGACCACGGCTTGATGTAGCAAGTGTTTGCGATAATTTCTGGCGCTGACACCCTGCAATGTATCGCAATAACGAATCCTTCCCCTTCTGGATAAAGGACGCCCTTTCTCAGCCAAATATTGGATGCCTCACTATACACTTCATGTTGGTCTAACGTTTTGGGGTGCTCGCCATGGATGGCTTTGTCTCCATTGCGCTTCTAATTCCTCTATGGTTTCAACCCTGATATTCAAGGCCTTCTCTGTGGACAAAATCAAGGGCGTGTAGTCAAGATCAGCTTTACAGATGGTGTTGTAAAGCGTAACATCTCGCTTGCTGTTAAAATAGTCTCCAAACAGGTCCGAAAGGTCTGATGGGCCATCGCTTAGTTCAAGAGCCGTGGGCTGTAGTTGCCATGGACGTAATGGACCCATTTTCAAGAAGTAAAAAGGGTAATGAATATCTGATAGTTTACCAGGACCTCTTTACAAAATGGATGGAGGTGTCTCCGCTAAAAAAGGCTAATGCAGCCAACATAAGAGACACACTCGAAGACCTAATAATCAGCAGATGGGGAACACCGGAAGTAATTCATTCGGATCGGGGCACGGAGTACGCGAACAATGTATTGGACGAGATGGCTAGGGAATATAATATCCACCGTTCCTTCAGCCCGGTGGTGTACTCCGGCATTTTTGAATATGGGACGAGAACCCAGGCTTAGGAACCTGCTTCGACGCATTTTTGAGGGGGAAGTAGAGTTTCCCCCACAGACGTTTCTGCGACAATCCAAATACTGTAACCGGGGTCGCAGAGATGTTGCATTCAAAGTAGGAGATCTCGTGAAGAAACCAGCTCACTTCTACTCCCGCAAGAATCAGAATGTCTCGAGTAAGTTGGTGAAACCATTTGAAGGGTCGTACGTGGTCGTAAAGGTTTGCTCACCCGGCGTGTATGAATTGGCATCCCAAGAAAGCGGATTGAAGGGGAGATATAACGTTTCCAAGCTGTTCAAATACGTAGACCCCGACCAGCCTGAGGACGAGGAACTTACGCCAGAGGAGGCGGCAGCCTTAGACCGGGACCTTCTCGAGATTCATGATTCAGATGGGGAAGGGGAACCAACGGTAGAGGGGGAACCTGAAGAAGAAATGGTTTGGAATACGGAAACTAACCGTAAACGTTCGGTCGATCAGGAGGTCGATGAGGTTCCGAGTCGTAAGAGACTTCGAAACCGCTCCTACTCGTCGTAAATTGAATTGAATGGGGTGGGCCGTGGTGGGCGTATTGCCTTTAGGTTTTTCTTTTCTTCTTATTATTATTGATTGAATTTCATTTCAGCGTATTCGCATAATGTTCTCTTCGGTTTGGTGTATTATTATTAATCGGGCAGTGTTAACCCCAATAACTACCCATCATGAGAATGTTTCTTGTAAGCCGCTGGAGTGGCTTGACTCCAGAAATTAAACTTCGTTTGTTCTCTCAACTAAATAAACAATTCTCTTATTTATTTGCTACACTTGACCTGTAGATTAAATAGTCAGTAGTTGCTTAGTTAGCATGTAAATTGATCATTTCAGGCTCCGCATAAAACCAAACTCCCCGAAAACACGGTCGGTGGAATAAAGTAAACTGAATCCCGCGACTCTGAGTAATAGATTAGACGTGTCCGTGACTTGTGATTCTTTTGTTCGGGAGTAATATTAAGTTGAAAGAATATAAATAATTATATTTTGGCATATTGCTGAACTAATAACGTGTAATCATTAGTAAACCACCAGTCTGGATCTCGGTGGGTGCACTTGCAGGCGGAATGAGGGACATGCTCGGCCCGGTGATCCCTCGTCTATGAGGTGGGCAGTTGTGAAGTGGTATTCTATACCACGCCCAAATAAATTGAATATTCCCGCCCAATCAACAAGTTAACTTTTAATTTCACCAATAACTCATACTTGGTCGAGCACAGACTCCATTTATAAATTTTCATTTGACAGGAGCCTCGAGAGGGATGGCCTGTGGTCATAAACAAACCTCTCGAGGCCTAGAAATTGTAACGCTGCTGCTCCGAACCGTCACCAGACTGGGGGGTTATTATGAGGAGAGATAGGCAGAAAGGAGTATAATAAAAGAAAAAGGGAACACGAGAAATTACTGGATGTAAAACGACAGGAGAAGGTGAGGTACATGGAGGACGTAGAGAAAGCAATAAAGGAAGGAAGATAATGGGAGGTGATCAATAGAGAAAGGAATGGATGGAAAGGAATCTATGAAGAGATAAGTATGGATGCATGGACGGTATATTTCAAGAAATTGCTAGAAGGGGTGGATAGCAAGGTGAGGGGGAAGGTAGAAATACGAAGGAGGGAGGAATGGAAGGTGGGAATGAGGAGACCAGAGAGGAGGTAAATCAAGCAATTGAGAAGTTAAAAAGAAACAAGGCGACAGGAGAGGATGGAGGGAGAATGAAGCGTTGAAATTTGGCGGATGAATGGTTAGAGAAGAGATCTAGGAAGTATGTAATAGAGTATGGAAAGGGGAAGGATGGCCGAAGGAGTGGAGAACAGGGTTGGTAGTTCCTTTATTAAAGAAAGGAGGGGATATAAAGGTGGAAGATTATAGAGGAATCACTCTCATGCCAGTAACATATAAAATTTACGCGGGGGTGCTTAGGAAGACATTAGAAGAACAGGCAGAACAGAAAGGAAGTTTTCCACACAATCAAACAGGATTTAGAAAGTGGATGGGAACAGTGGACAACATTTTCGTTCTAAATTATCTAATCAACAGGAACCTGGGACAGAAAAAAGGAAAACTGGTCGCACTCTTCGTAGATTTTAAGGCAGCTTTCCACTCGGTGAATAGGAAAGTTTTGTGGAAGGAAATGAAAGAGAGGGAGGTGGACGAAGAGCTAATTGAGAGGATAAAAGGGGTCTTTACGGAGACGGAGACAAGGGTGAGGATCGGGGAACAGAAAGGAGAGGAGTTCTGGACAAGGAGGGGTCTCAGATAAGGGTGCCCGCTAAGTCCGTTGTTGTTTAGCATATTGTTAGCAGACCTAGAAGAGAAAATGGAAAAGAAAAGTAAAGGGGGTACAGTTCTAGGAAATAAAAGAATATACTCTTAGCGTACGCGGACGATGTGTTGATTCTGGGAGAGGATGAAAGTGGAATTAATGTGACGAAGACAACGATGGTATGTTTCAGGAAGAGAAAGAATGAAGTAAAGTATGGATGGAAGATAAATGGGGAAATGGTGGAGGAAGTTCGTTATTTAGGATTATGATTCGAAGCGGGTGGTGGAAATGATCTTCAGGTGAAAAAAGGATGGAAAGTGCGAGTACGGTGATGAGTCAAGTGTGGGGGATTGGAAAAAAAAAAGATTCAAAGATGACTGGAAGATGAGAGTATGGCTGTTTGATTCACTGGTATGGTTAGTGATATGTTATGGAGTGGAAATTTGGGGGTGGAAGGAGTACAAAAAGGTAGAAAACATGCAAGAGAGATTTCGGAGTGAGCTGGAACTGCCCAGGTTATATGTTGAGAGAAGAAACAGAGAGAGAGAAATTGGTGATAAGGCAGAGGAAAAGGTTTTGGAATTCCGAAGGGAAACTCAAGAGTGGTAAGGGTAGCAAAGTTGCACAAGTATGCCTGCAGGAAATACTAAATAGAGGGAGAGGTAACACGGGACATTCAAGATGCGAGGAGGAGAGATGGCAAGTTAGAAGGGAATGGAGAATGTGTGAAGAGGGAAGGGAGTGGCAGATAGTAGAGGGTGAAATGAGTAAGAAGCAGGAAGAGAAGAGGTGGGAAAAGATTATGGAGTCAAAATATAATAAATGGTTTTCAATGAAACATTTAGGGTTGGTAGAACTCCAATTGCACTCTCGACCGTTCAAAATACAGTTAGTAGGTTCAATAATCTCGGCATTGTCAGATAACTGCCTAGATCAGGCAAAACAAGGTCAGCAACAAATAAGGAGAAGAAACTAGATGTCTTATTATCATTTACTGAAAATCCGCATAATTTCATCCGTAGAGCTGCTCAAAAGCATGGCATAAGTAAATCGTCTGTACACAACGTACTAAAAACAGCGAAATTCCATCCATTCAATGTAAAACTGGTTCACAAGTTGAATGAAGACGATTTCGATCGTAGCGTTGAGTTTTCTGAAAGCATGATGGCACGCATAGTTGAAGATCCTAATTTTCCATCAAACATAGCCTTTTCAGATAAAACAACTTTCCAACTTGATGGAACTTTAAATAGACATAATTGCAGATATTGGGCAGATGAAAATCCTCACTGGATGCGAAGATAAATCGCAGTATCCGCAGAAATTAAATGTCAAGCCTGGAATACTTAATAATAGAATTATAGGACCATTTTTCATTTATGGTAACATAAATGCTCAGAACTATGATGCTATGCTTCAACAATTAACAGTTCCTGCAATCAGAGAAATAGCCTTTGAAGACATCTGGTTTCAGCAGGACGGTGCAGCTGCTCACTATGGACGAGACGTTCGCGCTTCCTTAGATGAGATATTTTTTGATCAGTGGATAGGACGGAGAAGAACAATTGAATGGCCAGCTAGTTCACCTGATTTGACGCCTCTAGATTATTTTTATTGGGGTTATCTGAAGGAGCGGGTGTTCAAAACGAAACCCCAAGATTTAGATGAATTACGGCAAAGGATCATAGATGAGTCAGCTCTCATTTCCATTGAAATGATCCAAAATGCTATTAATACTTTTTATCAACGATTAGCTCACTGTTAAGAGGTGAACGTAAATCAAGCACCCCGACCGTGAGAGGCAAGGGGACTCACGTAAATCAAGCACCCCAAAGGGAACAGATCTTACTACGTCCACGTCGTTGTTCCTGCGTAACGCTAAATGTACAAAATTGACTTGCAAATGACCTTGAAGATCAATCTCAAGGTCAAATTCAAGGTCACCACTGGATTCCTCGTTAAAAGTTACTCCAAGTATGAGCTCGACGTTTTTCGTAAACATCTCAGCCACAACAGTACAGATTGGACCCGCCCCATACCTGGGTCAAGCCTAATATCCTTCAGCTGAAGTTCAAGGTCATCCTTGACACGTGACCTGAGTTTATCTTTGGACGCAAAATTTCCCGCTTTTTCGATTGCCGTAGTCAAAAATAGGGGTTCTCAATTAAAAAAACCAAGTTGACCTTGAAATAACCTTGAAGGTTAGGCTCAAAGTCAAATATAAGGTCACCGTTGGATTTCTCGTTAAAAGTTACTTCAAGAATGACCTGGAAGTTTCTCGTAAACACTTGAGCCGCAGCAGTACAGATTGGACCCGCCCCATACCTGGATCAAGCCTGATAACCTTCAGCTGAAGTACCAGGTCACCCTTGACCGACGACTTAAGTACATGCTTGGACGTGAAATTTTCCGCTTTTTCGATTGCCGTTGTCAAAAATAGGGGTTCCCACTTGAAAAAACAAAGTTGACCTTGAAAGTCAAGTTTAAGGTCAAATTTAAGGTCACCACTGGATTCCTTGTTAAAAGTTACTTCAAGAATGACCTTGACCTTTTTGAAAAATATTTTACCTAAACATGTTTTGCCAGAGTGAAGACGAAGTTTGGAACAGTAATGCGCCGCGTCTGGGCCGATCTCTGGCTTTTCCTCATAAAACATGCTTTGCCGTGATAAGTGACACTTGGTCCAGTAATGTACCATCACTGGGCCAAGCATCGGCGGTAGATCAACAAATTTGAATAGCCAATATAGGCAGCCAGTACCGGCACAACACTGGACCGATTAAAATGCCGATATTGGCCCAATAACATTAGCCGATGTTTGGCTGCCGAAATTGGGCCAAGCCTGGGCCGTGTGTTCAGTTTCGGCAATTCGGACTTGGGTTGTCTCCATATTGGAAAAAACGTACAAAATTTAAAAAATATTTGTTACCACGCAGGAAAATCCAACAGAAATAGTTCATGCGACCCTGATCTTCACGTTCGGAGTGCCTCAATTGGAGCCAAGGTCAAAACCAAAACCGAGCTCAAATTAAAGTCCGCCTGTATATACTAGCAATTTTCAAATAGGTTTCAAATTTTGTCGAAAATATAAATATAAAGCAAGAGGTAGGCATACAAGTTATTCAAACAATAGCTGTAAACTCTATTATGTAAATATTGCACTTGAAACAGCACCATACGTAAAGAAAAGGCCCCAAAGCCAAAAATAGCAGAATTCTTAACAAGAACTATCACATTCTCAATAAGTGAAACTGTAGGAAGGGACACGTGATGGAGCTACAAGCTAACTACTTTAATCATACGTACAAATGATAAGTCAAACTATAATGTTTGAAACTTTTATCTGAATGGACTGTAAAAGTATCCCACAATATGTAATTTAGGCTATTTTCAAAGATGAAATAGCTGTAGGAACATTGACTAAACTTTCAGGGACACCAAAAGTTGATTCTCTTTGAAAATTGCACATAAACGATTCCTTTGCTTTAATATGTGGTTAGTCTCACCTGTGGTGTCTAAAGAAGATGTAATCCCGCTGATTGTGGAACGTTACAGCTCTTCGACCTTTAAACTCTGGTTGATAATGAAATAATGCGCCAAGCATTCTGCTCACTGAATAACCTAGACGAGTTGTGAAATTGTTTAAAATAACTTCAGGCCTATGTTGAGTAATTTCTTTGTGACTTCGCTTTAGTTCAGGAGTAATTTTTACATTGCTCAATTTGCATTGCAGTGTGGGGCCATCCGGCAAATGAATAATCAGCATGCCATCTTAACAGTAATTAAGGAAAGTAAAATTTAGTTGATAAAGTGATGCATCTGATGTTCACAAGGCTTACGAAAAACATGAGAATTTTTTTAACTTGAGACATCGAAATATCTAAAAAAATACGCATCCTATGAAAAAGTATCGGTAATAAAAACTTTTTATTTTCGAAGGGGAAAAGCAGCTTTGAACAAATGTACCCCATCCCTCCAGGAGGCAGGGGTGGGGGTAAATTTGTAATTTCAAATGGGAACCTCAATTTTTTCACAGATTCAGATTTTTCCTTTATGAAATACGTAAGCTTTATTTGAACATTTTTTTCGATTCGCGATAGATGGCGCTGCAATTGCGAAAAATGTAATTGTTGATCATTTCAAGGACTTCGTTGAGTCCCCTTGCCTCTCAACATCGGGGTGGTTGATTTCAGTGAGTCCCCTCGCCTCTCACCATCTGGGTGCTGGTTTTCGATTGACATTTTACAATAAGTGCTCAAAATGTTGTCCTCGCACTTCGATGCACTTGTTAATCCGAGCTTCGAAAGATTCCACATTTGTAATTTTCGGGGTAGTCGAATGGTTGGACGCCGTCGACATAGCCTGTGTGTGCAATCACAGGGTTTTCTCGAGTTGGAATCATTTCTGTACAAAAGAAAGAAAAGATTCCAATTTTATATATTTTGAAAAAATTGTGAAAAGTACTTGAAGAGGAATTTAAATTGAAATTTTGAGAAGGTAATGAATGAGAATGAAATAGATAGAATGGCGGATAAAAAAAAGTTTGTGAATAAAAATAGAATATTCGTTAAAAAGATGAAAAAACAACAAAAATTAACAATATTTTAATTTTATTCATATGAATTTATGTGAGAGACAAGAAAATTTAGTTTACTTGATAAAAAAAAGATTTTTAGAGAAGTTTAGTGAAATGTAGGTGAGGAAAGAAAGGGAGAAAGAGAGATAGAATAAGGGATAGGGGTTTTCTTCTAGTCTTGATGCATTCTGTTATGGGGGTGTGATCAACAATTGGTTTATTTTGGTTGGTTCTTAAGAAAGTGTATGTTCAGAAAGTGGGGTGTTTCTTTTTTTGGTGGGGTTCGGTATGTATAAATATGTTGACAATTTCTGGAAAAGTTAGTTTTAGAAGGAGTTTTGAAATTTAACTTGAACTCCTTTTTATAAATTAGAAAATGCAATCATTCGGGTTTAGTCCAGCTTTGGATGAGGCTGGTTCTTTTGTTGAAAAAAATCGGGATAGATTTAAAGATATTTGGGTGGATAATGGGACAGTCCATAAAATCTTTTTACTTCGGGGGGAAAACAAATATATTCATGTGCCTGGTTGGTGGCCATCTTTTACAGCAACGCAAAAAAGGTTTTTGCGTTTAGCTATTCTTCGAGAGATAAAGAAGAATGGGTTAGATGGAGTTTACAACATTGGAGATCGGTACTGTTGTTTGGTGAAGGACAGATTAGAGTTGGTAAGTAGACAGATATAAAATTTATATTTATTGCATATATATTTTTGTTGTGTTTTTAATATTTTCAATATATGTACATTTATTTTTCAGCTTGTAATTGATTGCGTGACATGGCGAAGGGGTGGAGTCAGAAAACTAGTAAAAAGGGAGTACTTAGTTTTAAGGTACGGACGCAGGGTCCAATTGCCATACGAATGGATTAAAAATAATAATGTTTTCGATGAAGATGCGAGGCGTTATGCCACAAGGGCATTAAATGATACCAGGGGGGTTAGGGAGGAATTCATTTTGATGAAGAGAAAATGGGCGGTTTACAATGAGAAGATAGTTGAGGTATGATTTGGCATATTTTCCATCATGAAAGGGAGAGAGAGAGAAAAAAGTCAAATGTGTGTTACTAATTGTTTATGTATGTTTTTGTGTTACAGATTGGTCTTTGGGAATAATGTTATTTGACCAGTGATCAAACTAGGCCTTTGCAGGTTGTGACACGTGATGGCAGGGTTTAAAGTATGGAATGCCCAGGGAGTGGGTCTCTTATGGACGACCCTATATTGAAAATGCGTGGAGGGCGGCGAAGAAGGCGTTTAAGAAGAATCGCCTTTGTAAGAGATTTTGTTACCGCGGCATGTGGTATGCCGTGAACCAATACGTTTGCAATTAGAAATGGTAAGTATTGAGAAAGAGTTGAGGTATAAAAATATACGAGGTATATAAAAAATATATAATTTAAAAAAATCCTCGGGTTGCGGATAGAGGGTCCCTGTACCAAGGGTTTCTGCTGAATATGGTTAAAATAATTAATAAGCAGTCGCGAATATATTTTATATATATATATATATATATAATTTAAAAATAATAATTAAACGAAAAAAATTGCACTTTTCACTCACGTCGCGCTAAATCCCAGCGAAAATTCACAGGTGAACGCCACACGTGATGACACACGGCAAGAACAACTGATCCAAAAGGCGCATGCGCGTTTTCGATATCAATCTACTCGCACTATCAGCCTGCTGCGGTCGAGGAAGTCGCACGCCCGTTTTTGCTCGCCGTTTGCACAAACGACGGGCGTCTAATGTACCGGACCATATTGTTATCTGGGAATAATTCTATTTATTAAAATTTTTTCCGTATCGCGTTATTTGGTTCAAAATTGGAATTTTCGATTTTTCAAGAAAATTTAAAAAGTTGTTACGACAGTCTTGTAGGGTATTTAAAATGCAACGATTTCCTTATCTTGACTTTTTTTATATAGTGCGCTGTTTGCCTTAAAATGTTTATTTTCGTTTGCTATTTTGAATTTTGTGAATGCGATAACTCTGGTAATTTTTTTTTATCGAAAAAAGTCATGAGGATAAATTTTTCGTCATTTTGGGTACTACTGGTAGCCGTACATAGAATTTTGAAATTAGGAAAAAGTTGTCTAAAAAATGTTCAAAATGCTCTACATTTTTACAGTTTTATCCAAAATGACTGGATAACGACCTTGACATTCAGTTTAGGACACTAAAAGAGTATACTTGAGGCATATCCAATCTGTCAAATCTTTCAAAAGTGATCGTGCTAATAGACTTTCTGCAGACAGACATACAGACAGACAGGTTCGCGAGAACCTGCTTTTGTGGTTCAGAAGGTCTCAAAACGAGGACATTTGACAAAAACAGGGCGGGGGGTCAAATTTTACACGAAACTAATACCTTCTCTGATGAGAATCTAAATAGTTATTTTTGAAATCTCCTTCTCGAGTTGCTATATTCCATTAATTATGTCCAAAATTAGCATTACCACCTGAACCTATAATTACTCGTTGAAGTACATGGATTACACATGCAGCTGTTTATCATGCGGAAAATTTCGTAAATGTTGAATCAGTTATCTTACGTTTTGATTCCTCTGATACTAAATCTATTAAAATAACTCAATCACTTTTAGCAGATGAATATTTGTACACAAACTTCATATACATCAAAGATAATTTTGGAATTTTGGTAAATTACATAACTAAATTAGAAACTTATGGGATGCCTTCACAAGAAAGATAGTACATGAAAAAACTAAGTGTAATCTTCACCCGGATTTCGGGGTAAAGATTACTTGCAACAAAAATTACCCCCCCCCCCCCATGCGGGTAAACTTTAACCGCACATCTCGGGTATTCTTCTGCGCATACCTACGTTTTTTATTAATTCTCAACGTTTTCCTCGACAGCCTCGTAAACCTCATATCGTATATAAGATTGTATCTCGGAAAAATAAGAACTTCTAACTTTTCAGCTCCAAAATTATTATGAATATGTATTCTTCAATAAAATAAAAATAGGTATCTACAAGATCAGAAATTTGATATACAGTACTCTTTTAAGAAAATTATGCAAATGTGCCATGGATTTTAATTATTTAAAATAACCTATTTCATAAACTAGACTAATTAAGTGACCTTAAAATGTAATATTATTAAATATTTTATCTCAATAAACGTTAAAAATACAAGTATGTCGATATTTTGCAGAATTGGATATTTTATAATTCTGCAATTTTCTGTCGGAAATTTTATTATTGGAGCCTCAGTTCTAAATGATACCAACTTTTACTTGAGCCGCAACTTTACTGAACCCTCATTTTTTTCTGTGTGTAGTAGAAACTTGAAAAAATAACCCTGAATTTGACTCGATTTTTTGAAAACCAGAAACAGTTCAAAAACTGAATAGGACTTGAAAGACCCTGTGCGTAAATGGAAGGTGCGAAAAATAAGTGTGTAAACGGAGGGTTCAAAATGATATAATATGTTTTGATAAAATTTATTACGCTAGGAAACGAACGTGAGATATGAACAATTACCCTTATATGACAGAAATTGTTTGTTATACGAATCTTTTATAAAATCTGTTTTAGAACAGATCTGCAGTCTGCAGACTGACACTGCTGCAGGCGTTAATTCACCCGACCGACGCTTGCTAGTACCTTCGGTGCACCTCTGGAATGTTCTCAGCTCATCCTCTCTCCCTAGATCGCATCCTTTGTCTGTAATTACTCGCGCTTACCCAATTACCGAATTCCCTGCGGATTGGACTTGAAGTCGATCCTCAAGACTTCTACTGACATGTCCACTTATGTTATAACACTTAATGATTTTTAAGACACCTGCTGTTCTTTTCCAGGTTTAGTACTTCTTCTTTCCATTCTTCAGAAAAAATTTCAAAATTACACTGGAACCTGGATTGAATGGTGGTTTCGGGTATGGCTCGCATCCGACCTAATGCTATTTCCAGGGCCTCCAAACGTAAACAGTCAGGGCCACGTGATCCATTTCCAATTGGAATACATAATATTACGCAATATACGCACGTGAGTACGTGCGCACTGATCCTTTGGCGCCACGCTGCTCCTTTGTCGCCACGCTGATTTTTAATCTGTTTGCTCTTCTGTCATGCAAATAAATCTAACAACCGCATGCTTAATCTCGTGTTTAATAGTGTCGCGTATTTCTCTTATCGCAAAAACACGTTGTAAGAAAGTCGAAGAAATACTGTAAAGATTAATGGAAGACAATCTGAAATATGCGCGGTAATCTTCCTCTTCAGAAATTATAAAAATTTTCAGTTTTCGAACTTCTAAAGAATAGATATTATATTATTGTATTCTGAAAATATTACTGTCTTGACATTTCCGTTAATTCGAACTCTACAATAGAATTGGGAAAGCATGGAAAATGGTCACATATGTTTGTACAAGCCTCTCTGGACGCCGTGGAATCGTCTCTCACCTCAAAACTGCGGGGCGATCTGTTCTAGGAACATAGTAAATCCGAAGTAACTAGCTCCAAGTCCCAGTGTACTATAAATTACAGAAACTTATACAATTTATACTATATACCATATGAGTTTTTTAAAACTTGTTCTCGGGTTAAAAAGAATCCGGTTTTCCATCATAGCCACGGACTAAGTCAAGTGACTGATACGATGAGGATGTAATTACTTAATTTAATACGATGTTTGAAATCATTTGCGATGATGTTGTACGTACAAAATTAGGAACATGGTGTGGTTTGCAGTTTGTCTGTTACTGCTGTTATGCTTACACAGCGGATGCTATATATATCTATGATGGTTGGCAAAGGAGTGATCGAATTCTCGGCTCCTTCCGAAATAAAACATCACTGCCAAGGAGAAAGAAAAGGAGGGAAGGTATCAAGACCTCAAAATGGAGCTGCAACGACTGTACACCAAATATTCGGTACGAATAATTGTCCTTGTGATAGGTGCTCTCGGAGGTGCGAAACTATCACTGGTTCGTAACCTTAAATGAAACTAAAATTCCTGAGATAGTCAGGTTTAAACTCCAGGATCGTAAACTTTACACTCTGGGATAGTGAAGCTAATCGTAAAATGTTGACACTCCATCGATGGTACGCTAGACCATCTAGGGGGTTGTCCCATAGTTAAAACTAAAATATAGTCAGTCTGACACTTTAGATGTTCAGGCTGACTAGCCATTTTTCTCCGTGCGAGACTATATTTTTAGAGGACTGTTTCAATACCGAAAACTAGCCTTGAAATGATCCTTTTTGTTTACAGTGCTCTTCCTTTCCCTTATAATAAATATTAATACAATAGTAATAATTACTATATATACTTCTGTTTTACTCTTATTCACATTTTCTGTAGTTTCAAATCCTCTTTGCCTATAATAAACCTTTCTTGTCTCTTCCCAAATTGTAATATCTCCATTCAATTTCTTTTTAATACTTCATCTCATTACCTATGAAGCTTTATCCTTCTTTCTTTTTCCTGTGTCGTAACCCAATTTTTGCTCCAACAAATCCAACTACTTACTTGAAAGTTTAACTTGTCAAACACTTATTTTATTGATTAAAAATTAATTTTTTTAACTCAAAATTTAAATATTCCATTTTATGTCGAAATTTGATAGTTTTTAGTTGAAAAATGTTTGTTTTTTTTGTAGAAAATTATTATCCTTGATTGCAAATTCAACTACTTGGTTGAACTTTGAACTACTTTGTTCAAAATTTATTTTATTAGTTGAAGATTCATCTCTTTGGTTGGAAATTTAACAGTTTTCTTGAAAATTTATTCTTTTTGGTTAAAAACTAACTTTTTGGTTGAAAATTCAAATTTTTGGTCGAAAATTCATCTCTTTTGGCAAAAATTGGATATTTTTGGTTAAAAATTCAACTGTTTGGTCCAAAAATAATCAGTTTTGGTTGAGAATTATAACATGTTCTTGAAAATACGTCTTTTTTTGTTGAATTCAATTGTTCTAGATTTAAAAAATTAGAATCTTTTTTGGTTGGAATATCAATTATTGCATTTGTTTTGTTGGAAATTTATCTTTTTTTTTTTAAATTTGACTATGTTTGATTAAAAATTGAATCTTTTTACATTCTCATCAATGAAAAGGTAACGGTTTTATGCGAAAAATGACGGATTCCATAAAATGTCGACGTTTTGATACCCCCTGAGTGAGAAACTTTTTGCACTTTTTGAATTTTCTTGAAAAATCAAAAATTTAAATTTTGATCGCACAACAAGTAATGAATAATCAAAAATTCCATTTTGCGGTCAAATTATGTAAGATACAAAACAGGATGAACAACAAAAAAATTGTGCACCCAAAAAAAATCTAAAAATTGTTTATTAATCACTTTTATATAGGACGAGCAGTTTTTATTTTACTCGTAAAAAACAACATTAAAAATAAAAAATACAATTAATTTTTGGACAAATGACACAAGCTACGAAAAAAATAATTATACAAAAGTTGTTCACCCAAAAAGAGGTACGAATTTGTTATGAATCATTTCTTGATAGGATACGTAGTTTTTGTTTTAATCGCGAAAAATAATATTAAAAATAAATTGATGAATTGTAATAATATACATTTATTGAAATGAAGGGCGGTTTTGAAATCTGGTCAGGAGTAGGTAGTGAATCACATGGTAGTCAAGGGATCGGTTTAATTATGAATGAAAAAGCAAGACAGCATCTCAAAGATCATGATTTTGTATCACCCAGATTGTTGTGGGCTATGCGCGCGGACAAAGGTCCTATGGGACAAAATGTGCCCGGAAAACCGTGTAAGTACACTAATTGGTCGATTTTGATGTAATATTAAAAAGATGTAACAGCTGGAAAGTTGATATTACCAAGTATAATAACTAAAGCAAGTAAACTCAACAAAAAATCTAATAATATGCGCGCGGACAAAGGTCCTATGGGACAAAATGTGCCCGGAAAACCGTGTAAGTACACTAATTGGTCGATTTTGATCTCTAATAAAGAATATGTAACAGCTGGAAAGTTGATATTACTGAGTATAATAACTAAAGAAAGTAAACTCAACATAAAAATCTAAAAATATGCGTGCGGACAAAGGTCCTATGGGACAAAATGTGTCCGGAAAACTGTGTAAGTCCACTAATTGTTCGATTTTGATGTCAGATTAAAAATATGTAACAGCTGTAAAGTTGATATTATCAAGTACAATAACTGAAGAAAGTAAACTCAAAAAAAAAACGTCTGAAAATATGCGTGTGGAAAAAGGTCGTATCGGACAAAATGTGCCCGGAAAATCGTGTAAGTCCACTAATTGGTCGATTTTGATGTCAGATTAAGAATATGTAATAGCTGGAAAGTTGATATTATCAAGTACAATAACTAAAGAAAGTAAACTCAAAAAAAAAATTCTAAAAATATGCGTGCGGACAAAGGTCCTATGGCACAAAATGTGACCCGAAAACCGTGTAAGTCCACTAATTGGTCGATTTTGATGTCAAATTAAGAATATGTCACAGCTGGAAAGTTGATATTACTAAGTATAATAACTAAAGAGAGTAAACTAAACATAAACATCTTGAAATATGCGTGCGGACAAAGGTCCTATTGGACAAAATGTGCACGGAAAACCGTGTGAGTCCACTAATTGGTCGATTTTGATGTAATATTAAACATATGTTACAGCTGAAAAGTTGATATTACCAAGTACAATAACTAAAGAAAGTAAACTCAAAAAAAAAATTCTAAAAATATGCATGTGGACAAAGGTCCTATGGCACAAAATGTGACCGGAAAACCGTGTAAGTCCACCAATTGGTCGATTTTGATGTAATATTAAAAATATGTAACAGCTGGAAAGTTGATATTAGCAAGTATAATAACTAAAGCAAGTAAACTCAACAAAAAATCTAAAAATATGCGTGCGGACGAACGTCCTATGGGACAAAATGTGCCCGGAGAACCGTGTAAGTACACTAATTGGTAGATTTTGATGTCTAATAAAGAATATGTAACAGCTGGAAAGTTGATGTTACTGAGTATAATAACTAAAGAAAGTAAACTCAAAAGAAAAATCTAAAAACATGCGTGCGGACAAAGGTCCTATGGGACAATATGTGACCGGAAAACTGTGTAAGTCCACTAATTGGTCGATTTTGATTTCAGATTAAGAACATGTAACAGCTGTAAAGTCGATATTATCAAGTACAATAACTAAAGAAAGTAAACTCAACAAGAAAAAATCTATAAATATGCGTGTGGACGAAGGTCCTATCGGACAAAATGTGCCCGGAAGACCGTGTAAGTCCACTAATTGGTCGATTTTGAAGTCAAATTAAGAATATGTCACAGCTGGAAAGTTTATATTACTAAGTATAATAACTAAAGAGAGTAAACTAAAAAAAAATAAAAAAATATGCGTGCGGACAAAGGTCCTATCGGACAAAATGTGCCCGGAAAACCGTGTAAGTCCACTAATTGGTCGATTTTGATGTAAACCTATGGGACAAAATGTGCCCGGAAAACCATGTAAGTCCACTTATAGGTCGATTTTGATGTCAAATTAAGAATTTGTAACAGCTGGAAAGTTGATATTATCCAGTACAAAAACTAAACAAAGTAAAGTCAACCACAAAATCTAAAAATATGCGTGCGGACAAAGGTCCTGCGGGACAAAATGTTCCCGGAAAACCGTGTGAGTCCACTTATAGGTCGGTTTTGATGTAAAATTAAGAATATGTATAAGCTGCAAAGTTGATATTATCAAGTACAAAAACTGAACAAAGTAAACTCAACCAAAAAATCTGAAAATATACGTGCGGACAAATGTCCTATAGGACAAAATGTGCCCGGAAGACCGTGTGAGTCCACTTATAGGTCGATTTTGATGTAAAATTAAGAATATGTAACAGCTGGAACGTTGATATTATCAAGTGCAACAAATAAACAAAGTAAACTCAACAAAAAAATCTTAAAATGTGCGTGCGGACAAAGGTCCTATCGGACAAAATGTGCCCGGAAAACCTTGTAAGTCCACAAATTGGTCGATTTCGATGTTAAATTAAGAATATGTAACAGCTGGAAAGTTGATATTATCAAGTACAAAAACTAAACAAAGTAGACTCAACCAAAAAATCTGAAAATATGCGTGCAAACAAAGGTCCTATGGGACAAAATGTGCTCGGAAAACCGTGTAAGTCCACCAATTGGTCGATTTTGATGTAAAATTAAGAATATGTAACAGCTGCAAAGTTGATATTATCAAGTACAAAAACTAAACAAAGTAAACTCAACCAAAAAATCTAAAAAGATGCGTGCGGACAAAGGTCCTATGGACAAAATGTTCCCGGAAAACCGTGTAGGTCCACCTATAGGTCGATTTTGATGTCAAATTAGGAACATGCATCAGCTGGAAAGTTCATATTACCAAGTATAATAACTAAAGAAAGTAAATTCAACTAAAACATCTCAAAATATGCGTGCGGACAAAGGTCCTATGGGACAAAATGTTCCCGGAAAACCGTGTGAGTCCACTTATAGGTCGATTTTGATGTAAAATTAAGAATATGTATCAGCTGCAAAGTTGATATTATCAAGTACAAAAACTAAACAAAGTAAACTCAACCAAAAAATCTGAAAATATACGTGCGGACAAATGTCCTTTAGGACAATATGTTCCCGGAAAACCCTGTAAGTCCACTAATTGGTCGATTTTGACGTAAAATTAAGAATACGTAACAGCTGGAAACTTGATATTACCAAGTATAATAACTAAAGAAAGTAAACTCAACAAAAAAATCTTAAAATTTGCGTGCGGACAAAGGTCCTATCGGACAAAATGTGCCCGGAAAACCTTGTAAGTCCACAAATTGGTCGATTTTGATGTAATATTAAAAATAAGTAAAAGCTGGAAAGTTGATGTTACCTAGTATGATAACTAAAGAAAGTACACTCAACAAAAAATTCTATAAACATGCGTGCGGACAAAGGTCCTATAAAACAAAATGTGCCCGGAAAACCATGTAAGTCCACTAATTGGTCGATTTTGATGTAAAATTAAGAATATGTAACAGCTGAAAATTTGATATCATGAAGTACAATAACTAAACAAAGTAAACTCAACCAAAAAATCTTAAAATATGCGCGTAAACTAAGGTCCCATGGGACAAAATGTGCACGGAAAACCGTGTGAGTCCACTTATAGGTCGATTTTGAAGTCAAATTAAGAATATGTAACAGCTGTTTTCTCGAAAATGCAACTATTTAGATGAAAATTTAACTATTGTATTAACAATTAATTCTTTTAACTGAAAATTCAAGTTTTTTGTTGAAAATTGGTTTTTTCAACTAACGGTTTTGGTTGAGGATTCAACAGTATTTTAAAGATTTGTCTTTCGGTTCAAAAGTTCAACTATTTTTGGTGGAAAGTTAACCCTTTTTGTTTTAAAGTTAATTCTTTTGGTTGAAAGTTAATTCTTCTTGGTGAAAAGATAATTCTTTTTGGTTGAAATTCAAACTATTTTGTTGAAAATTTGTCTTCTTTGTTGAAGTTAACTATTTTTTATTTAAACTAAAAATCTTTTTTGCTTTGAAAATCAATTGTTTTGTAGTAAATTGGTCTTTTCCAATTAAAAATTAAACTATTTTTGTTTCAAAATTTGACTACTTTGTTAAAAATTCGTCTTTGTGGTTTGAAAATTTCATTTCTTTTGTCGAAATGTCATACCTTTCGTAACTATTTTATTTAAAACTCTTTTTTTTTAATTCAAAATTAATTAATTTAACTGAATATTTCACTATTTCATTTTTACCTGAAAATGTATCTTTTTTAATTGAAAATTCAATTATTTTGTTAGAAAGGTATCTTTTTGGATAAAAATTCAACCATTTGGATGAAAGTTAAACTACTTTATTGAAAATTATTTATTTAATTCTTGTTTAAAATTCAACCCTTTAGTTAAAAATGAATTTTTTTTAAATTGTTTTTTTTAAGTAACAATTTTATCATTTGATTGAAAATTTTAATTGATTTTAAAACATGCAACTAAATGGTTAAAAATTAATCGGTTTCGGTTGAGGATTTAACTGATTTGTTAAGAATTTGCCTTTTCGGTTAAAAAAGTGAACTATTTTTTGTTTAAAGTTAATTTTTTCAACTGTTCAATTTTTTTGTGAAAAATTAATATTTTTTAGTTGAAAATTAAACTATTTGGTACAAAATTTCTCTCTTTTTGTTGACGATTCAACTGTTTGGTTGAAAATTGAATAATTTTATTGAAAATTCGTCTTTATGGTTTCAAAATTCAACTATTTTGGTAATTTAATCTGAGAATGTTTTTTTTTCTAAGAAATCAACTATTTTGTTAAAAGTTCATCTTTTTAGTTAAAAAATTAAACTATTTTTTGTTAAAAGATAATTCTTTTTCGTTGACAATTAATTCTTTTTGATTGAAAATTCAAGTCAATTATTGAAAATTCGTCTTTTTTGGTTCAAGTTAACTTTTTTTTTATTTTAAAATAAAAATCTTTTTTGGTTTAAATATTAACTGTTTTGTAGAAAATTCGTTGTTTTTTGTCGTTTTGTTTAAAAATTCAACTATTTTTGGTTAAAGGTTCATTCTTTTTGATTGAAAATTCGTCCTTTTGGTTTAAAAATTCATTTCTTTTGTCGAAATTTCAACTTATTTGTTAAAAAATTTAACTTAGCTTAAAAATTCAACTATTCTTGGGTGAAAGTTAACTCTTTTTAGTTGAAGATTCGACCATTTTGTTGAAAATTCCTCTTTTTGGGTTAAAAATTAAGTTCTTTGAAGAAATTTCTACTTTTTGGTTCAACTGGAACCGTTTGGTTGAAAATTAATTGGTTTTGGTTAAGGATTCAACTACTTAGTTGAAAATTCAATTTTTTTTTTTTTTTTTTTTTTTGAAGAATCGACAGTTTTGTAAAAAGTTTACCTTTTTGATTTAAAAATGCAACTATTCTTGGGAGAGGTCAACGTCGAAGACGATCCAGAAGCTGATCCCGAGTATAATTATTACGAAGAAGATGAACAATGTAAGTTTCTAGAAACTTAAAGAGGGTTGCTACAGGTCAGGGAATTCCAGAAAGTCAGGGAATGTCAGAGAAAACAGAATAATCAACTTGTAATCGGATTAATCCAGAGTAATCCACTTGTAATCCAGATAATTCGGTGTAATTCAAGTTGAAAATTCATTTATTTTTGTTGAAATTTCATGATTTTGATTGGAAATTCAACTATTTCGGGAAAAATTAATCTACTTTGTAGGAAATTCACTAATTTTCGTAAAAAACTTTTTTTTTTAAATTCAAGTGTTTTGCTAAAAACTCATCATTTTTGGTAGAAATGTAATCTCATTGGCTGAAACTTCATCTTTTTGGTTAAAAATTCATTTTTTTTGCTTGAAAATTGAACTAGTCTGTTGAAAATTTGTCTTCTTTGGTAGAAAATTCATCTTTTAGATTGAAAAATTCAACTATATAGTTAAAAGCCTATTTTTTTGGTTGTAGATTTTCATTTTCGTTAAAAATTAACTTCTTTGGTTAAAAAATTAACTATTTTGATGAAAATTCGTTTTTCTTTTTCAGTTGAAAATTAATTTTTTGAAGTGTAATTGTAACTATTCCATTTTTTCTTGAAAATTTATCTTTTTTAGTAAAAAATTCATTTATTTTGCCGATAACTCGTCTTTTTTCGTATAAAAATTATTTTATCATTTGAAACTTCATCTTCTTGGTTGAAAATTCATTTGGGTGGTTGAAAATTCGGTTTTTATTTTAGTTGAACATTTATTGCTCTAACTGAATTTATAACTATTCTTATTTTGGTTAAAAATTGATCTTTTTTAGTTGAAAATTCATGTATTTTGGTCGGAAATTCAACTATTTTGTGAAAAACTAATCTCCTTTGTAGGAAATAAAAAAATTAAAAAAAAAAAAAAAGATTTTTTGTAATTCAACTGTTTTGCTACAAACTCATATTTTTTGGTATAAAAGTAATTTCATTGGATGAAACTTCATTTTTTGGTTTGAAAATTCAACTATTTGGTTAAAAATCTTTTTTTTTTGGTTTGACGGTTTATCATTTTAGTTAAAAAGTAATTTCTTTGGTTAAAAGTTTAACTATTTTTTTGAAAATTCGTTTTTTTAAGTTAAAAATTAATTTTTTGAAAGTGAAAATGTAACTATTCTATTTTTGGTTGAAAATTTATCTTTTTTAGTTGCAAACTCATGTATTTTGTTGAAAATGTGTCTTATTCTGTAGAAAATTCATGATTTTCGTTGCAAATTCAACTCTTTCGTGAAAAATTAATCTACTTTGTAGGAAATTCAACAATTTTGTTAAAAAGTTATATTTTAATTCAACTGTTAAACAATCGACTTTTTTGCTATAAAAGTAATCTCATTAGTTGAAACCTCGTCTTTTTGATTAAAAATTTATATTTTTAACTGCATATTTAACTATTCTATTTTTGGTTCAAAATTTATCTTTTTTAGTTGAAAATTCATTTATTTTGTTGAAAATTCGTCTTTTTGATATAAAATTACTTTTCTTCATTGAAAATTTATTATTTTGGTTGAAAATTCAACTCTTTCGTGAAAAATTAATCTACTTTTGTTTAATTCAACTGTTTTGTTGAAAAAATTAATTTGTTTGGTTGAAAATTTGTTTTTTATTCAAAAATTTTGTTTTTAAATTTGTTCCATTCTTGCTTTTTAAAGCTCTTGAAAATTCTTTAGAATTTATAAAAATATCCTAAAATATTTTTGTAATCCTTTGAAATACCTTGAACATTTTGAAACCTCTCGGAACTTCTTTGGAATCTTTTTAAATATCCTCAAATATTTAAAAATCTTCTGAATTTTCTTGCCAATTTTTAAAGCTATTGAAAATTCCTTAGAATTTTTAAAAGTATGTTAAAATATTTCCAATCTTTTTAAATCATCCAAAATACCATGACCATTTTCAAATCTCTTGAAAATTCTATGGAATCTTTTTAAATATCCTAAAATATTTTAAAAATCATTTGATTCCCCTTGAAATTTTTTAAAGCTCTTGAAAATTCCTTAGAATTAAAAAAAAAACATAAAATATTTTTGTAATCCTTTCAGATAATCTAAAATACCTTAACAATTTTTAAACCTCTTGAAAATACTTCGGAATCTTTTTAAATATCCTGAAGTATTTGAAAATCATTCGAATCCCCTTGACATTTTTAAAGCTCTTGAAAATTCCATAGAATTTTTAAAAATATCATAAAATATTTTTGTAATCTTTTAAAATAATCTGAAATACCAGGACCATTTTTAAACCTCTTGAAAAGGTTTTGGAATCTTTTTAAATATCCTAAAGTATTTAAAAATCATTCGAATCCCCTTGACATTTTTTAAAGCTCTTCAAAATTCCTTAGAATTTGAAAAAAAAAAATATAATTTTGTAATCCTTTCAAATAATCTAAAATACCTTAACAATTTTTAAACCTCTTGAAAATTCTTTGGAATCTTTTTAAATATCTAAAGTATTTGAAAATCATTCGAATCTCCTTGACATTTTTTAAAGCTCTTGTTAGAATTTTCAAAAATTACATAAAATATTTTTGTAATCCTTTCTAATAATCTAAAATACCTCAACAATTTTTAAACCTCTTGAAAAATTTTTGGAATCTTTTTAAATATCCTGAAATATTTGAAAAAATCTTTCGAATCCCCTTGAGATTTTTTAAAGCTCTTGAAAATTCTATAGAATTTTTAAAAATATCTTAAAATATTTTTTATCCTTTGAAATATTCTGAAATACCTTAAAAAATGTTAAACCTCTTGAAAATCCTTTGGAATCTTTTTAAATATCCTGAAATATTTGAAAAAATCTTTCGAATCCCCTTGATATTTTTTAAAGCTCTCGAAAATTCTTTAGAATTTTCAAAATCATTGTAATCCTTTGAAATAATCTGAAATACCTTGACCATTTCTAAAACCTGTCGAAGAATCTTTGGATTCTTTTCAAATATCCTAAAATATTTTTAAATCTTTTGAATTCCCTTGATATTTTTAAAGCTCTTGAAAATTCCGCAGAATTTTCCAAAATATCGTAAAATATGTTTGTAATCCTTTGAAATAATCTGAAATACCTTGACCATTTTTGAACCTTTTGAAAATACTTCGGAATCTTTTTAAATATCCTAAAGTATTTAAAAATCATTTGATTCCCCTTGAAATTTTTTAAAGCTCTTGAAAATTCCTTAGAATTTTTAAAAATATCTTAAAATATTTCTTATCCTTTGAAATACTCTGAAATACTTTAAGAAATTTTAAACCTCTTAAAAATTCTTTGGAATCTTTTTAAATATCCTGAAACATTTAAAAAAAAAATTATGAATCCCTTTGACATTTTTTAAAGCTCTTGAAAATTCCTTAGAATTTTTAAAAATATTAACAAATATTTTTGTAACCCTTTGAAAACTTTGAAATCTCTTCAAGATTCCCTGGAATCTTTGAAAATACGATACAATTTTTGAAATCCTTAAAAATCCCTTCAATTTGAAATCGACTGAAAAATCTTGGACTTTTAAAACACCATTAAATATTTCAAAAACTTTGAAATAATTGAAATCTCTTCAATATTCCCTGAAATCTTTGAAAATACGATAAAATCATTGAAATCCTTGAAAATTCCTTTAATTATTTGAAATCGGTTGAAAAATCTTGGATTGGTAAAATACCTATAAATAATTCAAATACTTTGAAATCTTATGATATCCCTTGAAATCTCTTTATGATTACCTGGAATCTTTCAAAATACGATAAAATTTTTGAAATCCTTGAAAATCCCTCTAACTTGAAATCGATTGAAAAATCTTGGACTTTTAAAATACCATTAAATATTTCAAATACTTTGAAATCTTTGAAATCTCTTTAAGATTCCCTGGAATCTTTGAAAATACGATAAAGTCTTTGAAATACTTGAAAATCCCTTTAATTTCTTGAAATCGGTTGAAAAATTCTGTATTGGTAAAATACAGTTAAATTTTTCAATTTTTCAATAAAAAGATGAATTCTCAGCAAATTATATAAATTTTTCACAAAACAGTTGAATTTTCTATCAAATTCTTGAATTTTTAAGTCAAACAGGCGAATTCTCTACAAAATAGTTAAATTTTCACGAAAAAATGTAATACCTGGTTGATATTTAAACCAAAAAATATTTTAGTTTCAAATTGAAAACAATTGAATACAACCAAAAAGACGAATTTTCAACAAACTATTTGAAACCTCAATTAAAACAGATTAATTTTGAGCCATACATTTTTTTTCCTCAGCTGAAAATTTAACTTCATTTCGGTTAAAAATTCAAGTATTCCAGTTAAATATTTATCATTTTAGTTGAAAATTCATCTTTCAGGTTGGAAATAAAATTGCTGGGTTGAAAATGAAACTTTTGTCAAAAATTAATTTTTTTGGTTGAAGATTCATCAAATTTAAAATTAATTTCTTTGTTCGAAATGTGAGCTATTTGATTGAAAATTTGTTCTATATCTGGCTGGAAAGGAATTTTTTTTGCAGAAAGTTTAACTATTTTGTTGAAATTTTTTTTTTGCATTTTTTTACTGAAAATGTAACTATCATTCCTGTTGAATATTCCATAATTTTATTTAAGAATAATCTCTTTGGCTGGACAGTCATTTTTTAAACAAAAATCTATTTATTCAATCTTCTCTTGAAAAATGGTATTTTTAGGTAAAAATTCTTATTTTGTGGTAGAAATTACTCTTCTTGGTTAAAAAATTATCTTTTTCATTAAAAATGCAAGTATGTCCGGTAGAGATTCATAATTTTACTTTAAATTCATCTTTCTGGTTTAAAATTCAACTATTCCAGTTAAATTTGTACAACTTTAGTTAAAAATTCATCACTTTGTTTGAAAATGTAACAATTTTTTTGAAACTTAGGTTTTAAAAAAATAAGTTTCCTTAGTGTAAATTTAACTTATTCCAATTAAATATTCCAAAGTTTTAGTTGAAAATTCATCTGTTTGGCTGAACAAAAATTTTTTCAACTAAAAATTAAATTATTTAAGCTTTGGTTGACAATTTACCTCTTTCAGTAAAAATTAATCTTTTTTAGTTTAAAATTCAACTATTTCAGTTCAGGATTCATCACTTTAGTTGAAAATTAATCAGTTGGGTTAAAAATTGAACTATTTGGTTTAATGATATTTATAATAATATTGTCTTTGAATAATGCTAGAAAGTTGCGGTTTTTTTTGAAATATTCAACATCTTGTCTACTTTTCATACAAAGAGAGGTAATAATTAACAGAAGTTTGCAAGTATAATTGTTTTAACAAATTATTATTGTTTATAAATATCCTTTGCTATATTAAAGCTAGATGCGAGTTTTTTCTGAAATTTTTTACTTTTTGTCTACTTTTCACTTAGTAAGGTAATAATTAATGCAAGTTAAAAACATAATTATTCGAACAATAAATTATTGTTTATAACTATCTTCTGTCAGAGTAATGCTTGACAGTTGCGCTTTTTTCTAAAATCTTAAGTTTGGCTTTAATTTTTCCGTTATGAGCAATTAATAAGTAAACATCAAAAAGATTAATTTTTTATATAGTGTTGTATTTTTTTCAAAGTGAATAATTTTCACTATTTTTGCAATGTTTTCAAAATATAAATTTGAACAAAAAGGCCATCTTGCAGTAGAGATAAAAAAAAGAATGGAAGTACAACACGAAGTTTATTGCAAAGGGTAAAAGAAAAATTTGGAACAAGGTTCACTTACTGCAGTCAGGAAATTGCTTCCGATACTCTCTTACAATTTTTAGTAAATATTGTTTCTGACTTTTATCTTTAATAAGAATAGAATTAAGGTCAGATATCAATTTCAGAAATATCTGCTTTATTACAGAAAAATATATTCGCGAAATGAAGAAGATTGTTTAAAAAATGATACTCTCTAATGTTTATCTTTTATTTGTTTATAACTAAAAAGGCCAAATCAAAATTGAAGATTTCAAAAAAAAAAGCGCAACTTTCTAGCAATTATCTAAGAGATGGTAGTTATGAATAATAAATTGTTTAAACAATCATGTTCCTTAACTTGAATTAGTTATCACCTCACTGAGTGAAAAGTGGACGAAAACTCAAAAATTTCATAACAAACGCTACAATCTAGCATTAATATAGAAGATTGTCGTAAACCATAGTAATTTGTTTAAACAATTATTGTTTCTAAATTGCATAATTATTAGTTCACTCTGAGTGCAAAGTGCACACACATTCAAAAATTTCAGATTTATTAAAGCAAATAGTTTTAAACAATAATAATTTGTTTAAACAATTAGGATTGATAAGCTGAATCAATTACTACCTCGTTCTGAGTGAAAAGTGGACAAAAAGTTGACAATTTCAGAAAGAAGCCGCAACTTTCTAACACTATTCTAAGAGAAAATTTCTAAAAACAATAATTAATGGTTTAAACAATTGACGTGAATGATAATAAATTTAAAAAAAATAATTGTCGGTGATTTGCATTAATTATTATCCCACGGAGTAGAAAGTGAACAAAAAGTTAAAATTTTTAGAAAAAACCGCAACTATCTAACAATAATATAAGAGAAAATAATTATAAATAATAATATTTTGTTTAAACAATTATGTTTGCTGATTTGAAAATATTATTACTTCCCTATAATGACAAAGTGGCCAAAAAGTTGAAAATTGCAGAAAAAACCGCAACTATCTAGCATTGCTATTGGAGAAAATACTTATAAACAATAATAGTATGTTTAAACAATGAAATCTATCAAATTGCATTAATTATTACCTCATTGAGTAAAAAGTGGACAAAACCTTAAAAATTTCAGAAAAAACTGCTACAATCTAGCATTAATACAGAAGAAGATAGTCATAAACAATAGTAGTTTGTTTAAACAATTACGTTTAATCTAAAAACATCTGAATCCCACCTGAAAATACGAATTTAGAACAAAAAAATTTAATCCTCAACCAAAAAAAAAAAAAAAACCCACGCGTCCCATCAAAAAGTAATCGCTAACAAATGTGTACATCTTTTTTTAACGCACACTTTTCCCTGATTCATTTTTTTTCTTACCTTGCGATGTTTTTCCAGAAAAAAATTGATTCAAAAATAATTTCTAAGCTTTTCATTTTTTAATTCTCAGAACATTTGACATAGTTTTGAAATATTTACTCGAATGATTTTATTTTAAATGAAGATAAGAGAAAAAATTGATAAACAATTATGGAAAACCACAAAAAGTAAATTTTCTAATTGTTGTTTGGTAATGCTATTCACTCAATTAGGATCTTTCAATTTAAAAAATAAGAATGTAAACTTAAAGCCTTGGTATATTCAAATTTTATAAAATTTAAAAATATTATTCAGATGAAGTTTTAAACAATAACAAGTGATATTTTAAGCATTCAAAATTTAGGACTGCCTGCCCACGCATATTCTGAACTGAAAAATAAAATTCTACTCCATTTTAAGATTTTATAATACTTTAAATAATTTCGAGTTTACCAAAGTCTATACACAATTTTATTTTATTTTCTACCTATACAAAGCTTTCAATTACCAAATTGATTACTTTTTTAATATTTATATTTTTTTATTGTCACAAAAACTTTAAAATTTATTGTAATGTGATTACAGAATGGAAATTACAGAATAGAAATTTCAGATTAAACATACTAATACAACATAACAAAAAATTGTTTAACATTATTAATCTTCTTCTACACCTAATATTTTCTGTTTGAAAAAACCGATTTTCAGTGAGAAATATTTACATGACCTAAAATTGTTGTAAAATTGTGAATTCTAGATCTTCTTCAAATTATAATGATTTTTGTTTAAAAATACCAATTTTCGTTGTTAAAGTCCAACATATCCTAATCTTTTTTGAAAGTTATTCAACTTCTTGAAAATAAGATTATTTTTTACTAAATATTTCAATTTCCGACGAAAAATGCTAACACAATCTGAAATTCTTTAACCATATAAATTTTATTATTCCAAACAAAAATCATTATTCTAAAGATTTTCTTTTCTAATACAAATAATTTCCTACAAAAAACATTACGATAACAGAAAATTGTCCAAATTTATGAATCTTCGTAAAAAAATTTCGAAATTAAAAATATCGGATTACCGACGAAAACACCAACATAATCCAAATTTGTAAAAGATTCTGAATCTTTTTCAAATTATGATGATTTTTGTTTGAAAATACCAATTGTCGATGCAAAAGTCCAACATGATCTGATCTTGTTTGAAAGTTATTCAACTTCTTTTAAATCTAATAATTTTTTAATAAAAATTTCAATTTCCGACGGAAAACACTAACAATATCCGAAATTTTAAAAAATGTTAAAAGTTTAAAAATGTTCAGATCCGAAGAAAAAAACTAGCACAGCCTAACATTTAAAAAATATTTAAGTATTCTTTGGAACTTTCTGATTTTATACTACAATTCTTTTATAAATATTTCCAAAAACACTAACATAAATCATGTATAATATTTAAAATAATTTATCAAATAATTATAAAACACAAATGTTTTTCAATCCGCGTGAGGTTTTCTATGCTTATTTTTTATTAAAAGAGTTCTTTGTAGATTTAATTATCAAACATTTAAATTTAAGATATAAAACAACTTCAAAGTTGAATTTTTGACAGAAAGTTGATTTCCAGTCAAGAGAGATGAATTTTCGTACAAAAAAAAGATCAATTTTCAATAAAAAAGAACTGGTTTTAACAAAATAGTTGAATTTTTGAAAAAATGTTCATTTTCATACAAGAGAGATGAATTTTCATACAACAAAGATGAACTTTCTATCATAAAAGATGAATTTTCAATCAAGCAGAACGAATTGTCAATAAAATAGTTGAATTTTCAATAAAATTGTTGAATTTTGTTTAAAAAGTTGCATTCTTATACAAAAACGTAAATTTCCACTAAACCAAATGCATTTTCAAATCCAAAATAAGAATTTTCAAAAAAATAGTTAAATTTTCATCCGAAATAGATTTTAGTTGACAATCGTTGAATTTTCAACGCAAATGTTGCATTTTTGTCCAAAAAAGATTAAATTTCCACTAAAACCGATGATTTTTTAATTCAAAAAGAAGAATTTGCAATAAAATAGTTGATTTTTCAACCAGAAAAGATGGTTTTAACAAAATTGTTGAATTGTTGAAAAAAAGTTTCATTTTCGTTTCATTTTTCATTTCATTTTTCAAGTTTCATTTTTTTCCAGTTTCAGCCAAGAGAGAATTGTCAATAAAATAGTTGAATTTTCAATAAAATTGTTGAATTTTTTTTTAAAGTTGCATTTTCATTAAACAGCGATTACATTGCTACTAAAACAGATGATTTTTTTAATTAAAAAGAAAACTTTTCAAAAATAGTTGAATTTTCATCCGAAATAGATTTTAGTTGACTTTTCAGTACCAAAATATGAATCTTAAACAAAAAGTAAATTTTCTACTAAAATACTTGAATTTTCAACCAAAAAATATGACTTTTGAACAAAATTGTTGAATTTTCAAAAAAAGTTGCAGTTTTATCCGAAAAAGATGAAATTTCTACTAAAACTGATGAATTTTTAAATCAAAAAGACCAATTTCCAAAAAAAAGGTTGAATTTTCATCCGAAAAATATTTCAGTTGACTTTTCAACACCAAAATATGAGTTTCAAACAGGTAGATTATCTACGAAGATACTTGAATTTTCAACCCAAAAAGACGAATTTTCAACAAAATAATTGAAATTTCAACAAAAAATTATGACTTTTTAACAAAAGTATTTAATTTTCAACGAAAAAGTTGCATTTTTATCCAAAAAATATGTTAGTTTGACTTTTTGACACCAAAATACGAGTTTTAAACAAAAAGTAAATTTTCAACTAAGATATTTAAATAATCAACCCAAAAAGACGAATTTTCAACAGAATCGTTGAATTTTCAACCAAAAATGATGACTTTTTAACAAAATTATTGAATTTTCAACCAAAAAGTTGCATTTTCACCCAAGAAAGATAAAACTTCCACTAAAACAGATGATTTTTTAAATCAAAAAGAAGAATTTTCAATAAAATAGTTGAATTTTTGAAAAAAAGTTCATTTTCATACAAGAAATATGAATTTTCTATCATAAAAGATGAATTTTCAATCAAGCAGAACGAATTTTCAATAAAATAGTTAAATTTTCAACCAGAAAAGATGGTTTTAACAAAGTAGTTGAATTTTCAACAAAATTGTTGAATTGTTGAAAAAAAGTTCATTTTCATCCGAGGAAGATGAATTTTCATTCAAGAAAGATGAATTTTCTGTCATAAAGGATGAATTTTTATTCAAGCAACAAGCAACAAGCAACAAGATTAATTTTCTACACAAATAAAAAAATGTCTCTAATGAGCCGAAAAGGAGGTAGTTTGGAAATCTAATTTTGATTTGTGAATGTATTTCATGCTCTTTTTGCATTCAATTATTCATGAGAAAGTAGATTTCATTTCGATCTCAAATTAAAAAAAAAACTATTCTAAATATTTGAGGTTTTTTTAAATGGGCACTTTGAGAAGATTAAAATTTTTTTTGAGTAATTTCCAAGAATTTGACTGATTTTAAGGTATTTGAAAAATTTGCATGGGGTATTAAAAATTTTCCCGGAATTTTGGAAAATATAGCACGATTTTATAGGGCATATTATGATATCTGGAAAAATCCCAAGTGATTTTATAAGATTTCCGATGATTTCAATGATTTTGAGGGATTTTGAAATATTTTAGGGAATTTAAAAATAATAAAAAGTAATTTATAACTAAATTTTTGATTTAATATACATTTTTTAAAATAATTTATTATTTCATGATATTTTAAAATATTACAAGGAATTTTGTGAAATTTCCGAGAATTTCTCTGTATCTGGAGGATTTTAAAAGCACTCAACGTTTTTGATTAAATGTCAAGGATTTTAAGAAGCATCGGCAGATTAATAGAATTTCACGAGATTTCATGTTGAATTCTGCAGGATTTTCGGGATTTTTTTATCAATTCACGTGAATTCTTCAAAATTCAGTTAATTCTACTTAATTCAAGGTATTTTTCATTTCTGTTTAGTTTTTGCTTAATTCGTCTTGAAGTCGGCACTTCATCAAATTCTTTTAAATTTCCTAAAAATTTTCTGAACTCATTTCAAACTTACTAAATTCAACGCATTTTTTCATATTTTTCATTTCTCTTAAATTTTATTTATTAATTAAAATTTATATACTCATATGCATGTTATAACGAATCACCATTTATTCCATAAATAACATTTCTCTTAATTTATAACATATAAAAATTCATTACGACAATATAATTCACAAATAAGTCAAGTGTTAAACAAATTCAAGAGCCCATTATGATAAATTGAATTATAATTATATTCACAATTTTTTCCAGATGATAACGATAGTAGAAGTCACCTACAAATAAGATATGAGAAATTTATTATCAGTACTGCTTTAACAGAGAAAAAAAATTAAAAGGAACTTCTTATTGATGGCCACAGACATCATCCTATGGGGCCTTCTAATTATTTTATACAAATATTTTGTAACATTAATTAAATATAAATAACATAGAAAGAGAAAGTATTTTGTTTATTGTTTCATAAAAAAATTAATAGTTGCGCGCAAGACTACTAGTGAGGTATGAAATGTCATTATGATTAAAAAAGTCAAAATTATGTCAGAGCTTAAAAACATTTTTTTTATGACCTCATGCGTAAAAGACCGGAGGATAAAATTAATTAAGAAACTACATTTTTAGTAATAATCAGTGAACGCTAAAGCGATATTGAAGTAGTTAAAACAACAACGGAAAATAATCAATCAGCTGATGGAAACAAAACCGAAGCAGTGATTAAGGCATAGAGTGTGTGAAACGTAAATAGAGGCACAACCTGGAATGAGAAGGGTAGACATACAAGAGCATTGTACCTCTAGTGAGCGCGCCAGAAAGTTTCAAAATTCAAAATAGAAAAAAGAAAGTGATTAATTTAAAATGCATTAGTAATAATTTTTATTATGCCATCTTTCAGATTTAAAATTAACACAATTGTCAAAATATTTTGTTATAGAACTTGATTCCGGAAACTTCCGTTTTTAAAAATATGTACCAAAATCTGAATTTTAAATCGTCGTAGCGCAAAAACTGTCCATAATTAGAGTTATTGCCATGAGGATTTTTTGATCAGGAGAGCATAAACTAAAAAATATTACAAAATTAGAAAATTCCACCAGAACGTTTTTTCCCATGTATTTGGTGCGTGGTCCTTTGCTGAAATTATTTAAATGTAGAAAATTAATTAATTATAACAAAAATGAAATGCTTTTGAATGAATTTCAATACTAATTCTGTGCAAGGTTTGTTGTCTATAATTAAAAATAGTGTGAAATAAAAACATCTCACAGTTTATTAATATAAAATACTTTATGAATTTACGTTAATTGAGATATGGAATGAAAAATGTCGAATTATAAAACTAAAATAAAAAATTATTCCATTTTTAATATTATCAATCAATATATCAATCAAATCATGCTCAGTTTCTCAGGATTCTGTTTTGAACACTTTAAAAATAAAAATTAAAAACGTAAAGAATG
Organism: Andricus grossulariae; assembly: GCA_011634705.1. Taxonomy (NCBI): domain Eukaryota; kingdom Metazoa; phylum Arthropoda; class Insecta; order Hymenoptera; family Cynipidae; genus Andricus; species Andricus grossulariae. The sequence continues at coordinate 152,924,294 of JAABKJ010075445.1, read as the reverse complement.
CACCATTTTAATATATAATATTGAAAATTGAATAATTTCTTATTAAAGATTTATAATTATAAACATTTTTTATATAAATGGCGTTTCATACATGAGTCAATTATCATTTCTTGAAATTCTAGACCAATTTTTCACCGTATAATAGAACATTTCTTGTAAACGAAGACATGCATGTATTTTGCTTTGTGACAATACATGAGTCACCAACTCAAATAAGTGGATTGAATTTCTCGATTTTTTATCGCGCAAAAGATACTTTATTACCCCGACAATCAAGGAAATATGAAAAACAAAATATTTTTCGGTAAACATTTGTGAAGGTGAGTAATAGATGTAAGTAACAGATTTGGCGGATGTGAGAAATTATGAGGTAACGAATCTACGCCCCACCACACAATTGTAAAGAATCTATAAAACCAGTCCTCTTTCACGAATGGGTTCTTTAAAAAAAAAATTGAGTACTCTATCGTTATCTCTACTGGTATATAGAATCAATGAAGATTCTGAATCTATTCTTTGTCTGCGTGGCTTTGCCTAATTTTGCAAGTAAGTATACCTAATACGATAATATTTTTAATAAAAAATATTACATATTTGCAAAATATAACAGAAAATTTATATTTGAAAATTGTGTATTTAGATATATTCTTAAATCAAAACTTTTGTGTAGTACCACGTATCCAGATTCAAATCTTCTAACATATGGAAATGAAAAAATGATGATTGCATATTAAATTTATCGTGATATTGAATTTGACTTCTATAAAATTCTGCACAATATAAAAATATGTATTGAAATATTTTGAATTTTAACAAATTTTGAAATAAAAATGTTCATGTAGTGCCACGTTGCCACATTCAAATCTTGTAACATATGGGAATGAAAGAGATGAGGATTACACATTAAATTAATTCTTACCTCAAATTTGATTTCTGTTACATTCTGTTTAATGTGTCTCTAATAATTAAAACTTTCATATTTCAACAAATTTTTAAATCAACAGTTTTATTTAGTGCCACGTCGCCACATTCGAATGAAGTGACATATGGCAGTGTAAAAATTAAGAATACGCATTAAATTAATTCTGATCTTAAATTTGAATTTTATACAATTGAACCATATAGAAATGAAAAAATGCGGATTATACATTCAATTAATTCTTTTCTTAAATATGACTCTTATCACATAATTTCCAACATAAAATTTATAATCACACACTCTTATATCCAAATTTTTATCAAATCCTTTATTTTTTAAATATTATTTATTTGTTTAAAATACATTAATCAAATATTTTTATGAAAAGTATTTTTAATGTTTAGAGATTCTAAAATTATTTTTTAATTCCTGAATAATAAAATTCCCGAATTATAAAATTCCCAAAAGTTTCTAATATTGCCGAATTTTAAACTTCCCGTTAAATAAAATTCACGACACTGTAAAATTCCCGAATAGGAAAATTTCCTAATGATAAAATTTCCGAATAATAAAGTTTCCGAATAATAAAATTTCCGAATAATAAAATTCCCGAATACTAAAATTCTGGAATTGGAAAATTCCCGAATGATAAAATTTTCGTACAGTTCTCAATATTACTGAATTGAAAAATTTCCGAATAAAAAAATTCCTGATAGCTAATAATATTACCAAATTGAAAAATTCTTGAACAGTAACATTCCCGACAGAAAATTTTCGAATTTTAAAATATCCGATCTAGAAAATTACCGAATTTAAATAATTAAAAAACTTTCTTTTATAAATATTTTTTATTTAAAATACAATAATCAAATGTTTTTATAAAAAGTATTTTTAATGTTTAAAGGTTCTAAAATAATATATTTCACGAATAATAAAATTCCCGAATTGGAAAATTCCCAAAAGTTTCTAATATTACCGAATTTTAAACTTCCCGTAAAATACAATTTACGACCCTGTGAAATTCGCAAATTGGAAAATTTCCTAATAATAAAATTTTCAAATGATAAAGTTTCCGAATAAAAAAGTTTTACAATAATGAAATTTCCGAATAATAAAATTCCCGAATAATAAAATTCCGGAATAATAAAATTCCCGAATTAGAGAATTCCGAAGAGTTTCTAATATTACCGAATTTTAAACTTCCCGTAAAGCAAAATTCACGACACTGTAAAATTCCCTGATAATAAAATTTCGAAATAATAAAGTTTCCGAATAATAAAATTTCCGAATAAAAAATTCCCGAATAATAAAAATCCGAAATTGGAAAATTCCCGAATGATAAAATTACCGGACAGTTCTCAATATTACTGAAATGAAAAATTTCCGAATAAAAAAATTCCCGACAGCTCATAACATTACCGAATTAAAAATTTCCGAACAGTAAAATTCCCCACAGGAATTTTCCGAATTTTAAAATATCCCGAATAGAAAATTCCCGAATTTAAACGAATGAAAAAATTTCTTTTATGAATATCATTTATTTATTTAAAATACATTATTCAAATATTTGTATGAAAAGTATTTTTAATGTTTAAAGATTCTCAAATTATTGTTCAATTCCCGAATAATAAAATTCCCTAATAATAAAATTCCTGAATAATAAAATTCCCGAATTGGAAAATTCCTGAAAGTTTCTAATATTACCGAATTTTAAACTTCCCGTAAAATTAAATTCACGACACTGTAAAATTCCCAAATTGGAAAATTCCCTCACAATAAAATTTCGGAATAATAAAGTTTCCGAATAATAAAATTTCCAAACGATAAAATTCCCGACAGCTTTAAATATTACCGTATTTTAAAATTCCCGACTAATAAAGTTCCTGGCAGAAAATTGGCTAACCATAAAATATCCGAACTAGAAAATTCCTGAATTTAAACAATTATTTATTCAAAAGACAGTAATCAAATATTTTTTATGTTTCAAGATTCAGAAATTATTGATTATATTTAAAATAACAATAATTGAACAAATATATATGTCTGGAAAACAATTTTCTTCTATTATTATCAATTTTACACTGTCTTTATATTAAAGCAGCTATTAAACTTAGATGTTTTAAATTATTACAACATTGAACTTCGCAAGTTTCTAGTACATTATATTGATATCCCCATGGTAATAATAATAAACCCCAAGAAACAACCCATAGTACATTTAACAAACCCCATTTCCGCTTCCTTCAACTACAGAAACTAAAAAAGATTTTTATTAAAAATAATCACGCCTGTCGCTTTTTCAATAGTCTGAAAAATATCCTCATTCTTAAAGTAATAATCTACAATTTCAAAAGTAACCCAAAGAACATCTGGCGAACCCCATCTTAGCGGCCTTCGACTAAAAAATTTGAAAATTGTTTAAATTGAAAAAAGTCACACCAACAAACTTGACGAGACTCTAGTATGTACACTAAAAGCCCCAAAGTAATAATCAACAACCCTAGAAAAGTCCCCCAATACATTTAATGAACCTTATGTCAACTACCTTCTACTAAAAACGTAAAAAAAATTTGATTGAAAATAATCACAACAATCGCCTTTGTAGTAATCTAGTAGATACCTCATCCCCGAAATAATAATAAAATATTTTAAAAAACTACCCCTGGTACATCCAATGAATCCCATCTAAGCTGCGTTCAATCAAAAATGACCAAAAATTAAAAAATAGAAAATCTTACATCATTTACCTTTTCAAGATTCTAATAGATATTTCTATCTAGGCAGTTATAATCAACAATTCAAAAATGCACTCACAGCGTAGTTAATGCATCAAATCTCAGCTGTCTTTGAAAAAATGAAAAAAAAAAAGAAAAATCAATATAATCACATTAGCCAACTCGGCAAGACTCTAGGAGATATTCATAGCAGCGCAGTTATAATCAGTAATCACAAACAACTGCAAACGGAATATAGCTATGCACATAGATTTATAACGTATGCCATTAATTTTAAATAAACTTATAAACCTATGTTAAAATCAATTATATCACTGGATGCCTCTCAGAAATGTCTCTACGCGTTTCATTAATTCAGCCAAAAAAATGATGTTTCAAACAAATACATTGTCATAGAACATTGTGCAATTATTTTAAATATAATTATTACTTACAAAACAATTTTGATAACTTTGTAGCAACGAGTCGGCGTGAAAAAGACAAAAGCAATAGTTAGTTTATTAATTATTGATTACTGAGAGTTTTGGGAAGTTACTTAATCATGAAACCTTTTGTTGGTATATGACTTGTTTGAATTTTTTATCTTTAAACATCAAAAACATGAAAAAATGTTTATGGAATTGAAATTATTTAAATAATTTAATTACCGGTATGGTTAAATAAACAACTGGAGGTAACAGAGTAATGGCACAAGCTTCAAAACCCCTATCACATTTAAGGAACCCCATCTCAGCTGCCTTAAGCGAAAAACGTCAACAAAATCTTTAATTCAAAATAATAATCATACTAATCGTCTCCGAAATGCGCTGGGAGTGATTTTTAGGGTTGTTGAATATAATTTTCGGTTTAAGGGTACAACTTAAAGCATTGTGAAGGTTACTGGCGTTACGATTTTTAATTATAAGATTTAGTGGGTGTTTTTCGTAAAAATTAAATAGTTGAATTCCCAACCAAAAAATATTAATTCTTATCAAAATACGTAGTAGTCGACATTTCAACCAAAGAATATTTAAATTTCAAATAAAAGACAGTCGAATTCAAACAAAGAAGACAAATTTTCAATTAAATTGTTGAATGTGCATTTACCGTAAATTGACATTTTTTAACCAAACTCTTATAGTTCGAATAAAATTTGAAATTTTTTCAACAGTTTCAGATTATATTAAAGTTTTTCATTAAAAATCCGCTAATTAAACCAAAATCATTAGATTTAAGAAAAGATTTACAATACTGAACAATTTTTTGTTATTTTACATTCATGCTCTTCGTCGGAAATTGTTGGTATTTTCAATGAAAATTATTAGATTGCGCACAATTTTTACAATTTTTCAACTTTAGGTTATGTTGGCGTTTTTCAAATGAAATTCGTATTAGATTAGATTGTTATATTGATTTCTATCAGAATTTAAACTTTTTATAAAAAAAATAATTAGATTTCAAAGAAGATTACTCACTTTTTAAAATTTTTAGGTAACATTGGTATTTTTCACAGAAAATTGAGATTTTAAAACAAAAATAATTATAATTTGAACACGATTTATAGCTTTATAGAATCTTTGAACAATTTTGGACTATGTTCAGTTTTTCTTCAAAAATTATTATTTTTAATTTGAAAAAAAATTGTGTTTAAAAATTTTTTTTTTTAATTTAAATTATTTTTCAAAGAAAAGCAATTGAATTTCAAAGAAGATTCACAATTTGGAACAATTTTTTATTGTCTTATGTGAGTCTTTTGCGTCGAAAATCAGTATTTTCGATTTAAAAAATCATATGATTTTTAATATTATCATTATTCTTCAGATTATCATTCAGAGTCATTAAATTCACAATTTTTATACAATTTTCGGTTTTTTTGGCATCTTTTTTAAATTTTTTTTTTATTGTCTTATGTTAGTCTTTTGCGTCGAAAATTGGTATTTTCAATTTAAAAAATCATATGATTTTTAATATTATCATTATTCTTTAGATTATCATTCAGAGTCATTAAATTCACAATTTTTATACAATTTTTGGTTTTGTTGGCATTTTTTCCCGGATCGGTACTTTTAATAAAAAATAATTGGATTTCAAAGAAGAAATTTATACTTGGTATTTTTAATTTCGCACAAATATAATTTAAACTTTTTGAAGCAATGTCCCGACTTTTCAAGAATTTTAGGCTATGTTGGCGTTCACACACCGGAAGTCAGTTTTTAGTAAAAAAATCACTAGATTTCAAATAATTTATTAAATTTTCAAAAAATATCATCTTGAACAAAAATTATTTGACTTTAAAAATTAAAATTAAAATTTCAAACAGGTTTTACTCATGATCGTATTTTTCGTCGGAAAATGTTATTTTTTAACAAAAATGCAATGGTGTGATTATTTATTAGGGTGGTCCAAATTTATATTTGTAAAAATTTGACCTTTAAATTTTTGTTATCGAACCCCTCCCCCCTTACCCAATTTTTTCGTTTTCTGAAAAAAATTTTATATATTTTTTTTGTTGTATATCGGTCAATATTAACTCGTTCCCATCGAATTTTGAAATAAAAATAGGAGTTTAAATTAGAAAAGCTCGTTTTTCGAAAAAAATTGAAGAAATAAGTACTTTTTATGAACTTTTTCTGAAATTTTCTATCCAAAAAGACGAATTTTCGACAAAACAGTTGAATTTTCGCCCAAAAAATATGAGTTTTTGTCAAAATAGTTGGACTTTCAACAAAATAGTTGAATACTCAACAAAATAGTATAATTTTCAATCAAGAGAGATTAATTTTGAACCAAAAATATAATAGCAATCTCTTCAAATAAAAATATTTAACTTTCGACCAAAAAGTAGACTAAAATCGATAATTTCGACCACGATTAGTTTCTCCAAAGCTTTTGACACAACCTAGTCACGCTATATGGTACCACATACCTATAAAGTAGCAATAAACCTAGACGAACCGAATGAAAAAATCGTTTTTCCATAAGGTGCAATGTGGGGTGTAGCCGTTTGTTCGCTCGGTACCCCTTGGGTTAGGACCTTGACTGACTTTTATGAATTTTTAAAAAATGAAAAAAAAAATGTATAATTTTTCAGTTCACACCCTCGAAACGGCGATTGGTTCAGGAATACAAAAATGTGTACAAGTCAAATTCGAAAAATTTTTTGCAATATGCCCTTTTGTTGCCCGACCCTTCAGTTCAAGAACATCTTCGAACCTGAAGGAAGTGATTGGCAATATTGAACAGAGGCTCATGGTCCTGTCAGCGTGACTGCGATGATTTGAGAGAGCGATCGTGAGAAGGAATGACAATAGGACTTTTTTGGCAGATGAAAAAGGTTCCTATCGCGGACTTGCAGATGGAAAAAACGAGACTCAAAATTATTGTGAGCCACCTAAGGCCGAGTAAATGGCCAGATATTGGTCGAGCATCTGGCTTACTCATAGATCAATTCAACTGGACACGACTTGGCTCCGTCTGAAAGAGGACCGAGTTGCACGTTTTCCTGTGATGAATAGTCTATCAGTCTCAGCCTCCGATGTAACTCGTATCCTAAAGAGGGCTACGAACTGGAAAGCGCGGAGTGTGGATGGGGTGTACAGCTTCTGGTACAAATACCTAGAGGTTTTGCACCCCGCCCTTGACGGGGTCCTTTGGAACATCTTGGAGAACGCAGATCACTTCCCCTCTTTTATGACACAGGGCGTAACGTTTATGTTACCCAAAAAGGTAGATACTGGTAGTCCTAGTGATTGCCGACCAATCACCTGCCTCTCGTCCCCCTACAAGTGTCTCACGGCTATCATTTCTGACTTATTCTATAAATATTGATGGGAGTACAACGTCCTCTCCAAGGAACGAAAAGGTTTTTGTTGAGGATCCCGTGGTTGTAAGGACTCAGTCACGATTGAAAATGTGGTTGTGTTGCATGCGAAACAGCAGCAACGCAATTTGTACATGGCCTAAATTGACTACCAGCAGGCCTTTCCCACATACGCCACGATTATTTACTTGAGGTCCTTAAGACATATAGGATCTGTGTGCACGTCATCCAATTTCTGGATCACGCTATGCACACGTGGTGCACAAGGATTGAATGTTTTAGTCGTCAGGTGATGAGGGATACCCGGTCCTTGCCCACCAAACGAGGAATCTTCCAAGGTGATTTATTCAGCGCACTATGGGTTTGTTTAGCATTGATCCTGTACATGGACAACATAAAGGTTTATTCAAGCCCGGAGTCGAAACTGAACAGCCTACTTAACATCTTGCTGCAGTTCTCATATGATATCAGGATGTCTCTGGGTTTAGACAAATGCGAAAAGCTGCATTTGTCTCGCAGAGAGATAAATGCTCCAATGATACTGGACGACTACGCTCTGATTGAGGCGATGACTGATCAAGAATCATACAGGTACCTTGGCATATTGCAAGCCAGGGGTCCGCTCCAATCTGCAATTTCAAAGAAGCTTTTTAGGGTCGCCTTAGTCTGATTCTGGCGTCTGGCCTCAGTGCGAAGAACATCACAAAGGCAATTAACATCTACACCATTCCTCTCTACCATACTCCATTGGTTGGGTCACCAAGTTCATGACGCCCATCATATCACACCGTTTGACTACTACTTATTGTTATGCCCTCCACTGATCACTCCTAGCCTCATTCAGTGATATTTCTTTATAGGGCCACCTGCTCATCATCCTTGAAAGCCCCACCCATTTATCAATGTTCATAAAACCACCCACTGATCATTTTATTTTGGACACGCCATTTTTCAACACCCACTAATCACACCCACTGGACACACCTACTGATCACACCCACTGATCACACCTACTGATCACACCCACTGAAGAACAGTATTTGAAAATTACCTATAGTCACGCCCACTGGTAAGACATATTAGGTATTAATTTCAGCCACGCTTTATTAACACGCTTGTTATGATTTCCTCAAATATACAGTTACTAATGATCTTTTATATCTTCATCCACTTGTCATTCTTCAGAGCCCCGTCTTCTGGTCAATCTTCATAGCCCAAGCCACTAAACATTCTTTGAAATCTCACTCAATAATCATTCTTCATAATTCCACGTACTGATTACTCCTTCTAGCCTCATTCAGTAAATATTCATTGTAGGTCCACCTACTAATAATTCTTTATAGCACCACCCATTTATCAATTTGTATAAAATCACCCAATGATCATTTTATTTTAGCTACACCCTATTGTAACACGTACCGATCATTTTATTTGGGACACGCCCTTTTTCAACACTCACTGATCACACCCATTAGACCACTAATAATTTTTGATATTCTTATAAATTAGCCATTCTTTATAGCTCCGTCTACTGATCAATCTTTATAGCCCCAGCCACTAAGCATTCTTTAGAATCCCACCCAACAATCATTCTTCATAATTCCACCTACTGATCACTCCTAGCCTCAATCAGTGAGCATTCTTTATAGGACCACCTTCTTATCATTCTCTAGAGCCCCACCCGTTCGTCAATATTTATAAAACCACCCACTGATCATTTGAGTTTGGACACGCCCTTTTTCAACACCCACTGATCACACCCACTGATCAAACCCACTAATCACACCCACTGATCACACCTACTAATCACACCCACTGAAGAACAGCATTTGAAAATTACCTATAGTCACGCCCACTAGTTAGACATATTGAGTATTCATTTTAGCCACGCCTCATTCACACGCTTATCATCAGGACACGAAACTGTCCAGACCATTGACAATTTTAGTGGCTGTAATATTCTCTGAAGAGTGACTAGTTCAGGCTAATCTCTAATTGTGTCAAATATAACCACATCCCTCTTTTCACACCCTCTCACCATGCCCACTAAAACCATACCCTTTGAGAAGTACATATAGTCACGCCCAAAAGCTAGACAGACTGTGTGTCTATTTTAGCCACGCCCTATTTCAAGACCATCTTACCACGCCCACCTAACCACATCCTTTGACAACTTATTGTTACGCCCTCCAGTTTTTTATTCCCATTCACTTGTTATTCTTTTGTAGCAGTGTCCTCTCATTAATCTTTATAATTTCAGCCACTAAGCATTCTATAGAATCCGACCCAATAATCTTTTTTTATAATCCCACCTACTCAACACTCCTAGCCTCATTCAATGATGATTCTTTATAGGGGCACCTACTTGTCATGCTTTATAGCCCCACCCTTTTATAAATTTTTACAGAAACACCCACTGATCATTTTGTTTTAACCACGCCCTATTTTAACACCGACTGATCACGCTCACTAAGCCAAAGCCTTTGAGTATTATTTATAGTGACGCCCACTAGTCAGAGTCAATTTTATAACAATATCTAAACGTTTTTGTAATGATTCCTTCTAAGAAACAAACAAATATTATTTCCTTAGAGGTATTCTCACTATTGATGTATATTCATTTTAATTTCGTAGATGGCTGTACAAAATATTTCGCATCGGATTTCAGAGAGATCTGATGACAAAAGATCTTTATTGCTGCTTGAAAGAAGATTCGAGCAAACACTTGGGAAATAACATGTCTAAAGCTTGGCACAAGGAGGAATAAAAAATCAGCGCAAAAACAAATGAGAGTCCCAGTCTGATAAGAGTACTAGTCGAAAGTTAGGGCAATCGATTTATCATCCTAGGCCTCTGCCTAGCATTTGACGCGATTTTCCTCTATTACTGATCTATTATCTATTACTGATATTATTATATTGATACTGATATTATTATACTGATCTATTACTGATATTACTGATCCACAGAAAATATACTATTCTTTTTTAATGCATATATCAATATCGTTCTACTTAGAATCATCCAAGTGGTGCTATTTGCTAAAGTACCTAATTGCTTGAGTAATCAGAACGAGGTGCCAACGATGGAGATTTTTGCCTGGGCTTCAGGTTTCATTGTATGTCAGAATTTGGATTGCATTCTGACTCACTATGTGAATCTAGCAGTATTTCACTTAGGAATGAAACTTCGGATTTGCTGCACTGCTCTTGTATACAGAAAATGCTTGAAAATATGTAAGGCCTCTCTAGAAAACAATGAGGCATCAGTAGGTCAGGTAAGAATTGTATATTGTATATTGTGTCTCCCAAAAGGTGCACATGAAACTTTGTCCAAGACTCGGTATTGGACAAAGTAAATTTATTAGCTTAAAAGTTATTTTCAAACAATAATATTAATGATTTAATAATCTGATAATTCGAATCCCGTAGATCATTAATTTTTGAAGTAACGACGTCTCTAGGTTTAATGGATTGGACCTATTCAGGCAGTTATTATTACGTTGATACTTTCTCAACAGATGAACGTCTCTAGTTTTGCAGGCACTTCTATCATTTTCTTGCTTATTCCTTTTCAAGGTGAGAGGAAAGAAAACATAATTTACAATCGAATACAAAATGAAAATAATATATGATTTCAGTATACTGTCGCAAGTGGGTACAAAATTTAGCACAAAAAGTGTCCTTAAGAACAGATAAGAGACTTTCATTGATGAATGAAATAATCGATGGAGTACAAGCAATTAAAATGTACGCTTGAGAAAATCATTTTTCTCAATTAGTTGACAAAGTTCGAGCGTGAGTAATTATTATTCAATATATTGTACTAATTAACTTCAGGTAATTATACAATTATACATATTTTTACTACAGGAAAGAAATGAGCTATTAAACAAATTTTGCTTACTAACACTTTTTTTAACTTGTTATTTGTAAAGGTGTCCGGTGTTTGGCAAGGTTATTAGTGGCTGTCAATCGCCTTGAAAATGTTCTAATCCGTGAAGAAACACCAGACTCAAGATCACAGAATATTAACGAACAAAACCCCAACCCTGAGAGTGTGATCCACATTGCTCGAGCATCTGCAAAATGGTCATCTAGTGATAAGAAAGACACATTACATAATATAAACCTGGCAGTTCAACGAGGTTCCCTTTCTGCAATAATTGGACAGATTGATTCTGATAAAAGTAGCTTTCTCCATGTCATACTCAAGGAACTTCCACTCACAAAGGGAACTATTGATGTGACCGGAAAGATTGGAAACTTATTCCTGTAACAAAAAAGGAAGGATTACATTTCTATAAAGTCGATGGTGCAAAACAAAATACGAATTTCGATATTTTTTTTGAACCAAAATAGTTTCTAGAAACTAGTTACCGTAACTATTTACTTTTTTGTTAACGACAGTGGTTAAGAATTACTTTTTTCAAATAAGTAACGACTTGATAACTAGTTACAGATTTTTCAGTTAGAGTAACTACACGCATAATTAATTTATGTCTGTTACATTTGAATTGTAGTTTACCAGAATTTTTAACGACAATCAATACATTGTATTGCTTTTTAAAGATTTTTTCATTTTCATCAAATCAGAAGATGAAAAGTCTCAATTTATACTCAATCATTTCTTGAGCTTAAATAATTGCGATTGGCAATTTTAGAGCATGAGTTTTCCAACAAGGAAACAAATTTTCAAACTGTCTGCTATATTATTTTAATTAATAATTCTAAAGTTAAATGGCGGTTCATTTATCGGAGTGCATTTAAGTAATTATAGACTATAATTAGAAAACGTATTATTCAGTGAAAAAGTGGAAAATGACTGGAAATTGAAGCGGTTAACGAATTAGTAATTGAGAAAAAATTTAAAATTCATGAATATTCAAAAAAAATTTTATCTTGAAAAAATTTCAAAACATTTAAAAAATGTAATTTTTTTTCAAGGTTTCGAAAAGTTAATTTCCTCAAGCTTTTGAGAGGATTTGAAAAATATATCTTTTTTTAAATTCCTGGTGAAATTCAAAATCAATTTCTTATTTGAAAAAACTAATTTTCAAAGAAAATCAAAATAACTGCAAATAATTAGAAATTATTTCCTAATATTTCAACAATTTTAATGGAAATTTATTTATTCTGCATGCTTCCAAAATTTTATGAAAGATCCTAGTATGTCCAATAGACATTCAATTGTTTGAAAAAAAGCAAACATAATTTATATCTTAAAAAGATTTAAATTGATTAATAAAATATTTTAATTTTGAAAAGTTTCGTTATAATTCAAAGTTCATGTAAAAAGAGAAAAGACTCCTTTATTGACAAAATAATTAAACTAATTATATTTTTGTATATTCATTGAACGTACCTTCTCATATGTCATCATACTTTACTTGATCACTTAAGATATTCCAGAAATATCACTAATGCTTCCTCTGTCGGAAAAAAATATATGAGCTAATTATTCATACTGAGAAAAGAAAGTGCTTAACAAATCCCAATTGAAGAACAGTTTCGGGGATGGTTTGCACTCGCCTTGATCGTCAATCGGAGGCCTCCAAACGTAAAGAGTTAGCGGCGTGGAACCTATTACGCAAAATAAGCGCGTCAGTTACCGTTTACTGCCCCTTTGTTGCTGCGCTGCTGATGTTTCACGCTTCGTTGAGCACCGCCTCTCGACCCCGAGGTGCTCTACTCTCACTGGGACACTGCGTGGGCTAGCAGTTCTAGAAATTCGAAAATGGGAGTTCCTTATACCGGAAGTTGAGCGTAGTTTTTATTTGCTTCTGAAAAAGTAAAAAATGTTGCATATCTTTAATGATGAAGATAGTTTTCAATTGATTCCCAATAATCCACGAAAATGCTTCAAAAAGGGACTTTTAAAATTTTATTCAGAATGAGAATTAATAATCACTTAGGTAATAATATTGAAAAATGTGATATTGATACAACGAGTACTAATCTCTCCTTAGCTTATGGCCTTGTTAAAGCTCATAAAACTGACTATCCTCAAATTATTGTTGATAATATATTTAATTCAATATGAAACACTTTAAATTCCTAAAATTTCAAGTCGACATATATTGCATTTTCAACAAAATAGTTAAATATTCAACCAAAAAAGATTGTCTACCCAGAGAGATGAATTTTCAACAAAAGAGGAAGAATTGAAAAAAAAAATAACTTTGAACCAAACAGTTGCATTAAGAACCAAATAGATGCACTTTCCAGTAAAAGAGACGAGTTTTCCAAAAAAATAGTTAAAGATTCAATCAAATATTAAAATTTTCAAGCCAAAAAGACGAATTATTTTTAAGGCGGTGGAATTTTTAACCAAAAAGTTACTTTTCAACCAAGAAAGATCAATTTTCAACCAAGAAGGATGCCTTTTCTACTAGTAAAGATGAATTCTTGATCCAAAAGGATGAATTTTTAACAAAATAGTTGAATTTTCGACTAAAAATGATGACTTTAACAAAATAGTTGAATTTTTGACTAAAAATGATGACTTTAACAAAATAGTTGAATTTTTGACTAAAAATGATGACTTTAACAAAATAGTTGAATTTCTAACCAAATAGTTGAATTTTCAGCATACAAAGATGCATTCTCAATCAAATGGTCGAAGTTTCAAACAAAAAAGAGTAAAATTCAATCAAATATCTGATCTTTTAAGACAAAAAGACAACTTTTTTAGAAGACACTTGAATTTTTATTAAAAAAGGTCATTTTCAACAGAGAAAGATGACTTTTCTACCATGAAAGATGAATTTTCAACAAAATTGTTATATTTTCAACCAAAAAGGTGAATTTTCGACCAAAAAGATTAATGTTATATAAAAAAAAAATTGCCAACCTATCCAATATACAGAATAAAGTTTTAATCAAATATGGAATAGTTAAATTTTCAGATGAAAACATATTTTTAACAAACAAACAAAATTTAACAAAGTTGTTAAATTTTCAACCAAAAAGAAGAATTTTGATAAAAATACATGAATTTTCAACAAAATTATTTAATTTTAGGGCCAAAAGATGGATTCTCTACAAAAAAGTTGAATTTTCAACCCAAAAATATGATTTTCCAAACAAAAAGTTTAATTTGTAACCAAATAGTTTAATTTTCTACTAAATTGTTGAATTTGCTACCAAAAAGATTAATGTTCTATAAAAAAAGACGAATTTTCAACTTATCCAATATACGGGATAAAGTTTTAAACAAATATGGAATAGTTAAATTTTCAGATGAAAAAATATTTTTAACAAACAAAAAACCAAATTTTAATTAAATTTTTAAATTTTCAACCAAAAAGATAAATTTTCGGCCAAGAAGATTAATTTTCCACTAAAAAGACGAATTTTTAACAAAATATATGAATTTTCAACAAAATGATTTAATTTTTAAGACAAAAAGACTAATTATCTACAAAAAAGTTGAATTTTCAACACAAAATTATGATTGTTTAACCAAAAAGTTTAATTTTCAACCAAATAGTGTAATTTTCTAATAAATTATTGAATTTTCTACTAAATTGTTGAATTTTTACGCCACAAATGTAAGTTTTCTATAAAACAGAATTTTTAACATAAAAGTTCATTTACAAGAATGAACAAAAATTTTATCTTTCATGATTACTTCAACATTTGCTTCTTATTTTGCACTAATTTTTATTCTCAGTTACCCTGAAAAATGTATCATTTCAATAAATTTATATTATTACAATTCATAATATGCATTGGTATTGAAACATACGTAAAGGCTTAATGTAGGGTTAGGACATGGAGGCTCGATGAAGGTTCTAATTACAGCCTACTTTAAGCCTACAAGTGGAGAAAATGGAAATATGTACCACTTGGGAGGCCTTGAGTAGGATGTAAATGTACATAAATAAGTCCTCCTTATAGCTTCTTTAAGCCTAAGAAGCTGCAGACTTTAGAGACTTAAAGTAGGCTTAAAATGTTGATTCGGGCACCTATAAAATTGAGACTTCCAAAGGTTATTTACATGGAAAAGGATTTAATATCCAATCAAGAAAATATCGTCACAAATACAGAAGATACAATATTTTCTTGATCAAACGACATATTTTTCCCCGAAGAAAATGTGCTAGAAAAAAGAAACCTGATTTTTTGTTTGTTTGCGCACATTTTTCTTGAGACAAGACAAATATTCTTGCATCATAAAAATATTATATCGTCTATATTTGTGCCGATATTTTCTTGATTCAATTCAATTTTTTTCCGTATAAAATAGGTAAAGTTATTTACTGAAGTCAGCATATCAATTATTTTTAAATAATTTTTGGATCAGGGCAGCTGCAAATGATTGAAAATGATTTGTCTGACAGCTTCATGTAATATCTTAACCTTATTGTAGAACAACCCTTATGAGTTTAAGTTTTGTAAGTGTCTACTAAATTATGTGCATTTTTTCAAAGTGATTTCAGTATGAAGAAAATTATTGTTGGGCAAGTATCTGATGGATTCTGATTCATGTGTTATAATTTTTTGAAATTTTAATTGTAAAGTATAGTTGTTAATTATAATTTCTCTACTGGCTTTACATATAAAAGTGTACCTCATTTTCTGCGTTTGCAGAAAAATAAAAAATAACAGAAAGTGGTCTTTTGCGGATTTTATCGGTAAGAACAAAAATGAATGTTTTTTCTTCAAAAAATTCAAAAATTTTTCCTGTAACAAATTTTCGAATATAAAAAACGTTATACAAACTTGTAAACTGTATTATTGTTTCAGTTTGGTACGAACATTGATTACAACGTATCAGGTGTTTGTGAAGACGCTTCAAAAAAACATTCACCGGTACATAATTTTGATCAAAGGGGACATAAAGGATAAGCTTTTCATCAAAACTGACGGATGTTACATTCAAATTTCGGACTGCGCAATTCCAATTACGGCATTCAATTCATTGTACAAATTGCACTTTGCGCTGAACGTCCATTTTGCTCCCTCATTGACATTTTTTTTCAATAACTTTATAGAGCATTACCTCTACGAAACCTCAAAGGCTGTTAAGAATTCGAGTAGATCGATAGAAACCTGATATGAAAGTTTCTATTCCTTCCAAATTATTTTTAAAAAAGTTTCTCGCTTGTTTTTTGAACGCGTTATCTTGTTTTAAAGTCAGCAGTGATTTTTAATAGTACTCATGCTGTACGTACCAACAATTTCCGACGGTAGTTATCTGTCAAAGTTTCACCTAGAAATGGAAATTTGTATCTTTAGTCACATTTTTCATGATTAAACACAAATTCAGGTTATAGAGACTTTTTAAAAAAAATTCCAGAGCTTATAAAAGTTCTTGCTTATTGGGCCCTCTGCGAAGTATTTGCGATATATAGGGGCCGACATGGCTTATGAGAAAGACCGACCTACTTTTCGTTTTTGGACCAATTTTCGATTCTCAAATTCCACTCTCTGCATGGTGCAAGGAAGTGAGTGAGTGGTGACCGTAGTCTTTTGTCTCTTACTTATTATATTAGAGAATTTTCCGCGTAATTCAAATATTGTATTTTCAAATATCGTATATTTAAAGAGAAAAGGGGAAAAAGGGGAAGTTTTTTGAGAATAGGGGAAAAAATTGAAATTTCAAGAGTTAATTAAATACATAAGTAAAATAAACTTACAAGTAAAAGTTTCCATATTGGTCCGCTCTCACGCCAATGGTCAATCCGACTATAATAGCTGGAAATCCATAACCCATAGTATAATAAAAGCGCATTTGGCCATGATTAACGTCTCTCATTTCTGTTAACATTCTATACAAATGAACAGAATCCACCAGAGTCCAAGCGAAAGCACTCAGCCAAGCGTAATGTAAGCCAATGGCAGTCAATTTGCACGTAAATTCATTCGCAATCAGTGGATTTCTCGCTTTCAAAGCGATCAGATAGAGCAATTCACCCACAAAGACACAGAAAACTAAATTCTTGTGGATGCTATTGGAATTGGTTGCAGTGCCGCGAATAAGAGCCAAAATAAGTAAAGCTGATAGCAATAATGGCAGTGCGAGCATGAAGGCACTGTAACTCGTCACATCCTCCAGCAAGGATGGCTCTGGCACGTATTCCAGATCTAAAACGTCGGTCAATACCGCAAATGTAGATAGAGTTAGACACGAGCAGTTGATCATCTTCCCTGATGTTAAAATCGTATCATCGTCGACCTCAGTAGTACAACCCATTCGACTCCATTCGCCAAACCTAGAAGAAATTAACAAGTTCATTAATAATAATCAGTGGTGTAGTCCTAAAGAAAAAGTTCCATATACTTCGTTATCAGTTTTGAGGGGACGGGGGGCGGGGGCTAAAAATTAAGGTTGGAAACAAGGAGGGAGGGCAAGGGGTTATAAGTGAAAATAACCAGCTATATTTTTGGGTAAAAGTTCATTTTCTTATTGAAGAGGCTACTATTATATTTTTGGTTCGGAATTCATCTCGTTTGGTTGAAATTTCTATTTGATTGAAATTTCGTAATTTTGTTAAAAAGTAATCTTTTTTTTTTATCCAAAATTCAATTACTTTGTTAAAAATTCATTTTTTTAGTTGAAGGTTTATCTCTTTGGTTGAAAATTTATTTTTATGAAAATTCGTTTCATGTTTGGTTGAAAATAAATTTTTTAAACTGAAAATAAACTATTTAATTTTTGGTTAAAACTGTATCTTTTTCAGGTAACAATGTAACCATATGGTTAAATATTTATCTTTTTCATTTTAAAGTTCAACCTTGTTGTTGAAAATTCCTCTTTTTTGATAGAACTTTAATCTTCTTGGTTGAACATTGATCCTTTTTTGTTAAAACTGCAATTGTTTGGTTGAAATATTAAATGTTATATGCTTTGTTGACAATTCATCCTTTTTGGTTGAAAAGTCGATTATTTGACTTAAATTTGAACTAGTTTGTAAACAAATTAATTTTTTTCATTAAGGATTCATAATTACAGTTGAAAAATCAACTATTTGCTACTGAAAAACTTTTATGTTACAAATTCTACTGTCTTGTAGAAAATTCATCTTTTTGGCTTGAAAATTCCACAATTTAGTAGAAAATTAAACATTTTGGTTGAAAAATCATATTTTTGGGTTGAAAATTCAACTTTTTTGTAGATAATTCATCTTTTTGGCTATAAAATTATGTAAATAATTATGCTGAAAATTCATGTATTTTGTTCAAAATTTGTCTTTTTAGGTAGAAAATTAATCTTCTTGGTCGTAAATTCATCTTTTCTTTTTAGTTTTTGTTTAATTCATCTTGAAGTCGGCACTTTATCAAATTCTTTTAAATTTCCTACAATTTTTCGAAATTCATTTCAAACTTACTGAATTCAATGCATTTTTTCGCATTTTTAATTTGTCTTAAGTCCCCTACTAAAATGATTAAAAAAATTTTTTAAAATGTTCAACAAAAAATTTAGTTAAATTCTCACTTAAACAATTTACTTTTCGAAAAAAACTAATTTACAACCTTGGTTGAAAATTAGTTGAAAATAAACAAAATACAACTTTTTGATTGAAAATCTGTTTTGGTTGAGGATACAATTATTTTGTCGAAAATTCCTATTTTTTTGAGGTATTCAATTTTTTTCAAATTAAAATCTTTTTTGGTTAAATAATAAACTATTATAAATCTTTCGTTAAGCCGTCTAATTATTTTATACAGATATTTTGCAACATTAATTAAATATGAATAAAATAAAGAAAGAACTATTTGGTTTATTCTGTTTCATCAAAAAAGTAATAGGCGCGCGCTTTAGCGCGCGCAAAACTACTAGTATGATTTATTTTCGGCTGCTACGCGCTCTGTGGAGATTCCAGACTTCCCTCAATTTTTTATTTTGTTAAAATTGAAGGCAAGGAATAAATTATCCGGCTATATTATTGTTATTAGTGTTCTCTGTTTGAGCTCTCGTTGCACTCGAATTTGAAAAGTGTCCATTAACGCCTCCTGAAGTAGAGATGGAAAGGGGTGAAGGTGAAAGAAGTACCACCGCCTCGAGGGACATGTTTGCTAATTATGCAAAATAAATAGAGGCACGCGCAAATTCTTACGCTTCTGCTTTCTTCCCTCTATTTCTGCTGATTGTGAGGCGCACGCGATTTCGAGGGACCGGCAATTACCGATCTCACGCGGTAGGAAAATTCGCCTTGCTCGGCGCATCTCACGCCCCTCGCAAATCGAGTCTGACTTCTTTGGGATGCTTCTGGACCAAGCGAGCTTAGAGAAGATGAAACAGATGAAGAAAGTGGATTCAAATTGTTGTTCCAACACTTGAAATTGTCCCAAGTACCCTATATAGGGCCTATCCCATTTCCAGCTCTATTACACAATGAGTATCCTATCCCATTTCCAGCTCTATGACCCAATAAGTATCATATCCCATTTCCAGCTCTAAGGCCCTACAAGTATTCTATTCCATTTCCAGACCTATTACCCTTCAAGTACCGTAACCCTTTTACAGCTTCATTATCGCATTAGTATCACATCCCATTCCCAGACCTATTAGCCTGTAAGTATCGTAGCCCATTTCCAGATCTATTTCCCTATAAGTCTCCTATCCGATTTTCAGCTCTATTACCCAACAAGAACCCTATCCCATTTCCAGCTCTATTACCCAATAAGTATCCTATCCCATTCCCAGCTCTAATACACTACAAGTATTACATACCATTTCCAGACCTATTACCCTGTGAGTACCGTAGCCCATTAATAGCTTTATTGTCCCATAAGTATCCTATCTCATTTCCAGACCTTCTACTCAATGAGTATCCTATCCCATTTCCAGCTCTATTACCCAATGAGTATCATATCCCATTTCCAGCTCTAAGGCCCTACAAGTATTCTATTCCATTTCCAGACCTATTTCCCTTCAAGTACCGTAACCCATTCACAGCTTTATTATCGCATTAGTATCACATCCCATTCCCAGACCTATTAGCCTGTAAGTATCGTAGCCCATTTCCAGATCTATTTCACATTGACTTGAGTGTTGGACGTTAAATGGGATTTTGAATTTGATTTCAATCTAATTTAAGATTCTTAAATTTCAAAATAAAATTAGTTAAATACAGTATTTTGATGTTTAACATCGTTCTCATAAATATTTATTTCCAAGATTCGTCATTTCTTTCTCGCTATAATTAATACTTTCAATGTAAATTTAGAACTACACTCTTCAGCAGAGCGAAGGAAAAATGCTAAAATTAATCGAATCGCTTGAGCTAAGGGATAACAATTTGTAGTCTGACATGCAAAACAAGTTAAGAAACAAATTTGAAATCTGTTAATATCTTCTGTTCTCATTTTTAAATTTGCAATACTTAAAATTTTGAAAATTGAAAAAAAATGTGCCTTCTTTAAAATTTTTTGAAAATGTACCTGAAATGTCTTCAGCTTGAATCAAAGAAACATGTTATTATTTTTTATTCGTGGGAAACATTTGTTTTCGTGTTGTATATAACGTCCTGAAATCGCACAAAAAATATCAAATCCCAAAAATCCTAAATCTTGACCAAAGTTTTTTTCCGAAAAAGCACAATGATACAATTTTTATTTGGTTCAAAAGCTAAATAAATTTCAGTTTCAACATATTCAACATTTTTTTTTAATGTGTGCGTATTTTTTAATGTGCGTATTTGTAATCGTTAAATGTCACTGATTAAAATTTTTTTCACTTTTGTCGAATGCCAACCCACAATTTTTTTCCCCCTCGGCTCCAACGATTTGATTTGTTTTAGCATTTTCACTTCGCCCTAATCTGCAGTGCTTTAATTATTATTCAATAATGGGTACACTTACTAATTTCAGAGAATTTTCCGCTTAATTCAAATACTGTATTTTCAAATATCGTGTATTTAAAGAGAAAAGGGGAAAAAGGGAAAGTTTTTAGAGAATTGGGGGGAAAAGGGGAATTTCAAGAAAAAAGGAGAAACTAAGAAAAAAAGGGGGAAGACTGTGCACCCTGAAATGGATTTCTCAGCATTTGCGACTCAAGGGGGTATTTGGGGGGGGGCTAATTAATATAAATCCAGATTTTTGCACAGATCTTGAGAAAAGTCTATTTAACGTCATTTGCAAATTCAGTAAATTTCAGTTAAAAATTGTAAAGGAAAAAGTGGAGGTAGTATTAAGAAAGTGATCGAAATGGATTTCTCAGCATTTGTTACTCTTGGGGGTATTTTTAGGGGGGAGGCTAATTAATTTAAATCCAGATTTTTGCACAGACCTTGAGAATGGTCTATTTAACGTCGCATTCAATTTCAGTAAATTTCAGTTAAAAATGGTAAAGAAAAAAATGGATGTAGTATTAAAAAAGTGATCGAAATGGATTTCTCAGCATTTTTGAGTCTTTATTCATAATGTGTCCCCTAAGGGTTTACATGACCTTCGTTTCTGACAAGACCATCTACAAATGTTATATTATCTTATCCTTACTATTTACAAATATTTACAACTATTTACATCAACTCTTATATCTATCTCCTTACTTCTATACTCATATAGCGCAATTTTATTGTCAGAAGAGTGAGCGAGCGATCGAAAGCGAGAGACTGAGTGAGTGAGAGTGAGCGCGTGAGATTGAGCGCATCCGTATCTTAATCTACTTTTACTATTACATAATAACTACCTGTAACTACTTACAGGGACTTCCGTTTCCGGCATGAAAGTGTTTGGTGGCGGTGATAGTGTGGTGCAGATTTTATCGAATTTGAAGTGGAAATAACGATGAAGCTTATTAAGAGAGTATTTGCCGGCGAAGCGCGTAATAGCGAGTACACGAAGTGCGAAAACCTAGACGAACCGAGCTTCAAGCGTCAGGTAAATGTGTCCGAGCGCGTAGCGCGAGGGGAATATATTATCGAGCGCGAAATGAATACCAAATCGAGCGCGAAGCGCGAGATCGAACAGGTCCGCGCCCTAGGCGCGTTCAAACTTGCGAGCCGCGCGCGATGAGAATGTGCCCGCAGAGCGGGAAGATTTTTTAATTTTAAATTGGCCGCCATTTTAGTTTTAATAGTGAAACAGGCCGGAGTTTCACTAGTGCTGATAGCCCAATTGTACAAAAAGGAGGCCGTGGTAATATGATTGTCTGCGAAGACCACTTGATAATCAGATTACCACGGCTTCCTTGTTGTACGATTGCGCCATCAGCGCTATACCAAAAGTAAAATCTATTTTTTGTGCCACAAACCAATATGAAAATCATGCGAAATTCATTAGCGATCGTTTTTTGAAAGCTCAGGCAATTGATGGTACGAGAGGATTTCATTCCTTCATACCGATCAATAGCCATTATATCCGTTTCAAAATATATTCTGCTGCTCCTGACGCGACATCAAAAATATTTCAGATAAAAAAATCTGCTCCTAAGCAAAAATATTTTAAGCCAGAGAGAAAAATAATTGAGTAAATGGGAATGCGTGAGACTGCAGCGTTTCAGCTGTGCATTGTGTAATGACAATGTACGCACTACCCGCCTAGCTGCTGCACGGTACAAGCATTCGACTGTAATGCTTCTCTTTAGATATTTATAACTAGCGAACCAGATGAGTGTCCATCAAGTTTTTTTTTTTTGAAACGAAAGATAAAAGAAAAAGGAATATTAATCTGAGCAAAAATTGAAAATTAAAAATAGCGAAATTCGTCAAAAATCGAATCAAAAAATGTTTTTGAGTTTTATTTGGTGAAAAATTTTATTTTGATCCATATTTTATATAAAACAGCATTTTTTTACAAAATTCTTATAATTTCTATTGAAATCCGAAAAAAATCGTCGGAAATATTACAATTAAAAAAAAAAGTTGAACCATAAAGTACCACAAAAACACTGGGTTTCATTGAAATCGATGAGATGGCTGCCACTATTGATTTTATTGAAGTAGAAAGCGTCATAAAGCAAGTAATTTAAAACTAAGGTGACTCGTTGTGGAGGTTGTCTTGTTCGTTGCTATGAGATAGTGATCCGACCGGAAGAGGACAGAGTTTCTTAATACAACGCTTGTATTCTCCCGTGTCGGTTTTCACAGTAGCTACTCGGACGATGGCATCTGGATTAGGGTGAGCGGAGACAATGCGCTCGAGTTTCCACTGAAGAGGTGCAGGATTGTCTTCCCTAATGAAAACTATAGTTCTCAGTTTGGTTGGTTGGCTGGACCTAGACTTCCATTTAATGTGAACTGTTAGTTGTTGCAGATATTCCTTCTGCCATTGGTTCCAAAAATGATGGCGCAACTTTAGAGCGTGCTGTTGGGCTGAAAAGCGATTAGACATTGTATCCTCGAAGTCCAGCTGGGGGAAGCTAATAAGGGGACCACCAATTAGAAAATGTTGAGGAGTCAAGGGCTGCAGGTCATTGGGATCGGAAGACATAGGAGACAGCATGCGAGCATTCAAGATGACTTTAATTTCTACGATACAAGTTTCTAGTTGCTCGAAAGGCAATGATGCGTCACCTATTGCGCGAGTCGAGAGAGGAGAAGGCAGTTTGCAAGGGAGTTGACCAGGAGGTTAAGCGATTTCTTAGATTTCAGAAGTTTTGTGCGTTTAAGGATTTCAGTAAGACACTCAATCCTGGTACTGGTATGACCAAGGTTTGGCGGACTGTTCGGGCCCTGGCCTCGTAATCGACTGCGAGTAACACTGGTATAGTTACGGATCAGAATTCTCCGGAATTACAAAAACTCCAGGATGATCTGGTGGCCTCTCATATTCCTCCTGTGTAAATTCCCCTTGTGTTTGCTATTGACGAGTCTGATCCTATGAAAATGCCTTTCTCCAAGCTTGAGCTTGAAGTGGCTCTCAAACCCTGTAAGGCGAGGACCTCTCCAGGGTTGGATGGTATTACTTATGAGATTATAAGGGGCTTCTCCTCAGGTGTTTTAGATTTGATCTGGATCCTCTTTAATATGATGTTTTCGACTTCTATATATCCTGAAGTCTGGATGGAAACACTGGTGATTTTCATTCTAAAACCTGCTGGGAAGGGATTTCGCCCAATAACTCTGACCTCATGTATGGGTAAGCTGTTTGAGAGGCTTGTTCAGAGACGTTTGAAGTTTTTGGCCAAGAAAAGGAACTGGATAGCCAGGTTTCAGTATGGCTTTCGTCGAGGTAGATCGGCTCTTGATTGTGTGGCCTTAGTTGCTTATGAGGTGATACAGGGACTGGGTGAGGCGGAACCTACCATGGCTCTTCCTATTGACATAAAGGGTGCCTTCAATGCAGTTCTTCCGGGGGTGCTCATAGATAATCTTAGGGAACTGGGTGTCCCAGCTAGAATCCTAAACTTTGTCTCATTTCTGACGGCTAAGAGGAGGCTCTTTTTCTCCTCTGATAGAAAGGATCCGAGGATGTCTGGTGTGGGGTTCCTCAGGGTGGGCTTTTATCTCCAATCCTGTTCAACCTTGATCTTGGAAGGCTTGAGGATTGTCTCCCGAGCTAAGTGAGGGCCTGGCAGTATGCAGATGACCTGTTCTTGATGGTTAAAAATCGGGACATAGGGGCGGCCTTGGAACTACTTCCAGCTACGGTCAGCTTTGTATCTTCACGAGAGGTCGTGTTGTTCTGGAGCAGATCACACTCGTAATTGAGGGGCAGGTAATAAGCTGTCAATCTACCTTCATGTACCTGGGGGTTGTGTTGGACATGCAGCTTACATGGGTTCCGCACATTAAATACATTGCGGGCAATGTACTTCGAGCAATTAATGTTTTACGGGTTATTGCAAAGGTTTCATGGGGTGCCGACCCATCCACCCTGGAGGTGGTATATAGAAATCTGGTCAGAGCTTGCTTGGAATGGGGTTGCCCGCTATTTTCGCGTGCTAACTCCTCTGCACTAAGTATCCTGAACAAGGTACAGTACCAGGCTCTGAGGGTAATTCTTGGCTGCATGACATCTAAGACTCTTATCCCGGTTCTTCTACCGGAAGCTAATGAGCCTCCCATCAGTATTCGTAGAGATATGCTTTCCGAAGCTTCCTGCTACGAAATTTCTCATGGCGTAATAACCCAATGACCCCAAGACTTCAGTTAATTACTGAAAATTGTAGGTCGGAGTATCTCCGTCAGAGTAGAGGGAAAAGAAGAACTTTTAGGGTTCGGTCAGTAAAAACAGGTGCTTCTCGTTCTGTAATGCCAGCCTATTTTGATAGTGAATGGGAGGACCTCATCTTCGAGGCTGAAATCGATCTCGATTCCGGGGTTGTATTCAATCACTCTATGTGTTCTTAAACATAAGGTAATCAATCACATTGTCATTTGTTCCTGTATATCATGCAGTTTTTAATACTTAAAACGATCAATCACACTGTTACTTGTTTATGAATTTCATACAGTTCGAAAAAATAAAATGATCACTCACTTTGTCATTTGTTTCTGAATTTCATACAGTTGTTAAACATAAGACGATCAATCATATTGTTAATTGTTCATGAATTTCATACAGTTCTAAAAAATAAGGCGATAAATCACATTGTCATTTTATTCAGAGATTCGTGCAGTTATAAAACATAAGACTATTACTCAGATTTCATTCGTTTCTGAATTTCATACCGTGGTGAGACATAAGACGATCAATCACATTGTTACTTTTTCATGAAATTCATAAGGCTCTGAAACATAAGGCGAATAATCACATTATCATTCGTTTCTGAAATTCACGCAGTTTTAAAATATAATACGATCACTGACATTTCATTCGTTTCTGAATTTCATACAGTTCTAAAATGTGAGGCGATCAAACACATTATCATTTGTTTCTGAAATTCATTTAATCCTTATAAAAAAAATGGATTACTCACATTTCATTCGTTTCTGAATTTCATACACTTGTGAAACATAAGACGATCAATCACATTGTTAAGTGTTGATGAATTTCATACAGTTCTGAAAAATAAGGCGATAAATCACATTGCCATTTGTTTCTGAAATTCGTACAATTCTTTAACATAAAGCGATTACTCATATTTCATTCGTTTCTGAATTTCATACAGTTGTGAAACATAAGTCGATCAATCACATTGTTACTTGATCATGAAATTCATAAAGTTCTGAAACATATGTATGCGACTAATGAAATTGCCATTCGTTTCTGAAATACATGCAGTTTTAAAACATAAGACGATCACTTGAATTTTATTCGTTTCTGAATTTCATACAGTTGTGAAGCCTAAGACGATCAATCACATTGTTACTTGTTAAGGAATTTCATACAGTTCGAAAACATAAGATGACCACTGACTTTGTCATTTTTTGCTTAATTTCATACAGTTGTGAAACATAAGACGATCAATCATATTGTTAATTGTTTATGAATTTCATATAGTTCTAAAAAATAAGGCGATAAATCACATTGTCATTTGTTTCTGAAATTCGTACAATCCTTGAACATAAAACGATTACTCACATTTCATTCGCTTCTGAAATTCATACAGTTATATAACGTAAGGCGATCACTCATATCATTATTTGTTTCTGAAATTCATGCAATCCCTATTAAACATAAGACAAGTACTCACATTTCATTAGTTTCTGAATTTCATACAGTTGTGAAACATAAGCCGATCAATCACATTGCTACTTGATCATGAAATTCATAAAGTTCTGAAACATGTGTGATGCGGCTAATGACATTGCCATACGTTTCTGAAATACATGCAGTTTTAAAACATAAGACGATCACTTACATTTTGTTCGTTTCTGAATTGCATACAGTTGTGATGCATAAGACGATCAATCACATTGTTACTTGTTAATGAATTTCATACAGTTCGAAAACATAAGATGACCACTGACTTTGTCATTTTTTTCTGAATTTCATACAGTTGTGAAACATAAGACGATCAATCATATTGTTAATTGTTTATGAATTTCATATAGTTCTAGATAATAAGGCGATAAATCACATTGACATTCGTTTCTGAAATTCATGCAATCCCTGAAAATAGAGTGATTAGCCTAGGAAAAATCAGAATATTCCTATTTTTTTGTTTTATTGTATAGTCATTTTTCAGCTCGCTAAAATGTTTAAAAATTTCTTGTTAATGTTATGTAAAAGTGATAAAACTGTGAGTCTACTCTAAGGATTCACCTGCTTGGCGAAGTTATGAGTTATTTATGATTTTATGGCGTGTTCGTGCCTTTATCCGGTTTGCCGAGTTCTGCCACTCTCTTTAGGGTGAATTTGTATTCCGAATTTCCAATAGAATAGGTTCGACTTAGCCGTTTATGACAGTCGCCATAAACGCTTCACCTGTATATTGTACGGGTGAACCTATAGTTAATTCATCAGTTCTTATCCATTTTTTAAGCCCCTTTGTTTAATATAAAGCATTGACCATTTTAGTTGTTCTTTTCCAAATTTATTCTGAGGGGTTTAAAGTATACTCTGCAAAAATTTCACTCCAGACAAAATTCACCAAAGTTTCCTCTACGACCAAAGCATGCAAAGCGTTCACTAAAGTCTACAAATATTGAAATTTTGGTAGATTTCTCCTTGTTGTAGAATTGTTACAAAATATTTCCGAAATATGAAAAGTTGACTGAATCCATCTTGAAATCTCGGAAAACAGATAACTCCAGCATTGAATAATGTGGTTCATAAATTCTTATGAAAAATTGAACTTGAAAAAAAATTGTATTTTCATATGTTAAACTCCATAAGAAGACAATTGCTTTTAGCTGAAAAATGACTACAACAAAACACAAAAATAGGCATATTCTGATTTTTCCTAGGCTATACGAATTTCCAGGCGCCCATGAACATTTAAACAGTCGCTTTTTTTGGACCACTCTAATATATATAATATATAATTTTATATATATAATATTTATAATATTTTTATAATATATAATTTTGTCTGATTAAAAAATAAATAAGGTCAGCAACGATGTCGTAAATAACGTCGCAAACGATATCGTAAACGACTTCGTAAACGATATCGTAAACGACGTCGTTTAATATATAAATATTATAACCTGCATTTTGCTGATTATTTTTATTTTCAATAATTTGACTCTTATTTTTAATTTAATATGGACTCAGAATGAGTCCGAGAATTGCCTGAAGGGCGCCAGATAGTTTCCCTACCTTAAAACAATCAAAATGCAAATGTAATTTATTTTATTTCAAACTTTAATTTTCAATTTTATTTTCATTCATTACTCTAGTTTGCCTGATAGCTCCAGCAGAGTGGGCCGGTAAGGAATAACGCAGAGGGTTAGAATAAATTCAAATCACACAGTTTTCTATCCACTTTAAATATAATTAGATTACGTTAGAATTCAAGACAATATTTAACAACCAAAAATTACAATGAGTGGGCTTTCGCCCCACTCAACAAGAGATACTGTCTGGAAACGTCAACATCTCGCACCGCGTGACAAGTACCGTCATTTTGGATCGCGACAAACTTTCCTTATTTTGAGTGGTCCGAGTGACCACTTGACCTGGGACGAGCGGATCATCGTACAGTGTTTTGAGTTCCTCTTTGGTACCTTCCCCCAACGTTAGGAGCCAAAAGAGTCCGGTCGTTACCGATCATGTACGAAGCTGACAAGAGTCGATTGGCGCGCAATTTTAATGCCTGCATTTAAAGTCTGATACCATTCGCATAGTTCATATATTAATTTAGAAAGAAAAGTATTTGTCTTTTTTCAAAATGTTTGTAATTATTGATTCATGCTAATTATGTATATATTCAACTTTACGACATCCTGTGTTCATGTCGTTAAGGTGTCTTTACGATATCGTAAAGACGTCGTACGATCTGACGATGTCTTTACTACATGGACATAGGATGTCGTAAACTTGTCGTAAAGATGTAGTAACGATGTCGTAAAGACGTCGTCAAATTTGGTACCCACTGGGTAAAGACTTCTTAACGACATGGACATAGGATGTCGTAAAGTTGTCGTAAAGATGTCGTAACGATGTCGTAAAGATGTTGTAACGATGTCGTAAAGACCTCGTCAAATTTGATGCCCATTGGGGAATTAAAGTGAAGGTGTGGTTTTTGGTATGTGACAATTTTTATGGATTCAGAGTATACCTGAAGTGATCTCAACGACAGTAATTTTACCAATGTAGTTACTGTCTGATTCTATAAGATTTTAATTTGCACGTGAATTTGATGCCAAAA
Organism: Andricus grossulariae; assembly: GCA_011634705.1. Classification (NCBI taxonomy): domain Eukaryota; kingdom Metazoa; phylum Arthropoda; class Insecta; order Hymenoptera; family Cynipidae; genus Andricus; species Andricus grossulariae. Next base: position 152,894,689 of record JAABKJ010075445.1, on the reverse strand, counting down.
TATTATCTTATTTTTTCCAGTAAAATAAACTTTATTTATTTCTGTCAGTATTGTTTTTGCTATATTTCTTATGCAACCTTAATTTAAACTTTATTATCTTTATTCGTAGTATACAATTATAATTTTATACATTTCTTTTTTTTGCCAGCTACAAAAAAAAACTTTTGCTTAAACACCTGGAAGGCTTGGTAAGATAATAGTAATGATGTTTTTTTTTACATTAAAGTGAAGAGGATTTCCTCCTATTATAAATGTCCTTTTTATATAGTTTTATCTTATATATTTATACCTTATATATTTTTCTATGTTCATTTTTATTAAACATTAATTTTAATTTCGTATTCATAAATTGTATAATAATATCGACGTAATATTAATGTTACAAATCCTCCCCAAGGGGCTGTAGCACCTTGTAGTTGGTGGGGAGGCCTAAGCGTGTAGGACATGGGGGTCAAAAGGACCTCGGCCTGCATGCGTATGGATATGAATGAAAGAATCCCTATAAACGGGCTCTCCTGGTATGCGTGATTACGGTATGGTAGAAGGGTGAAACAGCCTAGCTAACATGGGTCTTCTGGATCCCTGGGTTGAGGCCCCTCCTGGACCGTTTTACAGCTTTGAAATCGGGACATGAATGACCTGCGGCCCGCATGGCGACCAAGAAACAGCTCTCCGTTTGTTGTGGTGGTCTGCAAGCGGATACTTGTACATTGATTGTCTCACTCACTGCGACCCCCCCCCCTGATCCATGGGCGTAGAGTGATCGTGCTGGTGGCACTTTGGCACCTACGGGTTACGAAGGTGTCCTAACGGCCTCTCGGGGACTGCGGGGGCGGACCTATTATTTCCCTAGCTTCTCGTGGGACCAACGTGAATCACGCAAAACCGAACCAACAATCGAAGGAAAGAGGAAGGGAGGTGGCGGAGGGAGAAGGGGGGTTGGGCCTTAAAGGGCCTAACAAAAACCCTTTCCTCCTTATCTGTCTCTCCGGCAAGCCAAATTCAGGTTGTGGTTGTGCTCCCAGCTCCCTCGGGAGCTGAGGGATCGACAGTCCCTCTGAACGAAGCTATGGTAACAAGATAGGCCAATCAGTCATCCAACAAAAAGAAACGGCACAACGGTTTCCTGAAAAGGAGACTGAAGAGGCAAGCGCAGCAGGCTCGCTTAGCAGCTGGGGGAGCTGGAACTTCGGCAGATACAGGGCGGACAACGAGTACTGGGGGTGGCTAAGATAATAATATATGATTATATATATATATATATATATATGTATATGATAGTAATATATGACCTGTATCGATAATATATAATTTCTTACTTCCTTCAAAATTGTTTTGCATTTTCTTATCTTCTCCCGCTTCGATTTTAACTTTGCTTTCATTAACTATTATTTTAATTTTCTGTTCTTGTCCCTATAATCGTTTTCAAGTCTAATTCTATCTTCATTGCTAAGACCTGTAATATTTAGCTTTCTTAGATACGCTTGTTTCTTCTCGTTAGTGGCTACGCGGATGACATCATTCCACCAAGTATCACCAGTCGCTCCCTAGTAGCAAGATAACTGCAGACTGGCGCCACCTGGGCGCCAGAAAAGGAAGAATCTGTGTCCAGCCTGGCGTCCGGCGGGTTCAGTTTTGGCGTGCTGTTCTGGCGCCAGAGTCTGGTATAGCAGATCCTGGCCCGGGCTGGTCATGATATGCACCAGGACAAATTGAAATAACGTGAAATACTACTTACTAAGTAGGTTTCTGTAATAGTATTACACTATATTGCAGACCCTTCTGGGAGAATATACTGCGTTCAAATTGACGATTGCTAGATTTTCAATTTTATTAATTACTTTCTACATTAATTACTAGTGTTTGAACTAAATACCAGAATCTGGTACCTTTATTCACCAGATTTTGTTTTTTGTCTTGTCTGATCATTTTTCCCGCTATTCTGGTCGACTAGAGGAAGCAGATGCTGATCCAGACTTCGGCCTCTGGCATTCAAGTCAGACGTTGTTATTAGGGCACTTCCTACAACCGCTGGACCACAAACATCCATTTATGACCGTCTACATGCACATTGATATTTCAAAACCATAGAAAGTTATATAGAAACACTTTTAGAAAGAAAAAAATTAATTTCCAGAGCTGAATATTCGTCTTTTCGTTATTTAAAATTACAGTGGCGGATTTCGAAAAAGTGTTAAATTTCTTATTCGAATTCAAAAAGAAATTCCGAATATGTCAATTAGTTGACAAAATGTATGCATTATTGCATTCTTTAAAATTGTGAAAATGAATAAATAATGTATCTGAACAAAATTATGTGAATGTAAAATGCATATTGACAAAAATCATGTGATATAAAAACTGAGAAATTTGTAAAAAACCGTTCCAATTTGAAAATTAAAAACATTTAAAATAAATCAGAAATAAAAAATTGAAAGAAACTTTTGCTCTTATGCATTTTTGAAAAAAAGTATGCAAGTACAAAGAAATATTTTGAAATCATTTTTTTTTCTTCAAATTTTGGCGATGCTATTTCGAAAGTGATGTTATCACAAAAACTTTGAATATATTTAATTATGTAAAAATACATATATTAGCAAACGACATTTTTTTCGAATTGAGAACTTTTTCGCTTCTCAAATGGCGATGCCCAAACTTGGAAGGTTTGCGCATTATTATTTACAAGATTTTGAATTAAAAAAAGAAAGATTTATTATGTCTTAATATCTCCAGTTGTTCGTTTAAGAGACCTACATAAAATATGTTCTTATTTATATAATTATGAGTAACACAATAACCGGGAGTTACATCAAATTTTACAATTATTTTTTGCTCTCACTTTTTTAGTTTGAAAACATTTTCAGTGTTTCATATAGTTTTTTTTTATCAGATAAGATGCATATTATGTTAAAAAAAGTGAGGCAAGTTATTTAATTATCGAAAAAATTTTACGTATCCATTTCCTAGTGTAACTGAGAAAAATAATGACAAAGAAAAACAAATTTGTACTTTATTTTGCAATATATGAATAAGCAGTCCGAGTCCGAGTTAAATGTTAATTTTCGTTTCCTCTTTTGGATTTTGAAAATGCTGTAAGTCTGAAAATTTTCATTTTATCGAAAAATGTTATTAGAATAAATTGTTTGAATTTTTGAGTACTATGAACAGACGCACATATAGTTTTCAAATTGTGAAAAAATAACCTCAAAAATTTTCAAAATGCGCTCACTCGTTGAATTTTCATCCAAAATGGCTAGCTAACAACAAACTTGACCTTTCGTTTACGAGAATAAAAGAGTATACCAAAGGCCAATCCAATAGGTTAATTCTTTCGAAAGGTATCGTGCTCACAGACCGACATACATACATACATACATACATGCATACAAGCATGCATACATACATACACATTCGTAAAAACCTGTTTTTTTTTCTTCCGGGGGTCTCCAAACGTGCACATTTGACAAAAAAGGGGGGGGGGTCAAATTTTGCACAAATCCAATACCTTCTCTGGATGAGAATGTAAAAATATTGGTTAACAAGCAATTATTTTAATTCTTTAAATTCGGGAGTTTTCTAGTTCGGATATTTTATGAATCGAAAATTTTCTGTCGGGAATATTCAAATTCGGTAATATTATAAATTGTCGAGAATTTTCCAATTTACCATCACTTTTATTTTTTGACATATTAATTTTTCGGTTCTAATGTCCGGGATAATCATTTTATTCCTTGAAAGAATTTCTGCAAATCTCGTTGGTAATTTTTTACATTCTCATCCAGAGAAGGAATTAGATTTGTGTAAAATTTGACCCCCCCCCCTTTTTTTGATAAATGTCCACGTTTTGAGACCCCCTGAACCCAAAAAACAGGTTTTTACGAATATGTCTGTCTGTATGTATGTATGTCTGTCTGTGAGCATGATGACTTTCGAAAGAATTGACATATTGGATTGGCCTTTGGTATACTCTTTTTGTCTCGTAAACGAAAGGTCAAGTTCGTTAGCCAGCCACTTTAGATGAAAATTCAAAAAGGGAGCGCATTTTGAAAATTTTTGAGGCCATTTTTTCACAATTTGACAACTATGTGTGCGTCTGTTCATAGTACTCAAAAATTCAAACAATTTATTCTAATGACATTTTTCGATAAAATGAAAATATTCAGGCTTACAGCATTTTCAAAATCCAAAAGAGGAAACGAAAATTAACATTTTCAGCCAAACAACACACGACACGGAAAAAATTCAGAGCAAAAAAAGTGTTTCCTTCTACACGTCCTACAGGATTACCATAACGACTTTTTGAATTTTCTTGTAAAATCGAAAATTCTCATTTTTATTGCACAAAAAATAATGAAAAATCAAAAATTGCATTTCACGATCAAACAATTCAATATACGGCGAATGATGATTTAACCAAAACTGTGCATTCCAAGCAGGTCTACAAATTTGTTCTGGGTCACTTTTTGATAGGATGTGTAGTTTCTGTTTTATTCGTAAAAAATAACATTACTAGTGAAAAAAAGGCCCGAGTAGTGGGCACATTCTCATCAAAACTTTGACTGTTTCATTTTTTTTTTCATCTTGTGTGTGGGTTTTCAAAATATTTAATTTTCTTCATGTCCTCAATACTATTTGTAACGATGAAAACAATGAAATAACCATCAGTAATGCTCATGGTACTTGAAAATTCGTATTTTTACATTCTCATCCAGAGAAGGTATTATTATATCATTGAGCCGTTTCCCTTTCGGGGTAGGCGTGAATTGCTCGGTTGGAAAGTAGTGATGTGTGGATGAGCCAGCCCCTTCGGGCCTTGATCAGGGAGTGCGTGGTGGCTGCAGAGGTCGGAATCTGCAGTGCCCCGGGCGAGTTTCAGTCCGTCCGTGTTTTCCGCAACTGGTTTAACGAAGGCTGGGCCCCAGAGAACTAAGGAAGGACTTAGGTCCGAGGGTATACCCGTTCCCAGCTATTTCGGCCAGCCCCTTCACGCACGATGCGCTGGTGAATGTTCATGGCACCCACAACTTCCCAAAATCCCCTCAAAAAGAAAATAAATAGACAGCCGAAGCGACCATCGAAAGGACGCTCAAAGAAATGCTGAATTTACTGACAGAAGAATGTCAATACGGACATAAAAGGCGGAATTCCAAAGCTGAAGGAAGCAGTATAGGTTATTCACAGTGCGTTGAAACAGACGAGAAAAGCACAAATGAGCGTCTTGAACCTGGGGGGGAAACAGGCTCAAAGAAGCTTAAGTACTCCAAGGTGCAGTAACTACAAGAGAACAGCCTCAAGCCCAGCGGAAAATCAGGGTGCAACTTCAATGGGAAAGAGGAAAAACGATCTTGCGTCGCCACCTGCATGGACGGAGGCGACAAGGAAGAATAAGAACCCTGAAAGAACGGGAAAACTGCAGCATGCCGAGGGGCAGACCAACCACAGGAGAAATATTGACATGGCTATCAATAAGAAGTCACACCGAAAACCTGGCAGGAAACAGCGCCGGAAAGCGGTTGTAATAAATGCGGCACAGGGAAAGACTTACGCGGAGGTCTTGGAAGACATCAGGGCCAAGATGAAGCCTGAAGAAACCGAAACCCGCATTAGGTCGATCCGGCGCACAAGAAACGGGGATGTAGAATAGAATAGAACTCGAGAACTGTGACTGTGTCACAACCAAGGAGGATGTGAAGATAGCACTCAGGAGAGATCTTGGCGATAGAGGAGAAGACGCATTACCCTAGCTTTGGAGGGAACAGTCCCCCTTATGGAGAATTGGGAGGTCCTAGAGGACATCACGGGAAGCGACCACCAGTATTTGCTTTTCAACATCAAAGCAAAGCTGGAAACCAGGATACAGCATCGGAATTTCAAAAGGTGGAATGCTGATGAAGTGGACGAGGGAAAACTATCTCTGACGATTGTCAGAGGGCAAAACAGCCTTATGAAAAAAACTGACATGGGCGCGAAAAAATTAGTGGAAACTACCATGCAGGTAATTAACCAAGCCTGTGATGTCTCGATGCTTTAGAAGAAGGGGTACAACAATAGAACAGAAGCCTATTGGTATTGTTGATCTGCGAAGACAATGCTTCAAACGCAGGCGACCGGCGACTAGGAAGGAGGGAAGAGGCACTAAGGAGTACAAGTTGGCCAAGAAAGAACGCTAGAGCCGGGGAAACTTACGCCAAGAAGTGGACAATGAACCTTGGGGCTTGGGTTACAAAATTGTGACCAGGAAGCTCGGGGCCCTCTCAGCAAGTGAATCAATGGGAGTGGAAATCATGAGAAACATCGTCGACGTGCTTTTCCCGACACACCCAATCAGAGAGAATGATCGTTACAGAACCCCTCTAAAAGAGATACCACTCTTCGGGGAAGAGGAATTAGTAACGGCTGTGACCTCTCTCCAGAACAAGAAAGCGCCAGGACCTGACGGGATCGCAGCGCAAGTTTCAAAAGTTGTAGCACGCATCTGCCCACAGATGCTGCTCAACATGATGAACTGCTGTCTGAGAGCGGGAGTATTCCACAAACAGTTGAAGAATTCATTATTTTCAATAATATTCTCTTTGAATATGTTAATTTTCAACCAAGAAAGATGACTTTTCTACCGTGAAAGGTGAATTTTCTACCAAAAGATGAATTTTAAACGAGTTGAATCAAACAATTTGTAGAAGCTCAGAGATACTGCAAGAAATTCGTGGAAGCTGGACGCAGTTGGCCGACAGGACACGAGCAAGTGGCGAGCATCGTGTGTGTATACGGTTGAATTGTGTCTCACTTCATATGTATTGATGTAAAATAGATAATGCTTATCTTCAGCACTTAAATTTCTTCCTTTCATTATATTATTTTATTTTGTTTTTGTATTATTTTGCTGCATTTGTTAACAATTTTATTTGTAAACAGATATACATTAAACACAAATGTCAATTTTTGTTACCTTCATTTTAAGAGGTTATCTGCAAGTTGAAAGTTTTCCATTAGTGGTTTTTGTCAAAAATACTTGCAAATTCGAATGGTTATTTACTACAAGCTTTGGCCAAATATAGCCAAAGATTGCATATAATTGCAAGAGATTACATGGGATTACCCGGGTAAAAATATTTGGTCTTGGTTTTGGCTTGAATGTCTTCGACATGTCTCGAATATGTCTCTAGGACCGTGATATCTGGCTCCGTCTCACCAGCTGGACATTGGAGATATACGGACTTCTCTCGCATTTATGGTTGTAGATAAATAATAAAATAAAAAAAATAAAATAAATATACCGAATTGCTGTTAAAGAAAATTATATCACCAATTTGCGGCTATAGCATTTGCCAGGGTCAAAATTACAAAAGTTTTCGTTTGTAAATTTTATAATTCATTATAGTGCGACCTCTATAAACTGTGGACCCCGCCGGCAGGGCCTGCCATTACCAGGAATCAGGTAGCTAGGTTAGGACCAAACAGTTGACATCCGCTGAGTATTAAAATTTTACAACCGCTAAAACTTGTAATTTTGTAATAACTAATTTTTAAATAAGAAATTCGAAACCTGTCTGTCTCAACAACTGCAGGCGTATACAGTTTTACATAAAAATATTGAAACTGTCATTTTCTAGAAGAATCTAGTGAACTGATGGAGATATGAAAAAATGGACAACATTTTTAGATTCACTATCCAAAGAACATAATTATTGCACATAATTAAACGTATTAATACACACAAAATAAATACCATGGGAATAAATAATATAAACAATGTATAAGGTTTGAAGCGGATTAGTGATAACCCTCAGAGGGTCTAAAGACATCAAAAATAGTATGATTCCGTCTCACGAGCTAGACATACATAATAACTTGAAATTGTCTTGGATTAGTCGTCACCGAAGACAAAATCAAGACCAAATATTTTTACCCGGGATTATAATATCAAATCGGAAGTACAACAGGGTGTCTAGCGAAATTCCGTTAACAAATTCCCGGATTTCCCGGATCAGAAATAACGTTTCACCCGGTTTGTTCTTGTGATGTGTTTAGCTATTTGACGATTGGGACTCTGACAATAGCTTGGCGCCCGGAAAGAGCATACATTGAAATAAACAGTCACTTGTATTACAAAAATGAGGTATTTATTATTTCAAAAATAAAATTTCAGATCAGATAAGACTAACGTTTAGCTGGGCATCCACTATTGCGCTTTTACGATATTCATAACTGGTCTTAATTAAGAAATTTTTTTATCGCATTTGAAAAAATAAAAGATAAACTTTTAGAATAAACATTTAAATATATAATGAAGTTTCAACTCATAAGAAAATTATAGTAAGGCATGAAGCATGTACAAGAGAGAGAACCATGTGATGTAATTGACGTATAACCTATAGACTGAATTAATTTCTATATTCTAAAAAATCAAACTCATAATAAAGTGGCAGCAAGGTATGAACCATGTGTGTAGGCTAGAGAGAGAGAGAGAGAGAGAGAGTGAGTCAGTGATTGAGTGAGTGTGTGTGTGAGTGAGTGAGTGAGTGAGTGAGGGCTATGTATTAAATAATTTTAAGGCTACGAAATAATTTTGTAACATTTGCAATATTTCAGAAGGCTTTGTGATTGAGCGACTCAGATACCAAAAAAACTATTAGCAATTAAAACTTGGTAACCTCGTAATAATTTTTAATAATATTGATTCAACTATTTTGGGGTGAAGAACATATAATTTGAAAGCTCTTGTTAGAATTTATGAAATAAAATCAGCTACATAAATATTATAATGGACTGTGAGGAACGTTGAAACCATCTTTCGCATAATTATACTATATGCTCTAAACCGTCTGTTAGAGGTTTTAAAAGCTGTGTTGAGATTGCTACACTTTCTTCTGGAAAATTTTGTTGTTGATATGTGGCATTTGAATGTAAGAATGAAGAAGCACATCGCCTTTCAAATAAGACCAAAAAACTAAGGAAACTGTAGATATAATGCCTTGTTCCTGCATAGGAGATGTATCCACACTCTCGGGTCTACCCTCTGCGCTGAGCTTGATAAATCGGTTTTCTCATATAATATTGACTCTATGTAAGTCTTAAATCAACATTCAGTAATGAAGAAATCTCATTTGATAATGATAATAATAGTAATTCTTAGCGAAGTATCAATGAAATTAAAATCTGCTTTTATATAACAGCTGTACAATTATTATTATTTTTCTTAGAAACAAACATTTATTTGTGGTTGAATAAATTCAGTTAAACAGATAAGGATTTCCGGTTAATAGAATCATGGACATACTGTTGATTCATCTATGTCAACTTAGTAAACGAAAACCTAATTTCATCAACAAGGGGTCTTGGATTAATAAAGATTATGATAGAGTGCACTACTATCGAATACGCTGTCTTTCTTATAGTTGTAACCACGTTTCTCCTCTTGTATTTCAAATTATTCTCAATTAAATAAACTTATAAAGCGTGGCAGAAGGGGGCGGAATGGAGGAGAAGGGCAGAAGAGGAGGTAGGTATGATAATGATGTAGTTAAGAGAAGCAGAGGCTGAAAATATTAGATTGATGTAGTTAAGACAAGCAGAGGCTGAAAATATTAGATTCAATAATTAGGTATACACTGAACTTCTCTTAGATGTTTTATAAGCTGGTTTCCTGAAAAACTGCAATGAATTAAGGTGAGGGAATAAAGAAAAACACATGAATTTCAAATTATATCTATTTATTTAACCTATTTCATTATAATAATGAACGTAAAAACTGTATGTATATAATTAAAAACTAAAGGTTAACAACCACCGCAGAGTCCCACTGGGAGCAACAGTCATCTAAAAAATGACATCGGCTCCCAGTAGGACCGCGGTAAACTCCATTCATGGTCACGTCTCACAACCGTGAGATGGGTGGTCACAGGACACGACGAAATCACAATGACAGGTCGGCGAAACTTTCACGTATTTTGAGTACACGAAGCGACACAAGAATGACAGCTTTCTGCATCCATCTCGCAAGTGCCGTGGCATATTTTTGGCACGCGGGAATGTAAATGGTGTTAAATAAGGCGTCATTTTTTTTAATTAATTGAAAAGAGTATTAAAAAGAGTAACATTCTCATTTTTAATTTTTTTAACTATTGCTTCATTCTAAAAAACGAAAATTGTAGGCCAAAACAAAATAATATGCATCTTTTCAAAACATTACATTTTGTGAATTACAATATATCAATTGCATTGTATAATGTCCAAGTAGCGAATGTTTGAAGTGTCAGTGCAATTAGGGTGGTCCAAAAATGCAAATTTTGGTTACGGATCCCCCACAATTTGTTCATTCCCGCAAAAAGAAATTCCGAAATGTTTCTCAAATCGGGAAACATTATCCCGTGCCCCCAAGCTGTTTAAAATCAACATGGGGGTTTAAATGGGAGAATCTCGGTTTTCGAGAGAAAGGAAAAGAAGAAGATTTGATTTCAGTTTTGCCAAATTCACGCTAAATACAATAGGTTCTAATTTTTACTCAATCAATTATGTAAATTCTATAACTCAAAATATTCCAAGTTTCTCAAAACTAATTTTCAATCTTTCCAACAATTTGACTGCTTTAAAACTTTTATTCGGGTGTAAATTGTCCAGAAGTTACTCTTTTTCGTGATAAATTATACACTTGATGAATTTCAGGGATGATATTATTTGCCTAGCATATTTGGTAATTACTTAAATCGATTTTATGTGTATAAACAATTTTTCTCCTGTAAGTCGTACAAAGTTATTTTTTTAAAATTTAATGTCGAAGGTAATGAATGTTGAGAGTGATATTTTTTGTATAAGACAATTCTCAATTATTCAAACAATGATATTAGTTGTCCTTCACCTTTCCCATCAAAAGGCGCAAGTGAATGATTATTAATTATCTAAAAAGTTGAAAAACTGTCTTCCTACTGTTCATCAACTGCATCGTTGATCCCATAAAATAGTAATTTTTATGATATACAAAGGAAAGCATTGTTTTAATAATTGAAAATTGGTTCAATATTTCTAAATTGTCTTTCATACAAAACTTAACTCTCAGAATTCATTAATTGCGTTATTCATTTCACAGAATAGTAACATCTTTAGATTTGCAGGAAAAGAAATTAAAAAAAAGTAATTGTTTAAATAATTGCCAAATAGCGTTAAAAAATGTACTACTTTCAATATTCATTAATTGTGTCATTAATTTCAGAAAATAATAACTTTTTACGATTTGGAGACGAAAAAATCTTCAAACAAATGAAAATTGTTTAAATTATTTACAAATATCTTCAAAAATAAATATTACTCATGAAATACATCAACTTTATCATTTATCCCAAAAAATAATAACTTTTTACGATTTAAAGGCGAAACAGATTGTTTAAACAATTGCTACTTATTTAGGCAACGATTAGTTAGTTATTAAATACTTTGTAATTTGTCACTTATCGAATTAAAATAACTGATATTGAAAAAGTTTCAAATAATACCGTTCTTAGCATGAATTTTACATAAAACTGGTATTTTGTATTGTTTAGGGAATTTTCTGGGCACAATAAGGGGGGGTTAGGGTAGGGGGGGGGGGTCAACATGAAAATTTCTTGCGTAAAAATTATTTCTTAAAGCCTCCTTTTGAGGTGACCAAACTTTAATTTCCAACAAATTAGAAAAAAGTACTCCTTTTTTCCATTTGTTCGAAAACCGAACTTTTCATATTTCAAACCCCACGTTAATTTCAAAAGACATAGGGGTTAATATTGGCTGATATAAAAAATATAGTTACAGCTGAAATTTTACCGCGATTTCGCTGGGAGCGTGTGCAATTTTTAAGATTAGCACCTGCTCCCGGCGAAATCATGCGGCTGTCCTCATGACAAACTTTTAAATATATGTATATTTATTTATTTATTTATATTACCTAAAATTGGAAATTTTAGGAATTGGGATAACATTTTAAACACTCTGCCGTACATCCGTAGCAACTACTATTATAATGTTTGAAAATATAGAATATATATAGCTTACTTTCTTTCTTAATGGAGCTAAAAATATGCTACGTCGATTGGGTGGCAAGTACAATTCCTAAGTACTAAATGTATTGCATATTTTAATTCATACAATTCAAACCAGTATCCAGGTTTCGTAATACCTCCTGTTTTACCCTCGTCCCCGTGAAAAAATCAAACATGTATAGCATAGCGAAGCTCAACATACAAGAAACTCGAAAGTTTCTTTTTTACCATTGGATTCAAATTAAAAGAAGTTCCAAAACAAAGGAAAATTACTTTTCAGTAACATACAATCTATACAATAATTAATCTCTTTTGGTTGAGGATTCAATTATTTTGTTGAAATTGAACGTCTTTTTGATTGAATTTAACTGTTTTTGTTGTAATATTCAAATCTTATTCTGTTGAAATATCAATGTATTTTCTAACTTGACTATTCGTTTCTTTGGTTGATGATTGAAAATACTACTATTAGGATGAACATTAATTTTTTTGGTTCAAACTTTAACTACACTAAAATTCGTCTTTTTTAAATTCAAAATCTTTTATACATAAAATTCTTCATTGGAAAGTTCTCTACAAGTTGTATAACTTTTCAGTAACATTTTCCCAAGCCCATGGAAGTTATTCCGAAAACCGCAAACCGTGATTTTTTCCAATATATGGGTAAAAAAAGCTGAATTGTGAAGTTAATTGTAATACATAAATTGGTGTAAGAAGTAGCCCATATAATGGATTGCTCATTTGCAAAGTACATTTGAACCTTAAAATTGCTTGCTTTTAGCGTCAAGATGAGACTTAATCGTGAAATGTTATCATCTGATATTTATTTATCATTCTTCTAAACCCATTACAGTAGAGCTATTACAAATTAGTAAAAATTGTAAGGTTTTCTTACGTTATGGATAAAATCTGACATAGTAAACATTCTTCAATATTCTTGGACTATTACATAGGTATGTTTCTAAATAATTGTGGCTCGTGCATAATTATAAGACAAGTTCTTGGATCCTGGAAGAAGTCAAAGTTGGAATATTCAAGTTTTTCACAATTCTTGGTTCCACATTAAGTGACTTCACTTTTTGCACTATGTAAGAACAAAGGTCGTACAAACATTACAATCAGTTACTGCGATTATATACAAGTGTACCTTCGAAAACAGGTCAAGAGCATTAAAAAATGTTAATTATTTCAGATGGCATGTAAGATTTACGAAAAATACAATGCAAAATATGTATACAACAATTGACAAAATTACTTCATTCCGGGCTTGTATGCATTTGAAAACTGGATGCAATCCTTTTCCGTCAACGTGACATTGTTAAAAAAATGAATGAAGTGAAAATGAAAAGATATAAATTTTCAAAACAAAATTAAAAAGTTATATTTTCAGTAGAAAAACAAATTTTTCTTCTTCCCCTAGCCGAAAGTACGTTTTCCGGCTGCATTTCTGTCCGGGAACAGTGGCTTTTGCGGCCTGCTAGAGTTAACGCGATCTCTGATTGGCTGCGAGATAATCTAACACACGTAAATAATTATGCACAGTGAAAAGTGTTATAAAAAGCAGAATAGTCGAAAGTAAAATATCTAATTGCATATAACAACTAAGTGAGCTTAAAAACAATGAGAGGTATGAAATTACCGTTGAATGTGGAAATTGCCAAAACACGGGCGCGCTACTCAAGCATTAGAAGCTAACTGAATCCTGTTAGAGGGATCAGGCCCACCCTGGAAAGTGGGGGTGCGATTGACGTCGACTAACTAACGGGGCCCTTAGAAAAGTGCACGCAGACACTCGTCGTTCTTCGTTTGAGAGTAAAGAAATATTTTTAAATTGAGTGAAGCTCAAACATCCTCCCCTCTTTGAAAGACTCGAATCCAGGCTTTCGAAATAATTGAATGCTATATAATCTAAATTTAAAAATTACAAACTTTGGTTAACTAGTTGCACTTCGTAATTTGGTTCACTAATTGCATATGCCACTAATAATTCACAGCTTAATTGTCCTTAATAAGCTCGTTCCTTTTGGGAAGTAAGCACAATTGTGTGATTGCACGTGTTGTTTCTCCGTTTCCTGTTGTAATAGTGGCCTTCCTGGCCACTCCGTCCTTTCCTGGGTGAAGAGCAGACACCTTGCCTACCACCCACTGTAGCGGAGACAGTTGATTGTCCTTTGAAAGGACAACGTCGTTGATTTCCAGGTTTGCTGCTGAGCCACGTCGCCATTTCGTGCGCTCCTGGAGACTGCTGAGGTACTCAACAGACTACCGCTTCCAGAAATGTTGCTTCATTTTCAGCAACCTGTCCCAGATGATGAGTTTATTATCTGGAATGCTCTTTACATCGGTTTCAGGCAGTGCTACAAATGCTTCTCCGATGAGAAAATGTCCGGGTGTTAGGGGTAGAGGATCTGTAGGGTCGCCTGACAAATATGTAATGGATCAGGAATTGAGACAGGCTTCGATCTGAGTGAGCACGGTGTAGTACTCTTCGAATGTTAAAAACGATTCTCCCAGAATCCTCTTGAGATGATTTTTGACCGAGCGTACACCTGCCTCCCAGAGGCCGCCAATGTGTGGGGACCTCGAAGGAATGAAGTGCCACTTGATTCCTTCGTTGCAGAGAGCATCCTTCAGTTCGGCTGATTGAAGTGTCTGAATGAGTTCTGGTAGTTGTCTGGCAGCTTTGACGAAGTTAGTACCATTGTCGAAGTATAAATTGACTACTCTGCCACGGCGTGATATGAACCTTCTCAGAGCGCTGAGAAAGGCTGCTGTAGTCAGATCGGTTACAAGCTCTATGTGAATGGCTTTTGTGCTGAAACAAACAAAGAGAGCTATGTAACCCTTCAATTTGGTTTGACTGCGTCTAGTTTCTGCCTTGACGTAAATTGGCCCAGCGTAATCGACTCCTGTGTTGCAAGAAGGTCGACATTCCTTCGTCCTATCGGCTGGTAGATGACCCATCCGAGGAGTGATTGAGATAGGTTTGGCTCGAGCGCATTCAATGCAGTGGTGGATGACGTTCTTAACTGCATTGCGCCCTCTAACAACCCAGAATCTCAAACGAAGATTCACCGAGAATGATTGTGGTACAGCGTGGAGTAATCGCTCATGTTCTGCGATGATAATTAACATGATTAATTTGTGATGTGGAGCTAGAATCAGAGGGTGCCTTTGATTCTCTGGTCGATCTGAATTGCCGAGGCGACCCCCAACACGCAGCAGTCCTTCAGAATCGATGAATGGATTTAGAGCTACCTCGTAGCACTTGATCACTACACACTTTTCCGCAGAGATAGAGATGAGAGAAGAGGAGGTGGGGTCTGTCTCTATACTCATGACAGCTTAAGTGGTATACAGGGGGTATACAGAACTTGAGACTGACATTTTCGACCTTATACCCAATTACAATAACATTGTACTCACCGGTGACCTGAACACACATCTTAATGCCACCAACAATTTAACTCACTATTTAAAATCAGTAGTGTTCTCTGCTGGACTATGTATAGTGACCCATGATACCACCCACCACACTGATCATTCTAGTACATGGATTGACCTAATGATTGTTAACGATTTAGACAAGGTGATTTCTTCTACTCAACACTCAATCTCATTCCTCTCAAACCTTGATCTTATCAGCATCCAATATCAGTTCTCCTTTAATCCCTCCTCTAGTGTAACTCCTCTGTCCATACGCTATCTTAAGAATATAAATGAAACTGAATTCCTTGAGCACCTCTCTGCTTATGACTGTAATGGCATTTATACTGCAAAGGATATAAATAGAAAGGTGATTTGTCTAACTACATTTTTATCTTTGGCATTTGACAAATATGCGCCTCTCCATACCCTTAAAGCAAATAAGAAGTCCATTCCTTGGATTACTTCTTATATCAAAGACTTAATAAAAGAAAGAGAGAGAAAACGTAGATTGGCTAAAAAAATAAAAAATAGTGTTATTCAAGCTGAGTTTCGTAAATTGAGAAACTTAGTACAAACCAAAATCCGGGATTCATACAATCAACGTAATTACAATTCTATCCAAAACAGCAATAATAATGAAAACATCTGGCTTCTCTTAATATGGCTTGGACTTATTCCTTTTGAACACTCGGCTCCTGATAACAATATTTCCCCTGCAGACCTGCAAATAGGTTTTACTACAAAATCTACACTCCTTGCAAACAGCACTCCTTCCCCGTCCTCAGTTCCCTCTACTTTTGATGATACTAAGTTATTCTTTTCTGACATATCACAAGAAACCCTAATTGAAAAACTCTTCGAGGTAAAATCAAATGCTGCAGGATTTGATGGTATTTCAATTAAAATGATTCGCCTTTCTCTACCAGTCATTGGCCCTATTCTCTTGCACATCTACAATGCATGTCTGCAAGTGGGAATATTTCCTGATGCCTGGAAAGAGGTGATTATTCGCCCTATTCCTAAAATATCTAACCCTACGTCTCCCAAAGACTTCCGTCCTATATCCATACTATGTGCGTTGTCTAAACCTTTCGAACGCATTGCCCATCAGGAACTTACTGCACACATTGAAACAAACAATTTAATGGATCCAATACAAATTGGGTTCCGTGCCAGACATAGTATAGTACACTTACCGCTTCACTTAAAGTAACTTCTGACCTTAAAAATGCAATTGACAGAAGGGAAATAACGGTTGTTGTCCTTTTTGACTTTTCTAAGGCGTTTGACACAGTTTACAATTATCTACAATTAACTAGGCTCAAATCGCTTCACCTCTTGAATATGGCTGTTAAATGGTTTGAATCTTAACTTAGTAATCGTTCTGAAACAGTACAAATTATCAATGGCGAGAGGTCTGATTGTGGGGAGGTTAAGAGTGGAGGCCCTCAGGGATCCACGCTTGCACAGAAAAAAGGGAGGGTTCAGTAAAGTTTCGGCTCAAGTAAAAGTTGGTATCATTTAGAACTGAGACTCCAATAGAACTCCTTTTGAGGGTTCCTTTTTAGTTCGTTATATATATATATTGTAAGCTAATCGAATAATGTAGGTAAGAGAGTATCTAAAGGAATAAAGCATTTCTTATGTATGTATTGACTCACACTACATTTTGCGTTGCAAAAATATATATTCCGAAAGTGTTGATTATAATGCAGAACGTTCTGTAAACACGTTCAAGGTTATTACGAGAAAAAAACAAGAATGATTTATTACTTCCTTATAGATAAGACATTCATTTAATGCATAAAATATTCTAGAATATTCCTGATGACGTCATCAAATTATAATGCGCAATTTCTGAAAATAATTTGCTTCGTTAACAACTTCAAGGTTATTATGATGACGCATTACATTTTGCGTTGAAAAATTATACCCGCGCGGCCGCTGTGTATGGATAACAGTGGTAAAATACCACTATAACAGTGATAACCACTAATAACAGTGGTGAAAAAAAAAATAAAAATAATAATAATAATAATAATCCTCGGATATATAAGGCGCAACCTGTAAACAATTTTTCAGTGTATTGCCAGATTCAGTGCAGTGATTTCATAAATCGATACTTCTTTTATCCTCAATATAATTTCTGATAGTTTATCTGAGAGTCTCAGACAAAAGGGTGTCTGTTAAAAACGGTTAGTCTTTGTTTTGATATGAAGTACAAAAATTCAGTGCAAGTTTGTGTGTTAAAAAAAAGGTTGTTACATACAAAATTTTTTTCCAATTTTTATCCACCCTGTGAACATCAAGACTGCTGAAACAGCTTTTTGCAATTGACTGTTGTGAACAAGACATTAGAAAAGAAGGTGATTGTGAGAAGCTAGTGTGCTTTTAAGGTTTAAGTTTCTATTTAGTGGAATATTATGTGTTAAAAAGTCGTTTCACATCAAAAATTTTTCCAGTTGCTTGTCAACCACCAAGTGAGTATCAAAAACTTTTTAATGGACTCGTACCTGAAACGAGAAAAACAAAATGTATCCTAAGCAGAGCCGAAAACTCATCTCCATCAAGGACCAGGCATACACCATGTTGATGGAGAAAAGAAAAATTAATAAAGTCAACAAGTGGATCAAATTTGGTGCGCAAAATATCAGAATATTAAATAATATTTTAAAGTATTTAGAATTGTCTGTAGGTAAAAAATGCATGTTCAATCAACAATAGGCATTTTAAAAGCTTTGCAAACTAAATTAAAAGTAATGAGAAAAAAGGGAAAAGGTATTGATAATTCGAGAAAAAAAAACAGATAGAATACAGTGGGAAGACTTAGAATCGGCGTTCAAGAGTAGGATAAGAACTGGATGTGTAGTAAATTTAAGACATAAGGACCTAAAAGTTTTTCTGGAGGACACAAAGTCAGTGGTCGTTAGAAGAATAAAAAATATGGCGGTTTGAAAGTGAACGTTTCTTTTGCTGGGAAATTTAAATCCATAGTGAACGGTGAAACGATAGAAAAAATTAAATACATAAACACTGAAAGTAATAGAATCCTTCCATCAACTGACATCAGTGCGTAGTACGATGAAAATGTTTTGGATCAAATCTTAGTAAAAAAAGTCGGTAATGACCGTTATTCATCCTGCGAAAAATCACGTAGTTGAGACTAGATCTTATCCGCATTATAATTCAGAATTCAAGCATGATGGAATCTCGTTTCTTATAACTCTTGAAGATTTTCCAAAATTTGAGAAAATGAATGAGTTGTGCATAAATGTTTATGGCGTAGAAGATGATAACAAGTATAAGAAAGGTGAAATTATATAATAATATATTAAAAATAAAATATAATAATTATTTAATATGAGGTATGCAAAATATCAGACAAAAATGTTCAACCGTGTTGCCGGAAACTGGTATACCGTTTTATAACGCTGATAAATCCTTCGTTGCAAGAAACCTATGCCGAAACCGCAAGCGTTCCTTGCTTAAAATGCATCAATTCTGGCTAGGATA
The DNA here is from genome assembly GCA_011634705.1 of Andricus grossulariae. Taxonomy (NCBI): domain Eukaryota; kingdom Metazoa; phylum Arthropoda; class Insecta; order Hymenoptera; family Cynipidae; genus Andricus; species Andricus grossulariae. The sequence goes on along the minus strand of JAABKJ010075445.1, from coordinate 152,875,739 downwards.
ACAAGAAAAAACTTGCAACAAATGCATGAGAGGTAGTCTTGCTGTTTTACTTAGATTTTTTCTCCATGTAGTGGTATAAAAGAGACGGAAAAAGAATAAGGAAAGATTGAGAGGTGGGTTTTGTTTGTAACAACGTTTCATTTCGATTTAAAATAATAAGTAAAATTTTTTTTGGCGGTCCCGGACGAATTTCAAATGTAAATTTATGCAGAATCGCAACAACTTATCAGCATAATTGTACAATTTTTTTTCGTATGGTACAAGAAGTTAAGGTCAGTTGAAGTTGAAACAACTTTGCAATGCAGTGCTTACAAAATTTGACACCTCGGGATTTAGTGTGATACTAAGCGACAGTAGTGTAAAAGCGAGTTTCACAAACTGTCTGCAATCTGTAAGCTCAGTATAAGTTCGGAAAAAATTTCATGATCAGATTGAACTTCCGCTATTTTGGGATATAAGGAATAAAAATGAATTTATAATAACTTCCTACCTTAAATCCTACACTAGCAGTTGACGAACAATAATATTCCTCAAGGTTTGCATCAAGCACCAGCGTTAATCCGAAATATTTTCCAGCTCCGTAGGGTCTCCATGGTACTGAATCTGGTGGCGTATTAGAGCTATACCCAGTTTCGGGGGTCCAATCAATTATCGGAAATGGGTAAGTGACCTTTAAGTCAGTCCAATCTTTCCTGGAAGTTTTATTTTTTTTTCAGTATTTTTTACACTTGAAGGATAGCGATAGAATAACCTAAGTGACACTTTTTCAAACGTCGTTTAATGGCTGAAAAATCTCTTGAAATTTCACTGCACATTATTGTGAAATAATGTGCTTTTTAACAATAATGGCTTATTTCTGAAAAGTATACGACTAAGTTCAGTAGTATGTAGGTTTTTCACGAATAAAGCATATCAAATAACCTTAGAAGTCTTAGAAATAGAGCGCGACATTTTGAGATTACTGTCTATTAGGGCGTATCGAAAAAAAAGTTGTTCGCTCGAAGTTCTAATAGCAATGCAAACTTTCTTTTGGGAGTCAAAAATGCTCCCCTAAAGTTTCATAGAAAAAATCCTTCTGTCTCCGCATCGTAGATATAGCTACAAATCACAAAAAACGAAGCACTTCTGCAAATTTGAAGAGCAAAAATGTTTTGTTTTTTTTTGTATTTAAATTATCAATAAAAATAGTTCAAAGCAAGTCGATTTATACCTGTATAGCGATAATTCCATTAAAATATTGTTTACCCTCCCTAATTAACTTTGAAGTTTAAAAAAATCGAGAAAAGTCGACTTTTTCGCTATTTTCTTAGAGTTACGGTAAATTTCTGGACTATTTGATCATATAATGTGTGATATACGTCAATGAGAATGTATTTGCAATATGTTGCAACAATAATATATAGGGAATGTTGACATTAAAATAATTTTTATTGATTTTGAATTACAAGAAAATATTTAAAAGAGATATATTGATCTTTATTTGACAATAAAATTAATTTTCGGTACATAAGTTATCAGAAAAAATAGTTCGAAGCAATTAGATTTGTACCAACTGTGCCAATTGTTGACAATGAAATTTTATGACAAATTAGAATTTTTGAATAATTAATTTTAATGAAGGGTGATAGCCTATTCAATTGAATTAAATTATGGTTCAAAGCTAGGTTGTACACAAATTCGCTTACGTTAATTTTAAAGTAGTTTGTGTAAACTGCAATTATCGTTTTGGACTTTTATTTATTTATAAACTGTAATAGATAATCAGATATTCACCTTTAGTGACTATCTAAGGTATGAAAGGTTCTTCAAATGAGTTAATTGTAAAAACTCCTTTTCATAAAATTGTAACTCTGTCTACGAGTGGATTATGGATTTGTCATACAGTTGTTGTGTCGGTCATGAACAAAATGTCGATAATCAGTTTAGGAACATTTCTTTTGGTTGACGAATGGAATAATATTTGTGTTTATCAGATGAATTAGTGTTCGTCACAAAGTAAGTTAATTGTACAACCGCATATGCGCGTCGATCACCAACCAGTAGTTGCCTTCGTTGTACAGTGGAAAAAGACAGTAAAGGTTAGACGATTCAACTTCGGAAAGAACGAGTAAAAGAGTCCGTATTTTATGAATATCTCTGCTGAGATATTGAAGCCATCCCTGAATGGATTAAACTATTATGATAATAATTCAATGAATCGTATGGCTTGCAGCGCATTTAACATAAATGCAAAATGATATGAAAGGGGTAATATGCTGAGGCTAGTTATAGGTATACTGTGAATAGAAGTTATAATCTTGAAGGTTTGTTAAAATTTGAAATGATTGTGATAAGTGAATCTATTGTAAGAATTCCATCGACGGATGATCCGTAAGAGAAGAAAACTCAGAATGGATACAAATTTATTTTCGCTAAAATGTAAAGATTTTGAAATAAAGAGAAGTATGCAATTATTAAGTGAAGATCCAGTATCTAGTTAAATTTTTGACAAGTTTATAGTCCGATAGAGGCTCGTAAATACTTTAAAATTATAAAAGTTGTATTTTAAATTATTTAGATAGTTTAAATGTGGAAAAAGGTTAGAATTGTCAAATTAATTAATTTGCACACGGTTGTGGTTTATTTATGCTTTGGAAGTTGCAGCTTTAAAATTCCAAATATAAAATTCGTTTTAAAATAATGTTAGTTCGCGGAGCGATCTAAACCGCGATTGTTGAATGATGATCTTCGATGACGTTGTTTTACACCCTTCACTTGTGCAACCTTGATACAAAAAGTACAAGCAAGGTTAATTCAGGGTATTTAGTAGGATTATTAACGATGGCAGAGCTTGCGAGCACGCGCAGTATACCAACGCCTATCATGCACTTGGAACTTTGCCTCACCCCGAAGGTGACCGTGCAGCGTATCTAAGAAGGACTTATACGCTCGAGTGCCGATGAATTAGATATCTTAAAACTACACTGAATTTAAATTGTTAATAAAACCACTGAGCTTAAACGGAAGTGACAATCCCACCACTGCCACCAAATCAGCTGTCACGTCCCGAGCAAAATTTATTATGGGTTTGTGTGAGCAATAATTTATTGTGGGTTTGTGTGTCACTTATCAGCCCTATGTGGACTGTGTCAGAATTCAGAATTTAAACAAGTGTGAGATAGTTGCTTTAACAATTATTTTATTAGAAAGAGTAAGAACAGAGTTACGAGTTACATAAATTTGTCGGTTGGATCTCCGTGTTTATCGTAGAGCAGCGACGGAACTCTACCGGATGTTTTTAATAGTGAAAAGGTATTAATTCTTGAAAATTGAATAATTTGCTATTCCAAATTTGGACATTCAAGGATTGTCAATTGTAACTCTTCAAAATTGCATAACTATAAATGGCTGATCTTTCAAAATTGAAGAGTATTTATGTGTGTGCAGTCGTTCACTCGAATTTTTTATACAAATTTAGACAAGCTTGGAACATTGGATTTTTCGAAATAGAAAAATACTTAACTCTACATAAAACCGGATTAATTTTCTTGGATTATTACAATTGTTAAAATCAAAATATCTTCTTTTTTTTCAGGTGAAAAATGGATCCAAAAGTCAAGTCGAATATTTGAAACTCGACTTGTTCAAATATCCGAATAAATCGAACTTCAAAGATTCCACACCTACTTTTGGATCCGCTTTTTGAAAAAAAGAAGTTATTCTGATTTAAAAAATTCTAATAGCTTAAGGTAACCAGACCGGTTTGATGTACATTAAAATTTTTTCCTATTTTGAAGAATCCAATTTTCCAAGCGAGACTATTTTTTTCAAGATATACAAATTCTGTTCACAGCTGTTCATAGCACTTTGAAAGTTGAACAATTTATCTTTACACTTTTTTTTATTAAAAGGCAATTACCAGAGTTATAGCATTTCAAACATTCAAAAAAACAAACGAAAATGAAAATTTGAAGCTAAGAACCGCACGATATGGCAAAAAGTCTAGAGAAAAAAGCGTTGCTTTTTGCAAGCCCTGCAATATTATCATTACAACTTCTCATATATTTTTTTCAAATCGAAAATTCAAATTTTGAACGCACAAATCATAATGAAAAATCAAAAATTTAATTTTTTGGTCAAACTGTGCCAGTTGCGATTAAAGATGACGTGAGAAAAATTGTGCACCCAAAAAATATCTAAAAATTTGTCATGAATTACTTTTTTATAGAACGCATAGTTTTTGTTTTATTCGTGAAAAAAAAAAACATTAAAAATAAAAAAATAAAAATTTTGGACAAACGACACAAGATAGGAAGAAAGTTGTTTCTCATACACAAAAAGTGTTTTAAACAGTTTTAAAAAAAGTTTCAAAAAGTCCAAAGGTTTAAATGGTTCAATATATAACAGAAACATTGAATTAAAAATGTGTTGAATGCAAGATATATTTCTAAAATGAAGTGGAAAGCATTGATCGACTTTTCAAAGAAGCAAATAAAAGTAAGAAGGTGACTCGCTGGCTTGCAATTCGTAATTCTCGAGCTAACATATAACTTATAACAAAAATTGAGAATATTCAAACCATTAGCCAGCATTCTGAAAATACAAATTTCAACGTTAAAATTCCAGTTTTTGGATTGAAGCCTCAAAAATTAAATTTCTTTGCAATTATTTTTTAACATTGAGCAACTTATATTTAGAGGTGCTTATTACAAAACTGAGATATTTCTAACTGAAATCCTAGCCAGTTTGAAAAATTTGAAAATTCTGGAATTTGAAGTCACTACAACCCAAAAAAGTATTAAATCCTCAAAGAGCATATTTAGTTCGAAATCGATAGACATACAGCAAAGATATATAATATCTTTGTATACACTTCGGTTATCTGCGCTAAAAAAAATGTTAAAAAAATTCCTTGTTTGCAGAGTTTTAAAATTTTCTAAAGTTTAAATTTTTTTACATACCTAGAAATCAAAAAAGTCTACTCAATTGTTTTCTGATTTTAAACAGTTATTTCCGAACAGATAATTCCTATTTAATTCACTCCTGTTTTGCAGTGATCAACTCTCTATGTACCCGTAACGTGCATACTTTGAGCATCCACTGAGAACATGTCCAAGTGTTTCTGGCTCTTGCTTGCATGCTCGGCAGTTAGTATCGCCTACAGGTATATTCATTATGCGCTCGCGGTAAACTAAGGTGTCTATAATGCCATCTTGGCAGGCAAAAAGAAATCCCTCAGTCTCCGATCTCAATCCAGCAGACATGAGAAACATGTTGGACAAACCTATCGAGAGCTCTTCTCTACGTATAATGCCGTAGAAGTTACCATGAAGGGGTTATTACTATTATTATTACTTTGAATTAATGTCTCAGGCTTAAAATGGTTACAGCCCAATATGTTGAAGGCATTTTGGTTAAGAGTTGGATTCTTTTTATTTTTGAATGGTCTGCACGGGATTGTCCCGGTATATATTATCAGTCACGGACGCATTTTTGTAATGCAATCAAATGATCTGATAAGAGCAGTGTGTCTAATTAGACATATTGGTCAAAGCCTGGATTTTACCCCATCATTCACGGACTGGGTTGCAGCTACGTGCATGATGGGGGAACCTACAGCTTAAGGTGAGATCCGAACCACCAGAACCTCGTTAAAGGTATATAGACAAATTTCCAGAGGTACCGGCTCAGGGGTCGAACCCCGGACCTCTAACGTGAAGTCCGAGCGCCTAACCAACTGAGCCGCCGAGGCTCTATTTTTTAAAAGTTATCATTATTATAATATTAAGCAATATCCCTTCCGGGGTAAGCGTGACTCACTCGGTGAGGAAGGGAGTACTACGGGTGGAGGGATAGATTTTTAGACTGATCTAGAATTCCCGTGTAGTTTATTTAAATAAAACGGTCGTTCCGCAACACTGCTGCGACTCAGGTCGCTGATACATCTCTCTAGCGATCACCCCAGGCGAAGAGCTTGACAAAGTCATCGTGTGAAGCTCTTCACTCGGTCCAATAGTATCCAAGGTCTTTTGTATCAGGCGTCATTCACTCCACTGGTCTCATCTATAGCACATTCTTTGAGGATTCTTACTTTACTAACTTTGTCCATTAACGTTTTACCGTACACCATACGCAGGTATTGCATGCCAACCACTTTAATTTTACTCTTATCCTTTTCTTGGTATGTCCAGGTCTCGCTACCGTACAGCATAGTGGATGTAAGTATAGAATTATGTATCACCATTTTAGCTTTACCTGATATATTTTTACTTCTGACAATGGATCCCGCTCTACCGACAACTTTCTTAACCTCATTTATACGCCTATCTATCTCTCCATCTATCTTTCCGTCATTAGTGAATAGGCTATCATGATATATGTAATTATCAACTTGTTCTGTTCTCTCATCATTGAGGATAATATTGCATATTGTTTTCTCACACTTTCCTTACCATAATTTTTGTTTCATTTACGATAATTTTGAGGTTGACGTTCCTCTTACTCGTATTTAGTTTATTCGACATTCTTTGCAAGTCTTCGATTCACGCTGTCATAGGGTGACCATCCGTCCGGAGTTCCCCGGACATGCCCTCATTTTAGGGCTTGTGTGAGTCGTCCTACAGGGTTTTTTACTTTGTCCGGGTTTTGTTAGGGTTTTTTCCAATGATAAATTTTTATTTTTTAATCAACTTTTGTACCTTTTTGTATATAACATTTCATCACTCAATACCATCTAACAATCGACATATAGTACTGGCCCGCTAGCTACGGCCGTCATAAGTGGAATAGGGAATAGAAAGAGAGGGAATTGGACTGACACAAACGTCCTAGGAACGTCTTTAGAACGTTCTCAGGACGTTAATGTTTTTGTGCCCACTGGGTTACAATTTGAACCGAAATCACAAATTAAATGAATATTTAAATTAAACATTCAACTATTAAAATTTGAACTAATTAAATTCAAATATTTTTATTACACATTTTTAAAACCACCTATTCATATAAATTGTGTAAAACGAAAAAATGTTCCTCAGTTAGCCCTGGCTTTTCAGCGAAAAAGCTTGGTTTAGATTTTGTCGACAAAATCCAAGCGGTACATTAGCGTAATTAGCTAGAGCATGCGGTTTAGATTTAGGTTGTTTAGGTAGGGTTCGAATCCTCAGCGGGGGCATTTTTCATAGCGTTGTGCGTAAGACTATGTTTGTAAGTATCCGTGTGTGCAATTCTGTAATTTCAAAAATAAATGAAGTGCAATTGTTATAAATAAAACAGTTTTTTTATGCAAATTTATTTTTCTGTTTCAAGCTGCTGTAATGGATAGGGCAATATGGGCCGCGGAAATATTCCGCATAGAGCCGGATAAAAAACAAGATGATCCAAATTTATTACACTGTATAAGTATCCGTATAGAGCCCGACAAAATACCACATAGGGCAATATGTACAGCGGAAATATTCCGCATAGAGCTGGATGAAGAACCATACAGGCCAAATCAAATAGGGCTGGATACCGAAAATATTTCGTATACAACCAAATAAGAAACCGGATAGAAAAAATTGTATACACCGACCAAGTTCCGCATAGAGCCAGACACAAACACCGTATAAGTATCCGGATAGAATCAGATGAAAACCGCATAGGCTTTTACTGGATACCGAAAATATTTCGCATATAACCGGATAAAAAACCAGAAAGAAGATGTTGCACGGTAAATATTGACCTTGGACATTATTATATTCGAAAGTGCGGTGTTTGTTTAGCGATATATATGTCAAACTTTTGTAACCTTAAAAAATCTGTCTACTGTTTTACCGTCATATTTTACGAAGAACGAGAAAAACAGCGCTCGTAGTACGCTGAGGACAGCACCTCGAGGTCCATCAAGCTAGCACCTCCACAATCGAAATTCCCAAATTTCTTTGTATCAGAATTTTGGGCTTTTCTTGGGCTTTTTTTGGGCTGTTTTGCCGATTTTTGGGCTCCACTACTTTTTTTGAAAATTCACATTTGGAGTGGAGGTGCTGATTTGACTCAAGCCAGCACCTCCACTATATAAAAATTTAAAAAATCAAAAATCAAGCACGTCAGAATTTTGGGCTTTTTTTGGGCTCTTAAATGCGCTAACAACCGATTTGCAAAGAACAACCCCTACTGAAAATAAAACTACCCCCAATTTACAAACCCAAACTCGGGAAAAACAAAGTACACCAAAATTTTTGGCTTATTTTGAGCCCCTATAAAAACCAGCCCCTATGAACAGAAGACCCACCCTCTTGCAAAAAATAGAATCTGCAAAAAAACAAAGTGCTTCAGAATTTTAAGCATACTTTGGGCTCTCGTATGCACGAAACAAATTCTTCCGAAACCACCCCTATGTACAAAAAACCAACCCCTTAGTAAAAACTCAAACCTGGAAAATACAAAATAGAAAGTAGTATGGGGCTTTTCTCGGGCTGTCGAATGCTTAAATTTTGTTGTTGCAAAAACTACCCCTACATCTCAAAAATCAAAACAAGCCCCAAACTTCAGAAACTTATTAGTGTTGGTATTTGGTGATCGGATGTCTGTTTTCTAGATCAGCGAGAAGTTATTTGATACGCGCGAATTTCCTTATTGAATGTCGGACGATTCATGCTGGTGACTCATGCTGTGATCGCGTATCTCAATTCTCGACCTTTCAGGAGTTTCGATTTTATACGTTAGCTTAGCTATAGGCGATATCTCTAGTCAGACACTTTCGGTTACAATCTTGCCTGATTATGCGCATGTTTCTCCACTAGGTGGGTTATTCTTTGATAGTAAACTGCAGTATGACATTATATCGATAACTTATTACTTTACTTTTAGACATACGTGTGCATTCATGTTCCATATGATTAGTTTTACTTTATTATTGTTTATGTTTCAGATTATTAGGAATGTGCATACATTCGTATGTTATTAAATATGCTTAATTATATTATAGCGGTAGATGCTACAATTACAATCTCTCATTAACCGAACGTATGCTAAGTTATCGGTAGCCTCTGAGTTCTTATCCCTTCATGGTAATATTTTAGGTATCTTGTGGTCTCTGTCTTACCGACCGTAGTGCAGTTACCATACTTAGGTTCAAACTCAGGGAAGATCGGTAATGTTCTTGCTTGTAGTTAATAGAGTTAGCCGGAAAGATATGGGGCAAGGTAGATTGCGCCTAGCTAGGCGTTACATCAAATATTGTAAAATTTTGGGATGGAGCAGTCCTCCCTCCTTAGAATCATCATCGTCCTCGATGATTTTTGTATTTGTTCGAAAATTTGAATTGGGACTCTTTAATGCCATTTTCAATTAAAATTTTCTTGCTCAAGGTTTTGACCTTGATTATTGGACATTTAATATTGATAATGATATGTGTGGTTTTACATACTTGATTACAATTCTACAAAGACTTGTGTGCTTTTCATTAAGGTGCAGGCCGTATTTTCAATTCAGCCAGTTTGTATTTAATAACATTAAGAACTCTCAATTTACTTTTACATGGGCATACGCATGTAGAATTTGATTCAATTCTACAATTTATTATTTTCTCGATTCCAAGATAAGAGGCCATTTTACGAGGTGAAATGATTCTCCATTGTGCATATTTTGTGCAACCTACATATGATGTTGTAATCGACGATGCTTCTCTTGCAGACTTCTCTTAACTATTTTTTTCTAGCCTACTTTTAAATGATTGCCGCGTGTACGTGACTCGTTCGCCGGTTGCTGTGACCTGTGGTTCGAGATGCCATACCATGGGTGTGGTATTTTATTCCACAGGCGGTCTTCTAATCCTTATTGCGGTCGGATTACATTTCTTAAGTCGGCGGCCATCAGGATTAGGGATGTCGCTGTGTACAGTTGTGGTTTCACTTGCTTATCAGCTTCTCATTCTCCATCTTGTTCGAATGAGCGGAGTTCCTTTTCCTCATGCAGGCGGAGTCTTGCTTCTGAGCTAGTGTCTCACCCACTGCGGGCGCTTATATCGAACACAATAGAAAGTTATATTAATGTTTTCATTAGACTATTATTTATTGGTTTTAATTATAGTAATTTTGATGTCACTTCTATTAAAATGAATATTTTGTATAAAATTTATTCATTTTCTCAGCCCATCTTAACGAAATATCTCAATTCGTCACATAAATTGCTTAGATAAATTACTCACTTATGCTTTTTCTTATCAAGAGCAAATAAGTTCGAATTTTTGTTCACTTATGTTTTACTAAAACATGTTGGTTAAACTCTGGATTTAGAGAATTGATTATATTGAGTGTCTTCTATTTTCATGTAGCCTTCAATATTTTTCAGTCTAATCCCAAAAATTCGAAAATGTCTTTTTTTGGACCACCCTATTCTTCATATGTTCGACACTTCGATCCAATATCAGATCAAAAATGATACTTTACGCCTTAGGATTTGGTATTACTTCCCTTGGTTTTACAGTATTTCAGTAAACTATTTTGTCATTTCATGACAAATATGATTGTTATAAACAAATTAGATAAAACAATGTGCAGTCTCAGTAATTTTTAAAATTTTCGGATACATTTTTGGGGAAATTCTTTATTTGGCTAGCCAGTGATACTAACTAAATTAATCACGTTTCGGAAATAAGTATCGATTAAAATAAAGTACCAAAAAAATAAAAACTGCGCAATTAACAGCGAACTTCTGTTTGCAATTTTCCTATAATATTAAAAAATATAATTGATTTTTTTGGTATTATTGGCAAACTACTTTTACTTAAATTATAGGCAAAGAAAACTATGAAATATCCGGAGCCATCAAACAATAATTGACTCCTTTATATGGAAATATACATTTTTTGAATTACACAGCAATAAAACTCAGCCTGACATACACTTAGAATCATATTCGGTACATCTTTTCGTAATTATTGTATGCAGCTTCACGCGGGTGCCCTCACTTAAAGTTATGGAATAAATTGACTTTTTCATCAACTCAAAATCTAATGATAATCTCCTCCCCGCCCCCTTTGCCACCTCGGTCCTTTTTTATCATATCTATATAGCAGTATATAATCATATATATTTATAGGCCCCCCCTCTCTGTATTTTTGTATACGTTAAGTACCTTGACATGCGTAATTTAATGCTTACCCTACAAATGTTCTAAAATACTTATTAATGTTTTATACAAACACATCAAGATGTTCACATTCGCACTTGAGGGTTGATCATTATACGAATGACAAAAATGAAATATATTTAAAGACTATCGCTTTGCTGCTTCAATGATACAACGAAAGAGGTAGATAAAGTTTACTGCTTGCCCACAGATGTTGCACAACGGTTAGAAACACAGTTATGAAGTGATCTATGTAGAATGTATTTATCCACACTTTTTATCTTTGCTTCAAAGCATAATAAAAACTGGGCTACAAAAGAAATTTTCACAAACTATAATAATTTCCATGTGTTATTAAACTGACATTTTTGGCTATAGTATAATCATAGTGAAAATATAAATTTATCATAATTACTGAAGCTCGAAAAACAAGCTTCTGCGAGTCTATTAACCATATCACCACTTTCATCTCCAGTAAGGGTAAAAGTTTTGTTTGAATTTAAAGCTAATTTCGTACGCAAAATTATTTAGGAGTTTCTTCCTGTCACTTGTATAATAAAAACAAGAAATAGGCAATAAAACAATATGACGAAAGTTTAGTAAGAGAGGATTCACAAAAGAAGAAGTAGAAGAAAATATTGATTTCGAGATAGTTTAGTTGAAGTTATATATAATTAAAAACTGAAGGTTAACAACCACCGCAGGGTCCCACTGGGAGCAACTGTCATCTTAAAAAAAAAAATGACATCGGCTCCCAGTCAGACCGCAGTAAATTCCATTCATGGCCACGTCTCACAACCGTGAGATAGGTGGTCCTAGGAAACGACAAAATCACATCGACAGGCCGGCGAAACTCTCGTGTGTTTTGAGGACAGGAAGCGACCCAAGGATGACAGCTTTCTGCATCCATCTCGCAAGTGCCGTGGCATATTCCGAGAATATAAGAGTTCTACGGCTAGTATTCAAAAGAATTCTAGTCTTTGTAATTTCGTTTATTATATTTAATTTTTAAAGATTGCTAACGTCAATAACAACTTAAACTCTAGATAAGATATTAGCCTAGAATATGAGAGTTCGACGGCTTATATCACATTACAACGTCATGAGTACTTTTCTATTATTAAAAATAACTTTCAAAAATTTACCTTGACTTTTACATCAAATTCAACCAGTTAAAAATAGGAGTAATTCATCACCTGTCAAAAGCTAGGGAGGTTAAGTCATCTGCCCGGAAACACAAATTGTCAGACCGGGTGGAAGGGTGGATCAACCAACCCCCACACAACAATAATAACAACTGTCAGATTCTACGAGGTTGGCTGCATTGGATGTCTGCTATCACCAGGGAGTACGATTAGGAGATTTTCCTGGCACATGCGTAGTGGATGAGATTTCCACACGTTCAAGAGCACTCGGAAAACCAGAAGCAAGCGGCCATAGATAATCTGCATGCTATCCCAAGTCAGCCCCATCCCTGGACCATCGACTAGCGGCAGGCTAGAAAGGCTTGCATAGCAGATAGCGCATGCTGACTGTGCGCCACCACGCTGCGAGAAACCGGACTTGGCAGTTGTCTTTTTCTTTCGACCGTCCTCTCACTCAGCAGTTCTACGCTCTAGACGCGAGTGACGCTCCGACTCTTATGCGAGGAAGAACAGAGACGCCACTCTAAGAAATGTCATTCGTGATTCTAAGCTCCGAGCTAGTGCCTCGACGTTTGTTACACACAATTAAATTGAAGCCTGGGATTTTACGGAAAACTATTTAAAACCGACCAAAGTCAGGATGAGAGGACGATCAAGAGGAGAAAGACTCCTGCTAGGTGGGTTCTTGAACATCTCTCGCATCTAGAATAATGAATTCTTTCGTTTCAACGCCGTGTGCCGAACTGGTAGGCACACGCCGTTGAAACTGCTTAGTTGTTGACCGCGGGCAAGGTCATTACGGTTGACTCGCGCTTGGATTAGTGAATTTCCAGTTGTGTGTATTTTTGACGGGTCATCCTCGACTTTCGCTTGTGCGGTATAACGCAATACTTTAATAATTACAACCGTTTAAAAATGTCAAGTGGTCACTCGCACCACTCTATATAAAGGAAGTTGTCGCGGTCAAAAGGACGTTGTGGTTCAAACGTCTAAATTATATTTAAAGTAAACCGGATACTTTATGAACTAGACTTTATTCCAACACTCTGCGTTATTCCTTACTGGCCCACTCTACTGGAGCTATCAGGCAAGCTAATTTAATAATTTCATTAAAAAAATGAAAACTAAAGTTCAGGAAAAATTAAATGTTCTTTTGCATTTTGATAGTTTGAATGTAGGAAAACTATCTGGCGCCCTTCAGGCAATTATCGGACTCATTTTGAGCCCACATTGAAGTATAAATAAGAGTCAAATTAATGAATTAAAAATAATCGGCAAGATGCAGGTTATATATATATATATATATATATATAAAAGTTGTAGCAGGCTGTCGAGAGAACCTGCTAATTGACAGGTGTGTCTGTAAAGACGCTGCAGTCCATCACCGCAATCTGTCAATGGCCTGGATTGACTACCGGAAAGCTTTCGATTCAACCTCTCATAGACTTATCATCCGTCTGTTGGAAAGCTTGAAGGTACATCCACACATAGTGAGATGCATAGAGAGATTGATGCCTCTTTGGAAAACTAGAACGACGTAGACGTAATAGGAATATGTTCCCTTTGGGGTGTATGATTTAATTGAATCCTTTCACTATTCAGGGTGCTTAATTTGAGCGAGTGCCCTTGTCTCTCACTATTCGGGGTGCTTTATTTCAGTGAGTCTCCTTGCCTTTCACTATTCGGGGTGGTTTATTTCAGTAAGTCCCCTTGCCTCTCACCATTCGGGGTATTTTATTCCAGTGGAGCGTACTTGATTTTGCGTTTAACCATTAGGTAAATGATCAAACTGAGCGCCATTAGCTTCAATGCACAATTGACATCTTCTCAAAGAATGTGTTGCAGTTGAGAGAAGAACATTTCTTGGAATTGATGCACAAGCTCTTCGTATGCGTTCCATCATGTCTTCTCGTGTCGTTGGATGTTGCTCGTAACAAGTATTTTTTTGGTATCCCAAAGATAAAAATCAGGTGAAGTTAGGTCGGGCGAATTAGGGGGCCATGCAATGGGCCCTCCACGTCCAATCCATTGATTTGGGTATCGTTCATTGAGATAATTTCTTACTATTCGAGCAAAGTGTGTTGGTGCACCATCTAATTGCACCCACATTCTTCGTCTAGTTTCCAAATTAACATCTTCAAGTAAACCAGGTAAATGGTCTCTCAAGAATTGCATAAAATTGTGTTGATTTACATTAGCGTAAAAAAAGTGAGGCCCATTAAATAGCAATTTACAATCCCACACCATACATTTAAACTCCAACGATGTTGGTTGTCAATGCCTCAATGCCAATGTGGATTGACATCTGACCAGTAATGACAATTATGTCTGTTTAGTTCACCAGTGTTTTCAAATGTCACTTCATCTGAGAACATAACACATTGAATCAACTCTGGATGCTGTACAGCCCAGTGACAAAATCGAAGACATTCTGCAAATTGTCGAAGCGTTAGTTCTTGAGTTAATGTGATGTGGAAAGCATGGTATCTCCGCGTTCTGAAAATTCTAAGAGCTGTGGATTTTGATATCCCATGTTCTCTTTGAATTTTCAGAGAACTAACATGATGATCAAGGTGGACAATTGCAAGGATCGTTATAACGCGACTATCATTTTCATCATATTCGTGACGACGACGTTCACGATGAAGTCGTCCAGTCCGAGCTCTCAAAGTAAGATCTCGAATTGTCACATTAGTTGGGTGCCGTCTGTGTAAGAAACGAAGAGCATAAAGTTCGGCTGCATGCTCATAAACTCCACGGCACTCTCCTGAAATCAAAATCATATCTACAATTTCTTCTGGATGGTAATCAGCCATTTTAGTAATTTACAAATGTAAGTACAATAGGCAACAATTAAGTAAATTCAAATAAATCAAAATTTTCATTTTTGAACAACTATTAATTTAATTCGTTCCAAGTATTGTTAAACTTAATTTTTGCAGATAAATACAAAATGTATTAACGACAAACAAAAAACATATAAAAAATATAAAAATTGAATAAAACGAATGTAAGCGACGTTGATGTCGGTGAAAAGTGAAAATTTTCAAGATTTTTAGTTGAAATTCACTACACTCGCATTTAAATAATATTAATCTCTTCTCGCTAGCTTTTTTTTATCCCGAAAAAGCGTCTGGCGTGCGCCGCCTAGTGGTAGTAGCGTTTACTACTAGAATTTTTCATTTTAATAAGAGTTTTTATTCATTATCTACTAATTATTCTTTATGATTTCCGAAAGAAATAATTATGGTTTATTTGAATTCATTCAATTCTCGTCATTACAAGACGGACTCTGGATACTGATTTGAACCACTTTTGTATCCAGAGTCCGTCTTGTAATACATTATAGTAGATGTATATGGGGGTTTCTAACTCAAGATTCCTACCTTACCGACATTCTTTATTAGCATTAGTGCATGTCTGTGTGAGGTAAGCCTGTGTACATGTGTCTGTGTGAGGTTGAAATTGAGGCCGTTCTAGAACATTCCTTGATTACGTCGCATAGTAATATTGCGCAATTGTGCCAGTCAAATGCATGTTACAACAGGTTCAAGGTTATACAGATGAAATTTGATACGGAGGGCTATATATGACATCCTGTTTTGGCTAGCTAAAGTTGATTAATTGCTTCCTTATAGATAACATATTTAATTTAAAATTCCTCTCCTTACATTCTTGATGATGGCATCAAATTAAACTGCACAATTTTTTTTTGTTTAAACAAGTTCAAGGTTATTTTCATGACGCATTACATTTTGCGTTGCAAAAAAAATTATATCGCAAACGTGTTGATTATAATGTAGAATTTTCTAGAACTCAAGGATAGAGAGGTAGATGAAAAAAATTTAAATTAGAAAATATTTTGAGCCAATCGAATAATATAGGTAAGAGACTATCTAAAAGAATAAAGCATTTCTTATGGTAGGTTATGTGCTCAGGATACTTATCGCTTTATTCTGGTGTTGAGTAGCGAGCGAGCGAGAACTCGAGATATAATCCAAACGTGTTTAAAAGTTTCGATTTTAGAAAACATTGGATGCACTGACCGCCTAAGTCTGCATACATTTCATTGGACCCTGCTTTCGTTCTCTAGAGCTCACTTCTTTTTACTGTTCGCAAAATTTCGCTTTCTTATTCGAACCAGAACGTTTGAAAATCATTCTTTTGCCATATACTAGGTCCGTCAACCTCTCTCGACGTGTCACATGAAATAATATACTGCAAACAATTTCAAGACTCGATAGAGAGATAATACAGCGTGCATTTTATTCAATGCTTTTTCACACGTGCTTTAACTTATATATAATAAGGGTACACTGCCGGGCACTTATGGCTTCTTACGTCATATAAAAACACTTGATATGAGATCACATGCCTTTTATTTTCACAGATATATACTCCTTTTTCATCTCTTATTTAGGAAGGTCAGTTTTGCCTATTGCACGTTGAAAATTTAAAATAAATTGATTAAAAATAAGCTAAATACAAAATAAATATAATAAAATATTTCAAAGATGCTTAGTTTCTAGAATATTCCTAATGACATCATCAAATTATACTGCGCAATTTTTTTCTTAAACAAGTTCAAGGTTATTTTCAATGACGCATTACATTTTGCGTTGTAAAAAATTATATCCCAAACTTGTTGATTATAATGTAGAATCTCCTGGAACTTTGTTACATAATATGATGCAATATCTGGCAACATTGCGCAAAAGTCTCCAGAAATTTGGGTAGAGGGGGTAAGCGTCTATAAAAGGAGCTATTTCCTCTTGAGCTCCTCAATCACAAATAAACTTCCATGCAAAAACAATTTAACTCAAGTAATACAGTGGCAAATTGATAAAGTGATAAAGTGAATAGTGTGTACTTGATTTTCTTTTAACGAATTTGGACAATTACCACACAACTTTTTGAGCAGCTATACTAATCACAATGAGTTCTGAAGACCGCAATAACTTTTTGAAATTAATGGAAGAAAGCCTTGAAAAACTAAAACAAGAGAGAAATCAAATTCTCGGTACTTTGTATATCATTTTTTTTGAGTTATTCATGTTAGGGGGAGTAACATTGCTTGATATACATGATTTTTTTTATTGATTCTTATTGCTTTATGATTCACTGCGTATTGATTTATATTTATGACTTGTTCATTTTTATATGTCTTTATTTTGTGTTGTGTGGATCTTACAAGAATGTTATACCTGTTGTTTTTACTCTTTTCTGTCACACATGCGTTTATGCGTTTGTTGAGTATTTCAGGAATATACAGGTTGATTCAACTAAGCTGCTGTCTACACTTGCAACTGATGGATAGTAGTTAAGATTGGCTTTGTTGTTATGAGCATTATTTTTGTAAAGGGCTTTTTACTTGTAAAACTTTGAGCTTTTAATTAGGGTTTTGTCACGGATTGCCAAAGGGGGAGTTTGTTAGGTTCTAAGGTCTTAGGATTTTATGTATTTAGAACTCTAATTTGTAATGTTGGCAAACCATGATCAAAACATTGTATTTAGTCTTATTTAGACTTGCTCAAAGTTGGTTTAATATTGTAAAGTTGGAATCGAGTGGCTGCAGAAGTACTTGGGACTTTCGGCCTGGCTCGATCGATCGAAGAATAGACTCGATCGATCGAAAATCGCACAGGTTGAATTTTCTGCAGAATTTCCAACTCAGCCCTACTTCATTAAACGTTTAGGGTTTTATGTTTTTACCCTAGGTATATAAATAAAACCCTAGCCACGTTTTTGGAGGCAGCCCATATTGTATTGTTGCTCATACATTGCTGTTTTGTGTGAATCTCGTGTGAGATCTTTGAGGAGCTTTCCTTTACACAAAACTTAGGGTTTTCATGGTGGAGATTATTTCAACATCTTGAAGATCATTACTGTTGCAACCATTGGAACTTAAAAGAAAAGCAAGCGGGGAGCTTGTAGCTGATTGAGGAATTCAAGAAAGAAGTAGTCCGTGGATTCAGAGCCTGCGCGTGGTCGTGTCAGGAAGTTCTACTGGTGGGTAGCATTAGGAAGTCGAGCGGGGAGCTTGTAGTCCTTTTGTACGAACTTCAATTCTTTCATAGTGAATTCAGGTTAGCCTTGAGGATCGGTGGGTCAAATCCTCCCCAGGTTTTTACCGTGTGGTTTCCTGGGTGATCATATCTTGTGTTATTTATTTTCCGCTGCTTTATATTCTTGATATGATTGTTTGGATTGTTTTAACCTAGAATTGCTTAATTTGACTAAGTAACAACTTGGCTAATTAATCTAGGCTACGCAATCTGGTTGTTTAAGGGGTCTAAAACCGCTCAAGTGGTATCAGAGCTTGGTAGCTCTTTTTTGTTTGAGATTTTTTATCTCTGAGCTGATCCTTGACCCCTGTTGTCATGGATTCTTGGAAAATCTCTGTGATTAATTGTCAACTTGCCTATTTGCTGTCTTTGCCTTTTATTGTTATTGGTAAATATTTCCTTAAGTATCTTGGCTCAATCACATGTGATAAGAATTATGTATGTTATACTGCTTTAACCGCCTTAAAGGCACGTGATTTTTTCCTTTGGTATTTGGATAGTGGTTGTTCCAGGCATATGACAAGAAACAAAGGTTTATTCAAAACACTCTTTGAAGGAAAGATTGGGACATCAGTTTTGTAGATGGGAGAAAATCTATGATCAAAGGCATTGGAACTGTGAACATTCTAGGTTTGCCGGTATTTGAAGATGTCTAGTATGTTGATGGGCTAAAGGCTAACTTACTCAGCATCAGTCAGATTTGTTTCAAATATTTTCCAAAGATTTCTGTTAGATTTAAAAGATTTTACAAATACATCTATTATTTCACGAAGATTTCAGATAGATTTCAAAGATCATTTTAAATTAAATACAGTGTCAGGGAAGTTTCTTAACAAAAGGAACTAATTATAACTACAGTTTCTTCGTGAAAATAGTAACTTCTTACATTTCGAATCAGTGTTAGAATTAACTTTATTTTTCTGCAAAGTTTCTGTTTATATAAGGAAACACATATTCCATATTTAAATAATTTTCAATACAAAAAATCTCTTAAAAAATATATTCACAACTCTTTAACAATTTTAAGTTATGTCAACATTTCTCATCGGGAAATTGTACTAAAATATTAAGTTTAATAGAAAAAAGCAATCTTTTGTATGTTAGTTTTTTCATCTTAGATTTTTATTCTTAATGTAAAAATCATTATATTTTAAAGAACATGAATTACCCACATCAAAAATTAATTATCAACCAAAAAGTTGAATTTTCAACTAAAAAGTCAAATTTAAAATAAAAAAACATAAAACTGCAACCAAAAACATTTGAATTTTCAACAGAATATAGTTATATTTTCAAGCCAATATATGAATTTTCAACCTATAAAGAATAAAGATGTATTTTCAATCAAATAAATGAAGGTTCAACTAAAAAAGATAAATTTTCAACCAAATACAACTAAAAAAGGAGAATTTTGAACAAAATAGTTGAATCCTCAACCAAAAAAAAATTCATTTTTAACCAAATAGTTACATTTTTAACAAAAAAAATCAAATTTCTACAAAAAAGAGGAATTTTTAAATTAAAAAAACACAACATATTTTCAACAAACGAGTTGAAATGAAGTTTTTACAAAATAGTTCAACTTTCAACCAAAAAAGATGAATTTTCTACAAAATACAGGAATTTCTAACTAGAATTTTGAATTTTTAAGCCAAAATGCCGAATTTACTACAATACAGTTGCATTTCGAACAAAAAAGATAATTTTCTACCAAATAATTAAATTTTCAAAAAAATACTTTAATTTTTCACCAAATAGCTGAATCTTCTAGCAAAATAATTGAATTTTCAACCAAAAAGATTATATTTTTACCAGAAAAAGCGAAATTTCAACAAAATACCAAAATTTTCAAACAAACAGTTGCATTTTTACCCAAATTGAATTTCATTGAATTTTCCACTCGAAAATATGAATTTTTAACAATTTTCAACCAAATATTTAATATAATTTTTAAACAAATTATTGCGATTTTAAACTAAAAATACAAATTTTCTACGAAACAGTTGAATTTCCAACTGGAAAATATGAATTTTCAACAAAAAAAAGTTAATTTTTTACCAAATAGCTATAATTTCAAAGAAATAATTCAATTTTCAACCAAATTATTGAATTTTATACCAAAAGAGTTGAATTTTCAATCAAAAAGATTTAGAACCAACAATATGAATTTTCAACTTGAAAATATGAATTTTTAACAAATTATTGAGTTTTCAAGCCAAAAATACCATTTTCTACAAAACAGTTAATTTTCAACAAAAAAGTTAATTTACGACCAAATAGTTTAATTTTTAACTGAAATGATGAATCTTCGACAGAAAAATTAATTTTTTACAAATTAGGTCAACTTTTAACCGAAATAGATGCGTTTTCATCAAAATACATTAATTTTTAACTAAATTGTTGATTTTTTAAGCCAAAAAGACAAATTTACTACAAAACAGTTGAACTTGATTAAACTTTTTTGAAAGAAAATTCAACTAGTTGGACAAAAGTTAGACTTTGTTAAAAATTCACGTTTTTGCTTAAAAATTCATCATTTGAGTAGAAAATTCGTCTTTGCTGGTAGAAAGTTAATCTTCTTGGTAGAAAATTCATATATTTGGTTGAAAATTCAACTATTTGATTTAAAATTAACTTTTTTTATTTAAAATTCATATTTTTGGGTTAAAAAATTAAACTGTTTTGTTAGAAATTCGTCTAATTTGAACAATATTTAATCTTTCTTGTTTAAAAATTGAATTTGTTGAAAAAGATCGTTTTTTGTTGAGGATTCAACTTTTTTGTTTGAAAATTCAACTACATGGTTAAAAGTTAGACTAATTTGTTAAAAATTCACTTTTTTGCTTAAAAATGCATCATTTTAGTAGAAAATTCGTCCTTTTTGGTAGAAAATGCATGTATTTGGTTGAAAATTCAACTATTTGATTGAAAATTAACTTTTATATTGAGAATTAATAGCTTCAGGTTAAAGAATTTAACTGTTTTGTAGAAAATTCGTTTGTTTTGGAAAACATTTAAACTTTCTTGATTAACAATACAACTGATTGAAAGTTAATCTTTTTTGGTTAAAGCTTCATCATTTTAGTAGAAAATTCGTCTTTTTTTATATAAAATTAATCTTATTGGTAGAAAATTCGTCTCTTTTGGAAAATATTTAATCTTTCTTGTTTAAAAATAAAACTGGTTGAAATTTAGTCGTTTTTGGTTTAGGATTCAACTTTTTTGATTGAAAATTCAAATACTTGGTTAAAAATAACTTTTTTGCTTAATGATTCATCATTTTAATAGAAAATTCATCTTTTGTGGTAAAAAATTCATATATTTGGTTGATAATTCTACTATTTGATTGAAAATTAACTTTTTTTATTCAAAATTCATATTTTTGGGTTAAAAAATTAAACTCTTTTGTTAGAAATTCGTCTAATTTGGAAAATATTTAATCTTTCTTGTTTAAAAATGAAATTTGTTGAAAATGATCGTTTTTGGTTGAGGATTTAACTTTTTTTCATTGAAAATTCAACTACATGGTTATAAGTTAGACTACTTTGTTAAAAATTCACTTTTTTGCTTGAAGATTCATCAATTAATCTTCTTGGTTGAAAATTCATATATTTGGTTGAAAATTCAACTATTTGATTAAAAAATTAGATTTTTTTATTGAAAATTCATATTTTTGGGTTAAAAGATTATGCTTTTTTTGTAGGAAATTCACCTTTTTTGGAAAATATTTAATATTTCTTGGTTAAAAATAGAACTGGTAGAAAATGGATCTTTTTCCGTTGAGAATGCATCGTTTTTGTTCGAAAATTCAACTACATGGTTCAAAGTCAGGGTACTTTGTTAAAAATTCACTTTTTTGCTTGAAGATTCATAATTTTAGTAAAAAATTCGTCTTTTTTGGTAGAAAATTCATGTATTTGTTTGAAAATTCAACTATTTTATTGAAAATTCATAGTTTTGGGTTAAAAAATTTAACTGTTTTGTAGGAAATTCGTCTCTTTTGGAAAATATTTAATCTTTCTTGGTTAAAAATACAATTAGCTGAAAATTAATCTTTTTTGGTTGAGGATTCAACTTTTTTGTTTGAAAATTCAACTACTTGGTTAAAAGTTAGACTTTGTTAAAAATTCACTTTTTTGCTTAAAGATTCATCATTTTAATAGAAAATTCATCTTTTGTGGTAAAAAAGTAATCTATAGAAACAACTGAGAATATGGTACCTTGGACAAAATATCGAATGACGAGGAACTGAGATCATTCCGTAATTAAAAATAAAAGTAAATCACAAATGCACATATGCGTACACTTATTGTGAATGAATCACAACACTTGACAATCAGTTGCCATATATGTTTTTCTATCTACCTAGAAGCAATTGACAACGTGACATGGTAATTCACGAGAAAATGTGTTTTTAATGGAATAATTATGTTGCATTTGGTTCGTATTACACTATTGCGTATAACTTTTGCGTCATAAGCTAATAATAAAGTTGGCCCCTCATTATCATGGAATTGCATACATCTGAGGGGCCACAAGTAGTTTTTATTTTTTTAAACTATGAACTAATGCTCTGATCGTCTTCGCAAAAATATATATTGCAACCTTGAATGCGAGCATGATATAGGGGGAAAATAGTTGGTGTACCAGAAGTACTTCCTATAAAAAAAATTATTTAAAAGTTTAAATAATTTTTTTTATCCTTTTAAAATAAACATAATTGGTTCTTGAATTTTGTGCAGAACCTTTTTAGTACCCACTATAATATATATTTTAACCACCAGGATCGGTCAAGCCGTTTTCGAGAAAATTTGATCTTTTATTTTTCAAAATTTTGTTTATAACTTTTGTAGAAAAAATTTTCACATCCGAGCGGGGGCTTATCCTGCTACGGCCTTTGTTCAAAAAGTTATCCTTCTTGGCTGAAAATTCGATTTGAGTTGAACATTTTTTGGGTACAAATTTGATCTTTTTTGGTTAAAAATTAAAATGTTTTCGTTGCAAATTTGATTATTTTGATGGAAATTCAACAATTTTATCAAAAAGTTAACCATCTTGGTTAAAAATTCAACTTTTTGTTGAAAATTTTCCTTTGTGGCTTTAAAATTAAACTATTTACGTAGAAAATTGAACTATTGGTTAAAAAATCATATTTTCTTGATAATAATCATACTTTTTTGTAGAAAATTCAACAATTTGTTCAAAAAGTTATCCTGGCTGATTGACGATTCAACTCTTTCGTTGAAAATTCGTATTTTCGTGTTGAGAATTAAACGGTTTTGCAGGAAATTAAAAAAAAAAAATTTAACTTGTTCTTTATGGTTGAAAATTCAACCATTTAGGTAGCAAATTTAATAATGTATTTGGTTAAAAATGAACTTCTTTGTTGAGAATTGCACTGTTTTGTTGAAAATTCGCATTTCTGGGTTTAAAAATAAACTACTTAGGTAGACATTTTAAATATACATTATACATTTTAATATATATTTGGTTAAAAAATCAACGATTTAGGTAGAAATTTAAGTATTTAGAAGAAAAAAAACTTTTTTGTTGAAAATTCGTTGTTTTTGGTTGAAAATTGAACTATTGGGTAAAACGTCAACTTTTTTTGTTGAAAAATCATCTTTTTGGGTTGAAAATCGAACTATTTAGGTAAAAAATCAACTATTGGTTCAAAATTCATGTTGCTTGTTTAGAAGTAAACTTGATGTAGAAAATTCAACAATTTTATTAAAAACTTACCCTTTTTGTTAAAAAATGAAATTGTTTATGTAAAAATTCGTTTTAAGAATTAAACGGGTTTGCAGAAAAATTGATCTTTCTACGTTAACAATTTAACTATTTGGTTAAAAATGAACCTTTTTGTTGTAAATTCAAGTGTTTTTTTTTAATTCCTCTTTTTGGATTGAAAATTGAACTATTGGGTGAAAAATCAACTTTTTTTTAAAGCTAGAAAATAATTTATTTTGTTTCGTTATAAATATTTTGAAATAATTTTCAATTTTATCTTAAAATTAACTTTTCAAAATAAAAAATCATTTCAATTTTCTCAAGAATCTTTGAAGAAAAACTTTTTTATTTTCTTGAAACCTTTCGAAACTCTTAAAAAGTTTCTTTTTTCGAAACTCTTAAAAAGTTCCTTTTTTTCGAAACAACAAAAATCTACATTTTGTTTTCAATTTCGTGAAATTATTTCAAGCTAAAATGTTTTTTTAAATGCTGCTAAAAATTAAAAAATTGCTTTTAAGTCTTCCAAATTCTTTTTCCACCATTTTCGAAACCTTTCGAAGTATTTTCAATTTTTTTT
Organism: Andricus grossulariae; assembly: GCA_011634705.1. Taxonomy (NCBI): domain Eukaryota; kingdom Metazoa; phylum Arthropoda; class Insecta; order Hymenoptera; family Cynipidae; genus Andricus; species Andricus grossulariae. Next base: position 152,851,134 of record JAABKJ010075445.1, on the reverse strand, counting down.
TCAATTTTATCTTAAAATGAATTTTCAAACTTGAATATCATTTAAATTTTCCCAGGAATCTTAGCATAACTTTGTTATTCTCTTGATATCTTTCAAAATTCTTAAAAACCTTCTTTTTCAAAATCCTCCAAAATCTAGATTTTGTTTTACATTTCTTGAAATCCTTCAAGGTTTTAAATTATTTCTTAAATTTTTTCAAAACTTCTCAATATCTTTTTAAATAATTAGAATTTTTCCTATTTTTTTTTTCAAAATTCTGCAAAATGAAAAAATTGCCTTAAAATCTTCCAGAAATATTTCTGACAATTTTGGAACTCTTTTGAAATGGTTAAGAATGGTTGTCAATTTTATCTTAAAATAAATTTTTCAAAGTAAGATGTATTTCAGTATTCCCAAGAATCTTTGAAAGAACACTTTTTTATTCCCTTGCTTTAAGATTTTCCAGATGCTTTTTCGGCAATTTTGAAAAACTTTTCAAATGTTTTGAAATGTTATTTAAATTTATCTTGACATTAATTTATCAAAATAAAAAATCATTTACATTTTGCCAGGAATCTTAAAATAACTTGGTTATTCTCTTGAAGCCTTTCAAACTCCTTAAAACCCTACCTTATTCGAAATTTCCATAATCTACATTTCGTTTTAAATGTTTTGAAATCGTTTCAAATTTTTTGAAATGTTTTCTTGATTATTTTCGAACCTTTCCAAAAATTCTTCATATTTCTTGAATAAACTCTTTTTTTTAATTTGGTAATCATGTGAAAAATCTTCTTTCTTTTTCGAAATTTTAGGAAATAATTTAAAATTCTGCAAAACAAAAACAATTTCCAAAAAATCTTTCAGATTCTTGAACATAATTTTGGATATCTTTTAAAATATTATATTAAAATAATGTTTTAAAATAAAAAAAAAATAGAACATTTTAAATTTCCTATGAATCTTTAGAAAAGTTTTTCCTCGAAATCTTTAAAAATCGATTTTGCTTCAAATTTTATGAAATCTTTAAAGAACTTCTTAAAATTTCCATAACTAACACGAATTTTTTCTAAAATGTTGTAATCTTGCAAAATTGAAAAATTTTGCTTTTAAATTTTCTACATTATTTTTTGAAATTTTAGAAAATCATTTTATATCCTGCAAAATAAAAACATTTCACCTGAAAATCTTTTAGATTATTGTTGGTCAGTTTTCGAAATCTTATGAAATCTTTTTAAATTATCTCTTGAAATTAATTTACCAAATAACACATTATTTAAATTTTCCCAGGAATTTTAAGAAGATTTTTTCATTCTCTTGGAACCCTTCAAAAGTTTAAGAACCCCTTTTTTTGAAATTTTCAAAGTTCTTAATTTTTTCGTAATTTTCTTGAAATTGTTTCAATTGTTTGAAAATTCGTGCATTTTATTGAAGCTTTATCTTCTGTGGTAGAATATTAATCTTCTTGGTAATTAATTCACCTTTTTGGTTGAAAATTCAACTATTAGGTTGAAAATTCTATTAAAAATTAAAATATTTTGTTGAAAGTTCATGTATTTTGTTAAAAATAATCCTTTTTTGGTAGAAAATTAGTTTTTTTTATTCAAAATTAATTTTTTTAATTAATAATTTAACTATTCCATTTTTCTTCGAATTTTTTTTTTTTTTTAAAGACATTCAATCTTTTTGGTTGAAAATTTATCTGTTTGGTTAAAAATTTAACTACTTCGTTGAACATTTTTTTTATTTAATTAAAAAACTTATTTTTCTAACTTAAAATTACACTGTTCCATTTTTTTTGTTGAAAATTTATCTTTTTAGTTGAAAATCCATCTATTTTGTAGAAAATTTGTCTTTTTTTGGTAGCATTATAACTTTTTTGGTTGAAAATTCAATTATTAGGTTGAGAAAATTCCATTAAAAATTAGAATATTTGGTTTAAAAGTCACATGTTTTGTTAGCAATTATTCTTTTTTGGTAGAAAATTAATTTTTTGGCTTGAAATTTCATTTCTTTGATGGAAAATTATTTTTTTAATGAAAATTATTTTTTTTTTCAATTCAAAATTAAACTGTTCTATTTTATGTTGAAAATATGACCTTTTTGGTTGAAAATTAAACTATTTTGTTAAAAAAATTTTTGTTTCAATTGAAAATGCATAATTTTGGTTAAAAGTTGTCTTTGGTTAAAGACTTTACAAATTTTGTAGAAAATTCGTTTTTTTCTGTTGACAATGCATTTTTAAATCAAAGTGTAGTTTTTTATTTTTGCTAGAAATTTTTTTTTTAGTTGAAAATTCACTTATTTTGTTAAAAACTCGTATTGTTTAGACAAAACTTAGAAACTCAACATTTTGGATGAGATTTTTTTTCTTTATTGATTGAAAAATCTCTCATGGTTGAAAATTCAACTCTTCTGTTGAAAAGTCGTATTTTTTGGTTCAATTTAACAGTTTTTTTTAATTGAAAATTGAAAAAAAATTGGAATTATCAACTTTTGTACTTTTTATTGAAAAATCATTTTTTTATCAAAGTTTCATCAGTTTAATTGAAAATGTAACCATTTTGTTGCAGATTATCTTTTTCTTGGTTAAAAATTAGTTATATTTACTGGAAATGTAATAATAAAATTTCCAATTAATAAATCTTAATCAACTGAAACTCGATTTCAAAAGATTTTACAAAATTAAAACCAAATTTAACAAATATTTCAAAAGATTAACCAAAGATTTCAACAGTTGAAAAAGATTTAAAAAGATATAACGTAAAAAAATAAAATATTTGGTTGGAAGTTCATGTATTTTGTTAAAAATTATTCTTTTTTGGTAGAAAATTAGTTTTTTTAAATTGAAAATTAATTTTTTTAATTAATAATTTAACTATTCGATTTTTCGTCCACATTTTTTTTAAAGACATTTAATCTTTTTGGTTGAAAATTCATCCATTTGATTAAAAATTTAACTACTTCGTTGAACATTTTTTTTTATTTGGTACAAAAACTTATTTCTGTAACTTGAAATAAAACTATTATATGTTGTTTTGAAAATTTATCGATATGCATACAAATTCGAAAAAAAAAATTCCAATGGATTTTTGGACCACCCTATTAGGTAGTTAGGAAGTTAGCGGGCGTTTAGGAAGGTTGGTTGGGAAAAAAAAAATCATTTATATTTTTCAGGAATCTAACGGAAATTTTGTTATCATCTTGAAACACAAATTTTCCCTACAATTTTTCGGAAATCTTGCAAGATTAAAAAAACTGTTTTAAAATCTTTCAAATTCTTTTCGAAACATTCAGGATAACTTTCCAAATATTCTTCTTAAATTAATTTGAAAAAAGATCTTTTTTAGTTTTTCTAGGAATTTTGATAATTTTTTTTTCGAACATTTCAAACCGCTTTCAGGTTTCTAAATTTTTTGTTCGAAATTTTCAAACATCCGCATTTTGTTTTAAATGTTTTTAAATGTTATTCATTATTCAAAATTTTTTGTTTTTTTCAATCTTTTTCAATATTTGTAAATATAAAAAATCATTTGAAATTTTCCCAGAAATGTTAAGAATTTTGTTATTTTCTTAAAACGTTTAAAGATCCTTAAATGCTTCAAAATCGTATGTCAAAATCTTTTGTAATATCCAGTAGATTTTTACAATAAATTGAAGAAAAATATTGATAAAAGTTTATGAAAGTTTATGAAAATGTTTGAAATGTAGAAAGTTGTACATTATTGTTTATCTTTTTACTTTTCTGAAAGAAAATACGAAAAAATTAGCTATTTGTATTTCATTTCATTTTTTTGGTTAAATTTTTCACACTTTTTTGCCGAAAAATACATGTTTTAACAAAAAATTACAGTTGTAGAAATAGTGTATATTCTTGTAAAAAATTTTTTCACCAAGGAATAATTCAAAAATTATGATTTGAAATAATACAATTGAAACTCATTTACCATTTTTCGAAAAATTGAAAAAAAAAATCAAAATTTTTCAAGTTTTTCAAATATTGAAAGCATAAACAATAAATTCGAGCATATCAAACCATTGCATATAATTTTTTTGGTCAAAATCAGGTTAATATTTCAGTAAATAGTAAAAAAAATTGATTTTCAACTAAAAAAAAATCAAGAAAAAAGATGAATGTACAACTAAAATGTTGAATCTTTAACTAGGATAATTTAAATTCCAGTAAAAAATTATCAAAAAAGACAAATTTTCAGCAAAATACATGCATTTCCTATGAAATAGTTAAACTTTTATCCGAAAACGTTACATTTTTAAGCAAATAGTTTAATTTTTAACCAAGAACATTATTTTACTATAAAAAAAAATTTATAGGTAAAACGATTTTTAACCAAAAGCGAGGAGTTTTAAAAAAAATGTAATAGACTTTTTGACCAAAAAGAATTAACTATTTACCAAAAATAGTTCTATTTTCATCAAGAGGTGAAATTTCTAAAAAAAAAGATTAATTTTCGGCTGAAATAATGACTCTTCAACTGGAGTAGTTAACATTCAGTTAAAAAATTACTTTTTAACGAGAAAAACAAATTTTCAACAAAATAGTTAAATTCTTAACTGAAAAAGATCCTTTTTCAACCAAATAGTTAAATTATCATCCAAAAAACATAAATTTTTAATCAACAATGAAATAGTTAAATTTTAAGTGAAAAATTAATTTTCAACTAAAAAACTGAATTTTCAAAAAACTAGTTACATTTTCAATGAATGAAATGAAATTCCAACTAAAATGATGAATTTTCAATCAGTTAAATTTTCAGTTAAAAAATTAATTTCCATTTAAAAAAATCAAGTTTTGAACCAGAGAAACGAATTTTTTATAAAATAGGTAAACTTTTAATAATTAGATTAATTTTCTACCAAAAAAGACAAATTTTCAACGAACTTTTCTAGTTCAAAATTCAACAATTTGGATGAAAATTTGTCTTTTTTAATTGAAAATTAAACTATTTCGTTAAAAATTCACGTATTCTGTTAAAAAATCGATTTTTTTGGGGTAGAAAATTATCTTTTTCTTTGAAAGTTAAAAAGTTAGTTAAAAAATAGTTGCATTTTCAAACAGTGACGAATTTTTAAATAAAATTGTAAATATTTAACTGGAAAGGATAAATTTTAAACCAGAAAGAAGAAATTTAAACTGAAATGATGAATCTTTAGCTAGAATAATTGAATGTTTGACCAAAAAGACTAATTTTCAAACAAGAAGATTAATTTCTACCAAAAAGACGAATTTTTAACTAAAAAAAGATAATTTTTCAAACGAAAATTGAATAATTAAATTTTTAGTCAAAAAATGAATATGCAACCAAAGACATGAATTTTTAACTAAAATTATGGAATATTCAACTGTAATAATAGTTACATTTATTACAGTTGAAAAAAAGAATAATTTTCAACCAAAAAACATCCAAAGAAAAAAGTTTTCAATCAAACAGCTCATTTTTCAACCAAAAAAATGAATTTTTGATTAAAACGATGAATCTTCAACCAAAAAATATTAATTTTTAACAAAATAGTTCAACTTTCAACCAACTAATTTTATTTCCAGTTCAAAAGATGAATTTTCAACTAAAATGATAAATATTTAACTGCAATACTTGGATTTTTAACTGAAAAAAAGGAATTTTCCAACAAGATTCACTTTCAAAGAAAAAGATAATTTTCTACAAAAAAAATATAGATTTTTCAATAAAATACGTGAATTTTCTACGAAATAGTTGAATTTTCAATTAAAAAAGACATATTTTCAAACAAATAGTTTAATTTTTAAATGTGAAATATCAATTTTCAACAAAACAATTGAATTTTCACAGAAAAAAGATAAATTGTTTTTCAACAAAGTAGTTACATTTTCAACCAGAGATGAATATTAAATTAAAATGAAGAATCTTCAACCGATAAAAAAATAATTTTTGACAAAAAAGTTCAACTTTCAACCAAGTAGTTGAATTTTTAACTAAGAAAAGACGAACTCGCAACGAACAATGTAAAAAAAACTTCTATTATAAATCAGAAATATTTCTTCTTTGAAATACTACTTCTAATCTCAAAATCTCAATTTTTTCTATACCTTTTTTTGAAAAAAAATTGAGAAAATGATTCTTTGTGTATGTTTGGGGCTTGCACTATCATCAAATCGATTATCAAACTTAAATCAGCGAAAAAATCTCACAGAGGAACAAATTTGCAAAAGGTTTTTTCCTATGATGAAAAAAAAAATAAATAAAAGTTCGTTCTCTCATAAAGTATAGATATATTTTAAAATTTGCAGAATCAGACTGAGATAATCTGAAAAATCTAAGATCCATTTACCGTGAAATAGTAAATAAAACCGTAACATAATAAACACACTCATATGCCCTGCAACTATAGATAAAGTAGAAATCACTTTTCTAAATTGACAAAAATTATTTAAATAATGGAAACTTTAATTTTGCTATGATAAAATAAATAAATAAAATAAATTCCCGGTTTTTAAATTAAATTCTCGATCATTTGGGAATGCATTTTGGAATGCGGGATGTGTTTGATTCGCTTGCTTTGAGTGTGGTATTTTGGAACTTCGAGGAACGTAAAATTCATTTTTATTTCAGGTCACATTAAATTTATGAAAACACTTACCTTTCGTAATTTTCTAGCAAAAAAACTAATTTTCAAAAAATATATGAATTTTTAAACAAATATTTTAATTTTAGACAAACAGAGGTAATTAATTAAGATTAAATGTGCTGAATTAATAAGTTACATTTTTAATAAAAATTTTGATAATTTATATATAACAAATTTTTTTTTTAATTTCTCATAAAGTATTTTTAGTTCTGTAATGCTGAATTTAAATAAATAGGTAAGTGTTAATTCTTTTTAATTCAAAAATTAAAAATGTGATACTCATATCAATTTCAAATGAAAGAATTTATTATGTATTTAATAGGGTAGTTCAAAAAAAGGATAAAAATTTTTTTCTAAAATAACTCCCTTACAAATTGTTCCTTTTGGTGTTAAAACATCCCCTTAATTTTGGCAATTTAAAAAATATATTAGGGATCTCTTACGCCCAATTTTCCAAAAATTAAGTATTTTTATTTTTAATTAAATATATATTTTTGAACTATTTAAACTATTTGAAAATATAAGCCTATTGTTGAAAAAAGTAGCATTAAATATTTGTTATATGTGTGTTATATTCGTCTATATGTTTTTAAAATTTCGCCAAAATTCAGGAAACATTTTGACACCGATAGATACAATTTTTATGGGACCCATTTGAGAAAAAAAAACATTTTTTGAATTCACCTATTAATTTAAATAAACTTTTTCTTTTTATTTAAAAAAAAGTAACTGTAACGCATTTCTCTTTTCAAATAACTGTTATTTTGAAAAGGATTCGTCAAAGGTAAAGTGTTACAAATTTTTTTAAAGTAACGGTAACTGTAAGTCATAACATTTAAGTGGTACCGTGCACAACTCCCAAGAGTCATTTTTCTTTTCAGTTTCATATTTCGTTAACAGCTTATTTCTAAAAAAAAAAAAAATCCGGGTTTGACACCAGGAAATGATATGGGATTTCTTTTTTGACCGGGTATTTGACCAATTTTTAGAAGAAAAATATATCGAATCACTCGAAATATCACAAATTTCATATCGCATGATTAGAGCAATTCAAAATAAGTTCGATTTCAACTTTTTTGAATGTTAAGTGCAATTCTTGACTTTTCCAATTATGAAATTATTCAATTTACAATGCGTAATTCTCAAATAGTTGACTTAATAAAATTTCAAATTTTTTATCTTTATTTTTAAGTGCATATTTTTAATTTTAAGAATTTTAAAATACAATTTTAAAGAACTTAAACAATTATAAATTGAAGGCAATTATATTTTATGTTAGTTATTTTTTAAAGAGAATATTTAAAAAGATTTAAAAATATTTCAAAAGATTTCCAAAATTCTCAAAAAATAATCTGGAAGATTTTAAGACAATTTTTTTAATTTTGCAGGATTTCAAAAAAATTGAAAGAATTCGAATACTGTTAAAAGGTATTAAAAGTTTTAAAAAAATATCAAAAATAATATTTAAATGTCATAAGATTTCAAAAGAAAAATTTGTAGCTTTTCAAGGAATTTGAAAGGTTTCAAGATAATATATAAATTTTTTCAAGACTCCTGGGAAGATTTAAAATGTTTTTTATTTTGAAAAATTATTTTTAAAAAAATATTTAACAAGATTTAAAAATATTTCAAAAGATTTCCAAAATTGTCAAATAACAATCTTGAATATTTTAAAACAATTTTTTTAATTTTTCAGGATTTAAAAAAAAAATAGAAAGAATTCGAATAATTTAAAAAACTTATTTTTAAGAGAATATTTAATACAAAGTGGCATCTGCCGGTTTAGCTTGGCCAGACTGCATACTTGAAAGCATATCAAGAAAAGGTTTTGCAGTGCTCATTCTAGTATTTATGTCAGGACCTTCCTTACATTTGTTCAAATCATCGCCATTTATCTTAAAACGTTTTCCTAACTCTTCTAATACCTTGGCCAGATCCAAACCAGCAGCACCTTCTGAGAATCCTGAAAATTGGAAGAAAGTAAATAGACTTAAACTTCAAAATAAAACTTGAAATAAATACCTATCACATATTAGTAATAGAATTATCGGATAATCTAAGTTTTTAAACAAGATATCAAATTTTAGAATCATCCAAGAATTATTTAAGTCGATTTGTGGCCAGGGGGATCTGGTCAAATTTTACAGTTTTTCATGAGCGGGTTAGGAAAAATTGAAGGATCTCACGTGAGTAAAATTGTAGTTGAAAAACAAACTTCAAGCTATTGCAACTTCGAGAAAAATCCAGCATAAATTCTATATAATAATAATTAATAGATAAGAGAAGAAGATAATAATTAATTTGCAAGCAAGAGCGAGCAAATTTTTAATAAGGTAGTAAGATTTTGTCAAAAATATAAAAGTTCATCCAAGATTAATAATTTGCAACCTTTTAGTTAGTTCACTTTAAGTTAACTTTTTTCACTTACGAAATTTATTTTCAAACGAGAAAAACTAAGGAATTTTCAACAACATAGCTAAATATCAAAACAAATAAATAAATATTTAACCACAATGAAAGGTTTTAAACAAATTTCAATGGTGAACGGATTGGTTCAATTTCTGGTTGAGAAAGAAAAATTCAAATAGATAGGACCGCGGTATCAATAAAGTGGTTTAATTTTCACCAAAAAAAAAGTAATTTTCAATTATGAAGAAGGGATCCCTGCGAAAAACAGTAAATTTTCAACTAAATAAGATAAATTTCAAAACTAAAAATTGAACATCTAAATTTTGAGTGAAAAGCTAGTAATACTTTGATATTTAAACTAAAAACAAATTAAATGTTACATAGGAATTCTTGAAAATATCAGAAAAACGCTAACAGCAATTTGCTGATGACCCCAGAATAGAAATGGTTTTAATTAATTTAATTACTTCAGTTATACTCACGGACAGAAATTGCCACCAAAGCAAAGGTGACAAACTTCATCCTCGATTTATTTCAATATTTATCCAAGAAAATCGGAGGCTAAAACTTTTAGCAGAAACAATAATTTTATTTTTTCTTGTTCTGATGTCGAGATACTGAGTTTGGGCCACTTATATACTAAAATTTTTGAGAGACTAACCTTGTCTCCACTTGAAACTGGTTCACCATGAATAGGAAGCACGCGTATGATACGCATTTTTTCTTATCAAGGTTTTATTTACTAGACCATAAACTCAAAACAGTCTGAAAAACATGTTTTTAAACTCGTGCTCGAAATTCCACACATTTTTCAATTTAATTGTTTCTACAACTTCATAAATATTGTCAGATTGAAAATTCTATCATTTTGCAGAAAATTTGTTCTTTTGCGTTCAAAGTTCACCATTTCGGATGAATATATCTTTCTTCATTGCCTGCTATTTTTTTGAATGAAAATTCAATTTCTCCTTCAAAAATAAACTTTTGTTAGAAAAATTGAATTATTTAAGGACGGAAGTTCAATTTTTTTTGTAAAAAATTGATGTTTCGTGCGAAAAATGTAACTGCTATGCTGAAAATTTACCTTTTTTTTTTGAAGATGTTGAATTTTCAATCTTTAAATAAGAATTTTCAACGAAAAGGTTGAATATTCAAACAAAAAGGGTTTAACGTCAACCATAAACAGTTGCATTTTTATTTAACCAAATAGTCGAATCTTCAAGCTAAAAAGACAAATTTTTTGGAAGACAGTTGAATTTACAAGCAAAAAAGATGACTTTTCAAACAAGAAACATGAATTTTTAACCAAAACCTTTTATACCAAAAAAGGTGAATCTTTAATCCAAAAAATATGAAGTTTCAATCCAAAAAGGCGACTTTTCAACAAAGCGGTTGAATTTTTGAAAAAGAAGATGACTTTAACAAAGTAGTTGAATTTCCAACAAAAAAATTAAATTTGCAAAATAGTTTTAGTGAAAAAATATGAATTTAACCAATAAAAGACAAATTTTTAATAAAATATTTGAATCCTCAACCAAAAACAGATTAATTTTTCAACCAAAAAGTTGCATTCTTAACTAAAATGATCAAATTTGTACCAAAAGAGATACATTTTCATAACAAAAACACGAATTTTCTGAATAAGAATTGAATTTTCAACCAGGATTGTTTTTTCAGTTAAAAGAGAAAAAAATTTTAACCAAATTATTGTATTTTTAAACGAAAACGGTAATTTCCGTAGAAAACACTTGAACTTGTAACCCTAAAATATGAGTTTTCAATAAAAAAGATAATTTCCAACCATATAGTTGAATTTGCTATTAAAATAATTGAATTTTTAAGCCAAAAAGACGAATTTTCAATAAAAAAATTAAATTTTCAACCAAATATAAATAGTTGAATTTTAAACTAAGGAGTTGAATTTCTAACACAAAAATAAAATAGTTGAATTTTCGGTTAAAAAATTAATTTACAACCAAGAAAAGATGAATTTTTAACAAAATAGTTAAATATGCAAGTAATCAGATTAATTTTTAATAAATTCGTTCAACTTTCAACCAAGTACATGAATTTTACACCAAAAAAGGTGAATTTTCAATGAAAAATTTAATAGTGGAATTTTCAACTAAAAACGGTCAATTTTCAACAAAAAATGGATTAGTTAAATTTTCAGTTAGGAAAATTAATTTCCAACTAAAAAACGAATTTTCAAATAAAAAACGAATTTTCAGCTAAAAAACGACCTTTTTACAAAGTAGTTCAATCTTAACCAAGTGTTTGAATTTTGAACCAACAGAGATGCAAGCTGATCCAAAAATATAATATTAAACTTTTCAATTAAAAAGAATGAACTTTTAACGCAAAATAGTTGGACATTCTTATTGGCTTCTATTATTTCACTTCGAGTTTAAGTGAAATAAATAAGGAAAAGGGGAAGTTTCTTAAAAATAGGAGAATAAAGATGAATTCTTAAAAGAGGGCAAAGAGTTTACTTCTTTTTATTTTTTTTTATCACGAATTTCCATTTTTTGCAAATATTTAAAAAGAATTAATATTGACAATTATATTTGGCGACAGAACAATTCTTAACGGATTTTGATGTTTTTTTAGAAATGACCGTAACTCTTTCTGATATAACGAGTGACTGCGAATATTTTAATCTAAAAAAACAAAAATTTGTTTTTCAACAACAAAGTTCAAACTTTCTTTTGTCCAACTTTTCAGTGATACCACTTCTTAAAAGATTTTCGAGTTCATCAAAACGGTTCATAAATATTTTCTAAAGACTCCTTGCTGTCATATTTTTCATAAGGACAATAATTTTTAATTATATAAACAATCTTTGTAGACTGCTTATTAATTATTGTAACCATATGCAGCAGAAACCCTTGGTACAGGGACCCTCTATCCGCAACCCGAGGACGTGTTCGGTGGCTTTGTCATAGGCCCTGCGGTTCGATTCCTAAGGAATCAAAACCGAACCGAATGAGAATATATATATATAATCTTTTAATATATTCGTCATCCTAGGTTGGGGAAAAACGGTGCACTCGAATTCAGTCCCGCGGTCAGAATTGAGGAGAGTGGCTGTACACGAACTCAGTCCCAAATTCAGTCCGGCGGCGCTGTCCCCTCCGTTCCTTCTTTCCCCCACCACTGGCGGCACCTTTGTACCACCGTACGAGGAGGAGAGCATGAGCGCGCGTAGGTGAGAGAGAGGAAAGATGTGGGAAGGAGTCAAACCCCTCTCTCGCTCCAACTGTTTATCAACATTTTCCCTACACTTCTTATCTTTATGTATGTGTGGCGGTTTCGAAATCAACATACACTATTTTGGCTTTCAAATTCAAATGCAGTTTTTTACATTCAGAAATTAAGTAAGCAAATGCTATAGAATATGTGAAATGTCCCATCAACAAAAGTCACGGATAGCTGGCACAAAAAGGTTAAATTGAAAATTGTAGAAAACATGATAAAATGTTTTTCTGTATCATTGACAAGCATCACATTTTTGTTTCTATTATTTTCTATTTTTACACTATCAAAGGCATCGTAAACATCACTCAAAATTTTTTGTAACTTTGACTCTACAGATCTTCGAGCATAACCAATGTTATTCTGAATAAAAGTAACATCGGTTGTAGGTAAAGTTTCAATATCTTTATTAGCCAGCTCTCCACGAATAATGTTTGATGGCGGCAATAATAATTACGTGATGGACATCCTGCCCCTTTCCCTCCCGAGTAAGAGATGAGTGGGGGGAGAGTAACGTTGACTCATGTTAGCTCCGGGCAGTCTCTTCACGGGACCGAGGTCGAGCGTTTTTCTGACCGCGGGACTGAGTTCGTGTGCAGCTGACATCAATGACCATTGTCCGGCCAGGGTTATGATGAGAAGAGGGGGTGTAGGCATTTTAGGATAAATACCCGACACCATGTACAGTAAACAGTAATCGTTTAGTAACCATCCGGCACTTATAAAGTAAAGACGTTTTATTAAAAATGTTCCTAGCCTCTCCATTTATTTTAATGCCCTACTGACTACAGTTTCAGATGTGGGATGAGGCTCGCGAGCTTTTGATTTTTCGGGTCGCTGTGTGCATCCAGAATTTTTTTGTGTGCATTTATTAATATTGTTATGCTGTGTGCATCTATTGAACCTTTTTCTTATTTGAAGAATCTGCTTTGGTGAAACTTTTACGCTGCGTGCCGAAATTTTTGTGATGTGTGCCGAAATCTTTGTGCTGTGTGCCGAAATTTTTGTGCTGTGGGCCAAAATTTATTGTTTTTAGTGCAGAACTTTAAATTATGACTGGAAAAGCTCCCAATAATTATACTGTGGTGCAGTTAAAGGAGTTTTTACGGCTCAAGAATCTGGTGACAAGCGGAACAAAAGCCGAATCAATCCAGAGATTAACCGACTCTGATCCAACTTTTTCGGAAACAGTGCCAGGTCCCACGATGAAAAAAGAGATTCAGCAAAGGAGCGACAGAGACCCCGTATGTTAACCCCCTGCACATAAAGAACTTAAGTACTAATAATATAATAATTTATTCAATATTGCAGAGTAAAATATTTAGAGTTGTCACTGAAACATACATACATACATACAGACAGACAGACGCATTCGTAAAAACCTGTTTTTTGGGTTCAGGGGGTCTCAAAACGTGGACATTTGACAAGAACTGGGGGGTGGTCAAATTTTACACAAATCTAACACCTTCTCTGGATGAAAATGTAAAAAAATGTGAGCGAAAAAACAAGTTTTTCAACAAATCAAAATTTTTTCCAAAAGAAAAAAAATTTTACTGTTTTTTTTTTCTTTGTACTTTGAATTTCAAAACACATCATTCTCAAGGTGTACAGAGGAATTGCGAATTTTTTTCCATTAAAAAAGTGTGAAATTTGACCATACATGCCCGCATAAAAGCCTCAATGCACCTGTATGATCGATTTGCATAAAAACTGAAAAACGCGTACCATTTCCAAAGTTGAGATTATGAAACATATAACCCAGAAGATATATGTGACTATTATGGAAAAATTCTCAACTTTGAAAATTTTACACAATTTTTATTTTTCATGCAAATCGATCATTGAGTGCATTAAGGTGCATTGAAGCTTTCACGCGAGCACGTTTGGCCAAATATGACTCAAAACAATTTTTTTTCATATATCTTCTGGTTTATATGTTTTATAATATCAACTTTAAAAATGGTACACTTTTTCATTCGGTATGCAAATCGATCATATAGGTGCATTTAGGCTTTTACGCAAGCACGTTTGGCCAAATTTGATACACATCCGCTCATAGAAAATTTTATTTCTTTTTTTTTATATATATCTTCTGGGTTGTATGTTTTATAATATCGACTTTGAAAATAGTACACTTTTTTCATTTTGTATGCAAATTAATCGTATAGTGACGCATTTAGGCTTTTAGGCGGGCACATTTGATCAAATTTCACACTTTTTTTATATTTAAAAATCAATTTGCAACCTTCTGTGTACACCTCGTGGATAATATGCTTTGAAATCCAAAGTAAAAAACAGTAAAATTCTTTACTTTTGGGAGAAAATTTCGATTGGTTAAAAAATGTGTTTTTTTGATTGAATTTGTTTTCTATAGTAAAATTTTAAAAACTGAAAGTGGCGACGTCTTTTGTAACCAACCTCTTACATTGTTATATAGAAGAAAATTGAAAATTCCTCTGCATTCGTCTGACCAGAGGTCTTGAACTTCAGTCCCATATTTCCAACGTCTTGCGATAGTACTGAACTGTGCCGCAGATAATTTTATAGAAAAAATTAAGTCGCTTTTCTGAAAACTGACAATGTTATGTGTTTGGTACGAAAATTCAGCTTCAACTGAAATACCTTCGATATATTGGGCTGGAACCATCTTAGGTCTAAAAGAAAATTGAAAATGATAATAATGCTCTGTTAAAAAGTCTTAAAAAATATTCATTTGTTATACTGTAGACGAAATTTTCCAGGAGAGCTTCCTTTATTGAAAGTACATCAGGATTGTCAATGGAAGACTGTTTTTCATATAAGCGGTTTCGCCTAAATCTGTAGGTATGTATAATAATTTCAAATAGGGAAGCTTTCACATATATGACGTCACTGAAAAACATATTTTTCTTAATATTTCCAAATTACCAAATTACGATGTACATCATTATGGATGTAGATGCATTCAGCTAGCACGAATAACAAGTTCGAGATTGAAAGTAATTATAGATTTAATACTTTCACAATGATTCTTGATGATAAATTTAAATTTAAAGCTTTTTCGGGTTTCAATCGTGTGCAAAACTACGAAACTTGCCGACGTTTCCAGCGTGGCTGCCAAGGCTGCAGTATTGAAACATTGGACAATCACTATACCATCTGAGCCACGATGACTCCCTAGGACTTTAAAATGATTTATACTTTTTTTAATGGATTTTTACGTTTTCCAAAGATTTCAAGGAATTTAAGGGATTCTAAAGGATTTCAATACATATACAAAATGTCAAGGGATCTGCAAGATTATTGTAGGATTTCCAAAGATTGTTAGGAATTCATAGTAAACTTTGGAAATTAAATTAAATTTCAAGAGTTTCCCAGAGATTTCAAGGAATTCTAAGGGATTCTAAAGGATTTCAAGAGATATACAAAACGTCAAGGGATTTCACAAATTTTTTTAGCATTCCCAAATATTTGAAGAGATTTCTGGTGAATTTTGAAAAATAAATTAAATTAAATTTCAAGGGATTCCCAGCGATTCCAAATATTTCATGGGATTTTAAGACATTTCAAAGAATTTTACAAAGATTCAAGGATTTTATTAAATCTCCAAGGATTTCAAGGGAGTTCAAAGATTTCTAGAGATTTACATGGTTTCTTTCAGAGAACATTAATAAATAAATTCATTTTTCAATGATTTCAAGGGGTTTCAAGGGATTCTAAAGGATCTCAAGATATATACAAAATGTCAAGAGATTTCAAAGCATTTTGTAGGATTTTCAAGGATTTGTTGTAAACTTTGGAAAATAAATGAAATTCATTTAATTTTAAGTGATTCTTTACAATTCCCATAGATTTCGAGGGATTTGAAGGTATTTCAAGGAACTTAACAAGATTTATGGATTTTATCAACTCTCCAAGGATTTCAAAGATTTCTAGGAATTTAAACGTTTTTTCTAAAAACTTTAATGAATAAGTTTAATTCAATTTACATTCAAGGGATTTTAAATGATTTATGCTTTATAGGAAATAAATGTAAAAACCAAATTAAATTTTATTTCAAAGAAATTCTGCGGTTTTCAACAATTCAAGGAGAGAAAATTAAAATTTATAGCTCCTCAAATTATTTTAAAGATTTTGTGGAATTTTACCAATTTAGTAGTTTCTATATAGGTTTTACATTAAATCCTTCAATATTTTTGTTTTATTTATTCTAATGCTTATTATCCTACAACGTTTTTTCTATATGATGATTTTCTATAATGAATTTCCTATAATTCATGCAATATTTTGCAATCTTTTGCAAACTTATGCAATCTTGCAATCTAGTGTACACCAAAAATCAGAGTATAATTAACCCCTCGGGTGACCCTAATATCGACGTGTTCAAATATCAAGATTCGATCTCGGAACATGCATATTGAAAGGTTCTAACTCGGGACGTTTAAATTTGATTACAAAATTGTATAAAATTGAGGGCGCTGATATGCCCAATACAGTTTAGAAAATTTCAATATGCATGTTCCGAGATATAGAACCTTTTGTTATTTGGGCACATCGATATGGTAATCCACTATATACACAGTTTTCCCCCTTTTTCTTAGTTTCCCCTTTTTTCTTGAAATTCTCCTTTTTCTCCTATCCTCAAAAAAACTTCCCCTTTTCTCTTTAAATTTACGATATTTGAAAATACAATATTTGAATTACGCGAAAAAATCTCCAAATTTACTAAGTGTACACATTATTAAATAATAATTAAAGAACTTACAGCACTTATATAAATTATTTATGAATAAATAAGGTACCAATAACATTACAAAATATGTAGTACTTTTTAAGTATTAGAAGTTGAACAAACCAGTCGGATTCAACCAAAAAGAGGAATTTTCAAAAAATAGTTGAATCTTCATCCAAAACAGATTATTTTTAACCAAACAATTGCACTTTTAAAGAAAAAAATAAAATTTCTACCAGAAAAGATGAATTTTCAACCAAGAAAAATTTTCCATTTCAACCAAATAGATGAATTTTGTATCAAAATAAAAGAATCTTTTACCCATAAAGACAAATTTTCCAAAAAAAGTTTAATTTTTAAGCCAAAGAGACAATGTTGCTACACAACAATTCAATTTTCAGCCCGAAAATATGAAGTTTTAAATTAAAATTTAATTTTCAACCGAAAAGGGAATAGTTAAATTTTCAGTTTATAAAATTGTGTTTCAAATAAAGTAGTTCAACTAACTTGTTTTTCTTTTTTTCAGCCAAGTATTTAGTTGAATTTTCAACCAAAAAATATTAATTCACAATGAAAACTGTAATAGTTCAATTTTCAACTAAAAACTATCAATTTTCAACCAAAAAAAAGCATTAATTTTGAACAAAATAGTTGAATCTCAAACCAATGAAATGAATTTTTAACAAAGTAGTTTAACTTTCAACCAAATCATTGAATTTTCAAAAAGAAAACGAATTATTAATGAAAACTTTAATAGTTGAATTTTCAACTAAAAGCGATTAATTTTCACCTAAAAATTTATTATATATATTTTCAGTTGCAAGAATTAATTTCGAATTAAAAAGAAGGGATTTTCAAAAAAATAGTTAAATCTTTAATCAACAGAAATTAATTCCTTATCAAAAGTATAAAACTGAGCAACTAGACTCTTCACTTGTAAAATAAAATAACTAATTTTCATTTTTTCAAGCATTTGAAAAAAATTGTTATTCATATTTATATGTTCCATGTGTAATGTCACATTCTACGTTAACCCCTCCCCCCTTCGTCACAAAACACGTTTACCCCCCCCCTCGCGGTAGTGTGACATATTGTTTCAAAGAATTAATTTTTGAACAAAACATGAATTTCTTTCAGAATAAGTGCAAAGTGAGAGATCCCTAACTACACTAATTACCTTAGTGGTTATTGAACCCAGACTTCCGACTACCAGAAGATAATACTTTATCTAAGAATTTGCCCCTGAACTTGGCACACGAATACCGAACTGCTTGGATTTTTTGTAATATTTTCTAGGATTTTAATTAAAATGCGAAACACTTGTTGGCAATCCTCCAAAAGGACACACACTCGATATTGAAGACACTCAAGTTGATTTTTGGTATCATTAAAGATTGGGTACCAATTGGTACCAGTGAGGGTAGCCGATGAGTCACGGGCGAGAAACGTACCTTTTTCCAAATTATGACGATTGAATGGATTTTTTGAAAGAGGAGGTAACAACGTCCAGGAAGAATGAATTTGGAGATTCTTCTTCGAGATTTCCGGCACCTGACACGATGAAGGTTGTGGCCTGACTGGCGTCTGCTGGCGTCGAACGTAGGTACCTCGAGAAACGGTACTTATCAACCTACCTGTGGCTTGACTTTAAGCCGGTAACACAATGAGCGAGCCTACACACCTCAACGAATCACGAGCAAGCACATCAACAGGATTTTATTTAAACACATTCCTTTCCTCTAGAAACCAGATTAAAGCATTCGCGGTTCTTAATTTCTTACTCTCTATATCCGAATTAGTAGAAATTTTACTAATGCAATTGGTAGCATTGTATCTGACTGTTAAATTAGTAATTTTATCAGTTTTTGAAAAACGACTTTTCAACAAAATAGTTTGAATTTTCAACCCAAAATTCTGAGTTTTTAACAAAATAGTTGAATTTTCAACAAAATAATTACATTGTCAACCAAATAGTAAAAGTTTTAACAAAACCAGATTGATTCTGTACCAAAAATATAATAGTATACTTTTCAATTAAAAAGACTGAACTTTTAACCAAAAACAGACGGATTTATTTATTGGTGAAAACGAGACAAAGGAAAAAACAGGAAAGTTTCTTGAAAACAAGGAAAAAAGGAGGAAAGAGTGTGAAATCTGTAAATTGTAAAAAGTAACTCACTTTCTTTTAGCTTCGGTCATCTCCTTGCCAGAACGTATTCTAAGCCTTTCTCTTTCAAAGGCTTCCTGCTTCTCTTTTTCTTCTCGTTCCCTTCGCTTTTCCTTGAGCTTTTCCTCCAGTTTCCTCAGCTGTTCTTTTTTCTCTTCTTCAGTGAGCGGCTTTTTCTCTTCAGTGCTTTCGGAAAATTGATCGTGTCCCGACTTTGTAGCATGGAATTCCATCTCCAATGTGGAAGCAAATAACTTTCCGCAACTAAAAAAATTAGGAAAGTGTGCCTCAATTTGGAAAGCCAACTGAAATTTTGAAAGACTGAGTATATAATTCTTCATTTAATTCAAATGAAGAACGAAGAATGATAACAGGATGTCTACTCAAATCCTGAAAAAAATTCCTCGACAATTCCAGGTTTTTTTTTCCAGGTATCACAAGTTTTTTCCAGTTATACTTTTTCATAGTACGGAGCCATTCAAATATTTTGCATTTTTTTAAACAATCAACTCAGAATATGCATACAGTTTCGCGATTTTATTATAAATAATTTTTTTTTTCAGTTTCCAGAGATTCAATTAATATTTTTAATTTAGAAAGCGTTGACAAGTTATATTATAAGATATTCTTAAATATATAGCACCATCGATTAATTAAATAACTAAATAATACTAAAAACATAATTAATCATTTCTTGAATTTGTCTCTAAAGTCCATGAATTAGAATAATAAATCGAACAAATTTTTATTTTATCTTCTTCTATTCAAAATTCAGTGCATATTTAGGCAAAATTAATATGGGTACTATATATTATAGCTTTAAATTCCTAACTTTTCAAGTAAAAATATTGCATTTTTAACAAGATAGATGAATTTTTAATAAATAGTTCAATTTTCAACCAAAAAGAATCATTTTCAACCAAAAAACACCAATTTTCAACAAAATACATCAATTTTAAACTAAAATAAATAAATTTTCAACCAAATAGTTAAATTTTGAACGGAAAAATATCCATTTTCAACCAGAAAGGGAATAGTTAAATTTTTAGTTACAAAAATTAATTTTGAACAAAAAAAGATGAATTTTCAACTAAAATAATGAATCTTCAACTGGAATAGTTGAATTTCAAGCAAAAACGATGAACTTTTAACCAAGAATAATAATTTCTACTAAAAAGATGGATTTTCAACAAAATAATGAATTTGTAATGAAATAGTGGAATTTTCAATTAAAATAAATAAATTTTCAACCAAATAGTTGAATTTTAAACGGAAAAAGATCAATTTTCAATTGAAAATTGAATTTTCAAATAAACATTTTCAGCTAAAAATGGAATAGTTAACTCCTCAGTTAAGAAAATTAATTTTTGAAAAACGACTTTTCAACAAAATAGTTTGAATTTTCAACCCAAAATTCTGAGTTTTTAACAAAATAGTTGAATTTATAAGGCCAATTAATGTATTTGTCTTGCCGCAATTTGATGGTCCACAAAACACTGCGCGAATGCTGTCTGGTAGAAGACTACCATGTCGTTTAACCCTATCCTTTTTTGATTGGATAAGGGTATCAATGTTAGATATACCGGAAGTTTAATAGGTTGTGTCTTGAACCTCATCTTGAACTCGACTGTTGTAAAAGCTATAAATACAGCGCTTATATAGCTTCTAGGTCAGTTGCGTGCTAACCTCCGTTCAGTGAAGAATGATTGTGCACCATAAAGTGAACAAAGTATCATGCTGTCATCATCGAGGTAAGTCATCATCGAGGAATGGACTTCCAGTGACATACCATATGCAGAAATGAGGCTTATAATTCGAGATACACTAGCTGGCGCTAGTGTAGTCTACGTTACAGGATTAGAAAAGAAAAAATGGTTGGACCGACACGTGCAAAATGTGAATAATCTGGAAGATGTGGGATGCCCTTCGTTGAAAAAATTGAACAGCTCAGTTTGAACAAAGTGCAATCACCACCTTCAATGCTAGAATGCAAATTGTGCAGTTCGAAATGCTATAGCTCTTAAGACCTGGTTCCTGTCTCCTCGGGATGAGCCAACTATCATTCAATATCGATGGTTCAATATCGATGGTTCTAGAAATTCAATGCAGGCAACGCGTGTAACAAACCTTATAGAAACTTTGATCGATCTTTCTAGAACGTTTATTGTTAAGCACAGTGCAGAGCTAGTCATGTAATAAATGTGAGCACAGTAAAAGTGAAAAATGCCTTTGGAGAAGATGGATCTCAAAGGTATTAACGCAGTATGCCACATGGATGGAGTTTTGCCTACAAGACCGCTTTCAGCTCTTACCTTGAATAAAAAATACGCGGTTTCAACAATTCGTGAAGTACACACAAAGCACAGTACAAAAATTGTGGCTGAGTTTGGAAAGCAGTATGCAGTCTTCTTGCCAGACAGGGTCATGAAAATTTTTGAGGATGCTACGTGTGAGGAGACGTTTGAGAAGTTGGAAGAAGCAGCTGCTACAAGAAAACTCTATTTTCGTTATTTGGGAGGGCCCTATAACCTTTTTAAACTCAAATATATACATATGATAATTATCTTCTTTTATTAATTTTATGTACTGCAAAAAGTTTTTGAACAATAAATAAATTATTCAGAGGCAAACAAAAACTGCGTGTTTATTTAACGGTGTTTGCTTCAATTAATTTTAAACACTTAAGTATTATTTAGATTTAATTTAGACTTTAATTTAGATTTAATTTATGGATAGTTGGATACAAATTTCGCGCGTTTTCCGCATTGCTCAAAATGTGTGCGAATTTCAACTTCCTTCTAGCGTTGGATATTTTCAGACATCGTTGGGTAGGTTTCAATATCAAAAATATTGCTGGCTGTCATTTTTTACAAAGCTGGACTTCTACAAACTTCGTTGGGTTGAATTTAAATTTCTAGCATCAGACATTCGAGTGAGTAGTCATTATCATCGACAGCGTCAGTGGCCTCTAGAAAGCTTGACACATTGAATTTTAAATATGTACCATCATAGGTGGACTTTGAGAATATATCGATTCTCATTTTTTGTTGAGTCGTTAGAGATTACATCCAATATCTATGCTTTTAGAAAGTTTAAATCAGAAGTTTCACCTATCTAGAAATTTCTAGAAAGTTGTACCGGAAGTTCTTACCAATTATGTATGCTGATAGGAATTGACCACTTGGTTGATTCGGACGGGTTCGGGTTTTCGAGTGGTCGCGTCTTTGTACTTGCCACATTCTGCGACGCGAGACACAGTCGATTGTCACGCGACAAAAACTTTACGTCGAAAACTCATTTTTCCCCGGAACGTGTCTTAGAGTCTAGGTGTGGAAACACCTTAAGGTAAGTTCTTTTTCTCACAATTTTTTGACATGAATTAAGAGAATAATTTTCTAGGTGAGGTTTTCACATTTAGTCGTTTATTTCGAGTTATATTTTTTGAGTCACAAAAGCTTGAAAAACAGTTTATAAACTATGAGTGCAT
The DNA here is from genome assembly GCA_011634705.1 of Andricus grossulariae. Classification (NCBI taxonomy): domain Eukaryota; kingdom Metazoa; phylum Arthropoda; class Insecta; order Hymenoptera; family Cynipidae; genus Andricus; species Andricus grossulariae. The sequence continues at coordinate 152,828,505 of JAABKJ010075445.1, read as the reverse complement.
TTATATTTTGAGGCTTAAATGAATAGTTCTTATTTCGTGCTTGTCAGATATCCATATAGACGAACATTCTACAATGACTAACTTAAAGTCGCGTAGATTTAATTTTTGATGGAAAGCCTTTAGGACAAAAGATCAGATTCGAGGATCACTTTAAAGAATATGTACAAGGACTCACAGACTTGGAGTCATCGACAAAGGTGAAAATTATTATCTTAGAAGTATCGAGTGGTTTATAGTCTTTTATATAGCAAGGGTGTCTACTTGATCGGGAAAATGGAATTATTTCACCTGGAAATCATTGGAAATTTGATTAAGTGACCGAGATTCTTCATCCGATTGTACTAAAATAAAGATTAAAAGTGTTTTGATATTTTACTATTCTCAGTGTTCAGTCACGAAACGAACAACGAAAAAAAGTATATATATTTTATAAATCAAAGAGAGCAAGATTTATGTTTTAAAATAAAGATATGAAAACTGAAATTATGAATGGAACAGGGAATTTTGGAAGAGATATCTGTAATTTTGAATTCGAAAGGGGAATTTTTTGAAAGAACAATCTCTGAACAGGGAATTTTTGAAAATAATGATAAATTTCAGTTGGTTCAGGAAATTTTCCAAAAGAATTACAGTTCTGAGTTATACGCGGATTAAAAAATGAAGTATATTTCTGACTTCGAGCACTGAATTTTCGAGACAAATGATCATTTTGACTTAGAACAGAAAATTTTCCCAAGTCATATCTAATTCTGAATTTGATCAGAGAATTTTCGAAGAAAAAATTATAATTCAAATCCAGAACAAGAAAGTTACCAAAAGAATTGTAATTCTGACTTGAAGAGAAAATTTTCGATAAGAATGATATAATTCTGATTTCGGAGAGGAAATTTTCCGAAGCAATTATATGTAATTCTGAACTGGATCAGATAATTTTCGAGAAAAAAAATTGAAATTCATATCTGGAACCAGGAATTTTCCAATTGCATTAGAATTCTGACATTAAAGAGGCAATTTTCTAAAAGAATTATGATTCTGATTCGGATCAGAGAATTTTCGAAAAGAAATACAATTTTGACATAAAACAGGGATTTTTCCAAAAGAATTAAGAGTCTGAGTTAGTACATGGGAATTTCGAGAAGAAGTATAATTACCAGACTGGGAAAATGAAAAATTGACAGGGAGAAAACAAAAAATTAAAAATCATCCAAAGGAACTGCAACAAAAAGGAATCTCTCTTGCTGAAAAGGAACCCAAAATGATGAATGGTTTCTAAATGAACCCAAAGTATGGATTGAATCGGTTCCAATTGAGCCCTTTTTTACTTCAGCCTTGACTCACTACGAAGATTTTACAAGTTTATGGTGTACATTTTACTAGGTGGGTAAACCTGGAAGTACCACCATGCCCAAACAATGTATAACCTATGCCAGAATTAAGGGCTCATTTAAGGATAATTGTGGTGAAGAAAAATTATTTATTTTTATTATAGAGGCTTTAAATACTATGACATAAGTCTTCTTACAAAAGATCGGAAATGTCGGTTGTGGATTCCTTTTTTTTTTAGTTTTTTTTTAGTTTTTTTTTTCAGTTTTTTTTTTTAGTTTTCGGGTACTATACATTCGGTTAGTTGCAAATTCGGCTCAGAATATACTCTGATTCATTAAAGTTCTCTTTTAAAACACCATTTAAATCCCTACAAATCTTCGAAACCCCTTGAAATCCTTGGAGGTGAAATAAAAACCTTAAATCTTGTGAAATTCTCTAAAATACCTCAAAATCCCTTGCAATCTTTGGAATAGCTGGAAATCCCTTGAAATTTCATTTCACTAAATTTATTTTCCAAAGTTCACTAGAAATGCCTTGAAATATTTGGAAATTCTACGAAATTCATTGAAATCTCTTGAAATTTTGTATATCTCTTAAAATCCTTTAGAATTCCCTTGAATCCCTTGAAATCTTCGGAGATAGTAAAAATCCATTTGAAAAGTATAAATAAGCGGAAAGCCCTTAAATATAATTTGAATTAAACTTATTCATTAAAGTTCTCTTTTAAAAAACCAATTAAATCTCTACAAATTTTCAAAAACGCTTGAAACACATGGAGATGTAATAAAATCCTTAAATCTTGTGAAATTCCTTGCAAGACCTTAAAATCCCTTGAAATTTTATTTCACTTCCTTTATTTTCCAAAGTTCACTAGAAATCCCTTGACATCTTCAAAAAAGTAAAAATCCTCTAAAATTACTTGAAATGTTTCGAATATCCTTGAAATCCGTGGCAATATTTTTAATCTCCTGATAACCAATGGAACCATTTAAGAATAATTAAAATATTTATAAATACCGTAAAATTCTCTTAGAAACCCCGTGTCAATTCCTATGAATCTTTAAAATCCTTCAATCTTTTGAAATTCCTTACAATCCCTTAAAATCTTTGAAATCGCTAGAACCTCTTCAAATTTAATTTAATTTAATTTATTCTTCAAAGTTGAACAGAGATATTTTGAAATCTCTTGAAATTGTTTGGAATCCCTTAGAACCTACTGATATGTTTGTGAATCTTCCAAATGTTTGCATGAACTCTTTCAATATTTTAACATTCTAAATCTTTATTTCAAAATTTAAAGTTGAAAAGCTTTTCTTTCTTCGGTCTTACGAAACAATAAATACAAACATAAAAAACGATTATAGTTGTTTCAAAATCGTTTTATTTTCAACGTTCCGGCTCTCACTGCGGGCCTCCATTAGGAAAGTTTCCATTTCTAAAATAAATATTATTTTTATGATAAATTGAAACTAAAATACAATAACCTATTAAGTAACATAAACAATTTTTTGTTATTACCTGTCATTAAAAATTTCGTAGTGTCAAAAAATAGACATTTTAGAGTCAAACATGTAACTAATAAAAGGTTACATAAGGTGAGGATTCAATACTCATGTCGAAAATTTATATAGTTATCAAAATTTGAGCCTCACAACATTTTTTTTGAGAGGCTCCAAACTAATCTGATTACATTTTTAACGGAGAAAGTTCCAAATAATAAATAGGACGATGACAAAACAGACATTGAACTGATATTGACATTTATGCTATAGATGATACTAAATGGAGGATAAAGCACAGGTCAAATTTTCATTGAACCAACAGATGAGAAAAGCGCGCCATAGCTCTTGGATTCAAAATTGTGAATTAAAAACTCACTATTCCGCGAAATATTTGCATCGTTTTTTGATTCTATAGTATTGATTTTTAGTTGGCAAATTGTCGTATGCCTACAAAAACACTTGAAAAACACTGATGTATGATAAAGCAGACTAACGGACCGCGAAATTTTCCACTGCGCAATAAACCGACACCGCCTGAAACGTTTTCACTTCATCATATTGCGTAATATACCCGACTGTCTACTTCAACACTCGGCCCTTCCGAGGCGACAGTCGCAACCGTCTCTCGCCCTACGCGCTGAGAAACTGAATGGGCCAGCAGTTCTAGGAATGTTGAGTGTATTTATTCGTATTACGAGTATTATTGATTTCAAATCTCCCGCACTTTTCAGTTGAAAAAGTTGCATACAGGCGACCCATCGATAAAAGAACGGGGCAGCCAATGAAAGTCGCTTGATAGAAAGAATCTGCCCACTCGCGACAGAAGCGGGGGCCCCTCCAGACTTGGAATAACGGAACGGATACGTTTCAAGGCCAGTAAAATAAAAGAAAGATGACTGTATTCCGTATGTGCTGGAGAAAAATTAAATGTGTTAATTTTATGATTTTATTCACATTGCAGTAACATGTCCAAACACAGTTTCTCTGACGGATGAGGAAATACGTCTTTTGGAGTCTTCGGAAATGACACTGGCTGCCGAAAAACTGGCAGATGAGCGGCTTAAATATATTACCGGATATGTCGCTTGGCGATTCTCGCGGGATGCGTCTCTTGGCGTTTCTACTTCTTCGCTACCACAAAAGCGACCAGGAGAATGGATTGATCACTTGCCATACAGATATTTAAAGGCTCCGACTGGCAAAATGGTAACAGCTGCACGAGTAATGACTGAGGAGTTCGAAAACTACCACGGAGCAACGTTTTCGAAAGACCCAATGATTTTCGAAACTGTCGCTTTAAAAACGAGCGCAAGATTGGCAGAGAAAATCGACATGAAAGCTTTACTTTGTTTAGTACGTGCGAAAGAAGAGAAGGGACGCGAATAGAATCGGAAAGTGACGAATATTAGGTAATTAGAAGATTTTCTTCTTCAGAGAGCACCCTGCAAACAAAATTGACACATGTAAACTATTTTATTTTGTAACTTCAGTGAAGCTTATGTCAAAAAGATAAATGTGTTACTACAATTATGAGTATTTAACTAGAATACTTCAATTTTCAAACGAAAATATTATTTTTTTTCACCAAAAAAGACGATTTTTCAACAAAATATATGAATTTTTAACGAAATAGTTCTATTTTTACCTAAAAATGTCGAAGATAGGTTTTTAACCGAGAAATTGAATGTTTTACCAAAAAAGATCAAACTTTAACAAAAGTGGAATAGTTGCATTTTCAACGAAGAAGATTTATTTCTACATGACATTTTAACTAGAAATAATTAATTGATAACAAATAGTTTGATTGTAAGTTAAAAAAATAATTTTCAACCAAACAGATGACTTTGCAACTAAATGATAGAATATTCAATTACAATACTTGCGCTTTTAGGTAAACGAAAAATTTAGAACCAAGAAACGAAACTAATTTCCAGAAAAAATTGTTACATTTCCAAAGGGAACAATAGTCCACTAATCTAATGATTACTCAAAATGAATACTTGCATTTTAAACCAAAAACATGAATTTTCAACTAAAATTACACAGGACCACAAAAAATTGAGTGGAGGGTTCCTTAAACCAGACCAAGTGGATTATATGTTTTTTGGGTCGCATAATAAATAATATAATAAATATATAAATATAATATAAAATATAATAAATACCGATAGTAAATTTTTCAAAAAAAAATTTCGATTAAATTTTTTCTAAAATCACAAAAACCATATAGGCTTCATCAAAAACCGCTACATTTGTCACTGTAAATATATGGATAGCAAAGTTTAAAAAAACTACAGTACAACGACACAGGCTTCAGTAAAAAGAACCAAATTATTTTTATTGGAAAAATATCATGGTAAATTTTTCAAAAAAAAATGTTTGCCTAAATTTTGTTGAAAATCACAAGAGCCATATAGGCTTCAATAAAAACAGCTACATTTGTTTCCGTAAAAATATATATAGTGAAGATAAAAAAAAAAATTTGCGAGAGAAATTTTTGTTCTCCAAGACACAGGCTTCAGTAAAAACAACCACATTTGCTTTTGAAAAAATTTCGATAGTTTTAGACATTGGACAGGAACGTTCTTTTTAAACGGTAGTTCGACCCGACCCCTTATTACATTCTCATCATAATGAGAAGATATTGGTTTTATGTGAAACATTGACTCTCGTGGATTCCATGAAATGTCGACGTTTTGAGGCCACCTGAGTCAGCAAAAATAGTTTTTACGTCGGTGTCTGTCCGTCTGTCGATGTCGTCGCCGTCTGTATATCGGATAACTTTCGAAAGACTAATCGGACTTGATTGCGCTTTGGCACACAATTTGAGGGATGAAAGAAGAAGATCGAGTTCGTTAACCAGATATTTTGGATAGAAATGCAAAAAGTTAGGGCACTTTCAAAATTTGTTAGATCATTTTTTTTCAAAATTCATAAATTCCATGGACGGCCGCCCGTAGTACTCAAAAATTAAAAGAAATTATTCTCACGACTTTTTTCAATACAAAGAAAATTGATCGAGCTACAGCATTTTCAAAATCTCCCCAAAAAAGCGAAAATTAATATTTCAAGCCAATTAAAGCATGATATGAAAAAAAGTCAAGAAGAGAAAAGTGTTAATTTTTTACAGTCCTACAAGATTCTTATGATCACTTATTGAGTTTTCTTAAAAAATCGAAAATTTAAATTTTATTGGTACAAAACATAATGAATTGTTACATTCTCATCATAATGAGAAGGTATTGGTTTTATGTGAAAAATGACTTTCGTGGATTTCATGAAACGTCGACTATTTGAGGCCCCCTGAGCCAGAAAAAATAGTTTTTACGTCGGTGGCTGTCCGTCTGTCGATGTCGTCGTCGTCTGTATATCGGATAACTTTCGAAAGACTAATCGGATTGGATTGTGCTTCGGCATACAGTTTCAGGGATGAAGGAGAAAGATCGAGTTCGTTAACCAGCTACTTTGGGTAGAAATTCAAAAAGTTAGGGCACTTTCAAAATTTTTTAGACCATTTTTTTTTAATTCAGAAATTCCATGGAGAAGAAAAGTGTTACTTTGTAATAGTCCTACAAGATTCTCATGACGACTTTTTCAGTATTCTTAAAAAATTAAAAATTAAAATTTTATTGGCACAAAACATAATGAATTATTACATTCTCCTCATAATGAGAAGGTATTGGTTTTATGTGAAGAATGACTTTCGTGGATTCTATCAAATGTCGACGTTTAGAGGCCCCCTGAGTCAGAAAAAATATATTTTACGTCGGTGTCTGTCTGTCTTATAGGAGCAAGACAATGAAAATACTTTTGTTTCAATTCCAATGCATGTTATGAATTGTAATAAGATAAATTTGTTGACCAGATTGTATCAAGAACTTCTGGTGGAAGAAGTTTACTTCTACATACCAACATTTGGCCCGCATATTCACCTCACATTTAAAGTCGGAGACGCCCATTCCGCAGTGGCTGGTGTTAGGACTTTCATACGTCTTAATTTTGCAATGCAAATTGAAATGGCTGAATTTGAAAAAAGTATATTTTACAATACAAAATTTTTAATATTTGAATAATTTGAATTTTCTCAAAATAATTGAAATTTTACAGGGATTGAGAAAGAAAAAGTTTTAATATCACGATTCCTGGCAACAAAATATTTTCCAATTTTTAATGAAGTTGTATTCGTTTATTCTCAATGTTCTGAAGTAGACATTTTTTTATTTTAAATGTTTCCCGTTTGAAATTAGTTCATTTTGATCGTTTTTCAGAATAATTTAATTCTGAAGGTTTTTATTTAATTAGACATTTTTCTATTATGAACCCCAAAAATGCCCGTAAAATTTTTCGATCTTAGAAAAATCATCCAAACAATTTTATATAATATTGAACTATAATTTTTTATGTAAGAATAATTTAAAATGTCGAAACTTCTGAAGTTTTCATTTTGGAACATGAAATTACGTTTTTAATTTCAAATTATTTAATTTTGAACGCTTCAAGCTAGAAATAATACAATTTCAATTGCTGTGAATTTCGAATAATCCAATTTGTAGAATACTAATATGAAATTATTCAACATAAAACACTTTATAGTTGTGATAATAATGGAATTGTCCACGCTTTTAAATGTTAGTTTCAAATTTTTCTATTTTGAGGGCTTTTGAATTAAAATTATACAATCTCAAACATATTATTTTATGAATTTTTCACTTTTCTATGCTTTTGTTTAAGCCTATAGCAAAGGCAACGAACCCGTACTCGAATTGCGAAGAAAGGGCACTGTACCAAGGGTTCCTGCTGAATATGGTTAAAATATTTAAAGTCGAAAACGCCCATTCCGCAGTGGCTGGTCTTAGGATGCACTATACTCCTATTGAAAAAAGGCAACTTGTCCAACCCAGAGAATTACAGGTCAATAAATTGTTTGAGCACACTGTATACAATCTTTACAGCTGTCTCAAACAACAGGATTGTTCGTAGAATTTAGCTTGTTTGAAGAGAGATGCGCGAACAACGTGGCTCGAACAAAGTCGTAAAGCTACAAAGACGTGTATCAGCGCGTCCTGTCAATGGCCTGGATTGACTACCGGAAAAATTTTGATTCAAGTGTTGTTTGATTCAACAATTCTTTTGAAAAGCTTAAAGGTTCATCCACACATAGTAAGATGCATAGAGAGATTGATGCCTCTCCAAAAAACTAGATTTACTATCTCATCTGAAAATTATCGTGTGACAACGAACAACGTCACCTTACAGAGAGGCATCTTTCAGGGCGATACCATTAACCCTTTGCTTTTTTGCATCACACTTCTTCCTCTATCTCCCGCACTACAAAGGTCTTCTGGATACCTCTGAGGCAACACTAATCATAGCAAGCATAATTTCACTACTGCCTTGACCAGCCTATCTCTGTGCTGAGTTGATGCATTCGTCTTTTGGTCTTAAGATCAACCTTTCATTTTGTTTTACGGTTTGCATCTGCCAAAGCTCTCGCTGCATTATGCACACTACAATTGAAAGGCCAGAGATCGGGTTCTTTGGAAAAATCTCCACGAAGCTCGTCATCCAGTTCAGCCAGATCTTTGGGCTTGAGAGAAACCTGAATTCTAGGCAGAAGGTCGGCAATGAATTAGAGATGTCAAAAGCATCAGGAAGAGATTTTTAGAATGAAATGGGTCTGTTAGCACTATCATGAGCAATTAAGAAACGTGTTTGTGTTCTCTGTACCGAAATTATTACGAGCAAGCACTGTTGTTTGCGATTGAAATATGTACATGGTATCTCTGGATAGGAGCTAATGTGAACGACTAAATTTTATAATTAAAAAACGAATTTAAGAGCATGGGAATGCAACCCTAAGATATTTAAATCAAGCACTTGTGGAATATTTCTGTTATTTATGAACTGACGTCTTTCCTTCTATGGTGACCTGCTAACGCGTGACATCCTTTAGCTGCCAAGATAGGAAAGTTCGAGAATAGAAACCGGTGGATTTATGGTGACTAAGTTTTTACCAGAGTAATACGAAATAGAGATAAAATCTGAGGGAAATAAAGTCTATAAAATAGAGCGAAGACAAAAAGGGAGATCAGATTTTATTCGGTTTCGAGCATGGAATCATACTTTACGTTCCTGAAAGTTTAAGATAATTTTTTGAAAACTTTTTGAGATAAATCAAAGAAAACTAAATGTCATAAACTTTTGCAAAAATTCTAAAATTTCGTTTGAATTGTCAGACTACGTGACCTAAATTATTAAAAACTTATTAATTGAATAAATGAAATTTGATTATTTTATTGATAATAAGTGTTTAAAGTGCCTAATTTTCCAAGTTTTAGGAAATGACTCATCATTCTTCGGCAGCAGGAGACCACCAATAAAACTATGAAATCATTTTTTTTTAAAATGAATTAATCAAAATTAATTCAAATTTAGCGGCGTCTAAGTAGTTCAACAATTCTACAGCAGAGGGCCAAGATAGGCCCAGGACCTAACATTATTTAGAAAGTCCACGGATTTTGGAAACTAACAGCAAACCGGAAGTAAGGCATTAGCGTGGAATACTGACTTAGTGCGCAGTCCCATGGACAGGGTTGCACGGTTACGCGTAACTCGAACTTTTATACGTATAATACGTATTTAACGTATTATACGTAAAAAATGGCGGACTTGAAAGGTGGGTGGTAGTAGCGGTTGAGTGAAAAGAGCATAATATAATCTCACTCATTCCGGAATGCATTAAGTACAAGCCCAAATGAATTATTTTAAATCAAATTTAAAAAATGAGTAAATCAAAAGATTGCACTTGGGGCAAAAAGCAAAATTTTTGCCATTTTCCATCTTTAAAATAAAATGTAACTACTCCCAAAAGGAATTTCTGGGTCTGCCACCTCTAAACATTTTTTTATATCAGCGCAGTCTCCAACTTAAAAACTTAAATTACATCTAAAAAACTAGGCACGTAAATTACGTAGGTAATTTACATGTAAACAACTACGTAAATTACCTAAGGTATATTACGTACACAACCCTGCCCATGGAGGTGGATTAGTAGAATAGTGGAACAGTTTTGACCAATGAGGTGCCTGCACAAGCTTCAGCAGTCACCTCATTGGTCAAAACTGTTCCATTATTCTACTAACCTACCTCCATGCAGGGATGTGCAGTTACGCGTAACTGGAGTGTTTTCACGTAAAATACCTAAGTGAAGTATTTTACGTAGAAAAGAGGTAAAATACCTAGTAAATTACGTCACAAGATGGAGGACCTGCAGAAATGTGCATAACCTCACTTTTTTGAAATTCTGGTATCGGCATTCGTAAGAGTTTTTTTTCAATGCCTATATTGTTAAAAATATAAATATAAGGCAAATAAATGACTAAGAAGAATATTATATCGGGGTAAACCATATTTACAAACCTCCCCCATTGTTCCCCGATCAATTTTTCATTTTCCCTAACCATTAATGTTCAAAGACCAGAACCTTAATCTTGTAACATTTTTAACATAGAATTTTTCAAAAACGGAATAAAGCAGTTTCAAAGTGTCAAATTTATTATCCATGACAGTTATATATTACAGAAATTCCCTGACTTTTGCAAAATTTTTTTCAAAATCCCTGATTTTCCCTGACCAATAGAATTCCCTGACTTTTCTCTGATTTCTAGGTTTTACCCGATCTACGACCACACAAAAAAATTTTATTACAATTTTCCCTTAAGCATAGTTCTGAAGAAAATGTAAAGCCAACAAAAATGGTGTAATTGTGGAATTATAATATGCAATTCGGAATTCAAAAAGTCTTGTAAAACTAAGATATTTTCATGATTTAAAAAAAAATCCGGTTGGTTTCCAATTGTTGAACCCTTAAAAAAATATAAAATATTTGATGAAAAAATGTGCTGTGCGTAAGAGGTCTGCGTACAAATTCTTTTTCAGTATCTGAATAAGAAAATTTGTGATACTATCAATGAATCAAACTGAATTCAATATCACAAATTAAAAAAAAGAGTACATTCAAATTCAATATATAGATCTAAGAATTTTTTTATTACTTTTTATCTACTTACTTTACACATCTGCAAAGTGATATGGATTCCTATAAAAAAATTGAACACTACATTTTTTAAATTAAAATATGACCCCATATGGTTTAAATTTAAAATTCGCCTCTTCGATTAAAAATTTGTCTATTTTGTCAAGAATTCATTTTTTTTTTTTTTAATTAACTTTTTGCTGAAAATTTAAGTTTTTCATTTATTTTTGCAAGTTTATCTCTTTAATTGAAAATTCAACTATATGTTTGAAAATTCATGTATTTCGTTAAAAAATCATTCTTTTCGGTAGAAAAATCGTCTTTTTGGTTTTAAAGTTCATCTCTTATGGTAGACATTTCATCTTATTTAGTTGAAATATTAACTATTACATTCTTTGTTGTTTGTTGCTAAAATATCAACTATGTACCACTTTTCTTATTGAGAAGTCACCTTTTTATTGAAAATTCAATTATTTATTTGAAAATGCACCTGTTTTTTGCTGAAGTTTAATCCTTTTTTTTTTATTTCGACAAATTGATTAAAACTTCATCTTTGTACGTAGTTTGTTGAAAATTGGAGTATTTTGTTAAAAATTCATATTTTTCTGTCGAAAATTCAACTGTTATGTTGAATATTCGTTTTTGGACTAAAAATTCGTCCTTTTGAATTGAAAAATCATATTTTTTTATTGGAAATTCAACTGTCTTCTATAAAATTTAATTATTTTTAGTTGGATTTTATTCTTTTTTGTTTGAAAGTTCGACTATTTGGTGGAAAATTCATCTTTGAATTTTTAAAATGGAAACATTTGAATAAAAAATTAATTATTTTGTTGAAAATTTAACATTTCAAAAGCATTTTTTGTTTGAAATAATTAATTAAATTTGAAACTATTTCATTTCAATGTGCAATTGTTTTATTCCGTTTATTAAAAGAATCTATATTAAAAATGTTACAACATTAAAATGCTGACCTTTCAATATTAATTATTATTATTATTATTATATCATTAAGCCGTTTCCCTTTCGGGGTAGGCGTGAATTGCTCGGTGGTAAAGTAGTACGAAACGTCGGCAAGTTTCGTAGTTTTGCACACGATTGAAACCCGAAAAAGCTTTAAATTTAAATTTATCATCTTTGAAAATCTTTGAAAAATCTTTGGAATATTTTTGAAATATTTAGTAATGTTTCTGTGATTATTGAAATCTTCGGGAAATCATTGTAATTGTTGTTATATCCTATAAATCATCCTATAAATCATAAATCACTAAAAGCTTTGTAAAATCTTTCTGAAATCTTTGCGAAATATTTGTAATATTTTGGGAATATCCGATAATATTTCTGAATGTATTGAAATCTTTGTCAAATCTTTGAGAAATCATTGAACTTTTTGTGTCCTCTTTGAAATCTATCTTATATTTTTATAAAATATTTCAAATCTATCTGAAATCTTTCGAAACGTTTGAAATCTCTTAAATCTTTGGGAAATCTATCCGAAATCTTTGCGAAATCTTTAAAATCGTAATGAGATCTTTGGGACATCATTGAAATTTCTGTGCCCTCTTCAAAATCTATCTGGAATTTTTATAAAATATTTTAATTCTATCCGAAATCTTTACGAAATATTTGCAACCTTTGTGAAATCTCTTAAATCTTTGGGAAATCAATAAAATATCAATGAAATCTATCCAAAATCTTTGCGTAATTTTTAAAATCTTTATCAAATCTTTGGGAAATTATTGAAATTTTCGTACAATCTTTGAAACCTATCTGAAATTTTAATGAAATATTTTTAATCTATCCGAAATCCTTGTCAAATCTTTGAAAACTTTGGAAAATCATTAAAATCTCTGTCAAATCTTTCTAAAATCTTGGCGAAATATTTTTAATATATCTGATAATATTTGTGAAATTATTGAAATCTGTGTTAATTCTTTGGGAAATAATTGAAATTTTTTTGCACTCTTTGAAATATATCTGGAATTTTTATAAAATACTTCAAATCCATCCGAAATCTTTATGAAATATTTGCAATCTTTATTAAATCTTTGTGAAATCATTTAAATCTCTGGGAAATCGATGAAATCTTTCTGAAATCTCTCCGAAATCTTTGCGCAATCTTTAAAATCTTAATGAAATCTTTGGAAAATCATAGAAATCTTCGTACAATCTTTGAGATCTATCTGAAATTTTTATGAAATATTTTTAAACTATTCGAAATCTTTGTCAAATCTTTGAAATTTTTGAGAAATCATTGGAATTTTTGTACACTCTTCGAAATCTATCTGGAATTTTTATAAAATATTTTTAATCAATCCAAAATCTTTACGAAATATTGGCAATCTTTGTGAAATCTTTGAAATATTCGGAAAATCAAAGAAATCTTTGTGAAATCTATCCGGAATCTTTGAAAATTTTTGTGAAATCTTTGGGAAATCACTGAAATCTTCCTACAATCTTTGAAAACTATCTAAAATTTTTATGAAATAAATATTTTAAATCTATCCGAAATCTTTACAAATTATTTGAAATCTCCGTGAAATCTTTGTGAAATTATTGAAATCTGTGTGAAATCTAAAGGAAATCATTGAAATTTTTTGCTCTCTTTGAAATATGTCTGGAATTTTTACAAAATATTTTAATTCTGTCCGAAATCTTTACGAAATATTTTCAATCTTTGTTAAATCTTTGTGAAATCTTTTAAATCTCTGGGAAATCAATAAAATCTTTGTGAAATCTCTCCGAAATCTTTGCGCAATCTTTAAAATCTTAATGAAATCTTTGGAAAATCATAGAAATCTTCGTACACTAGATCAATCTAAAATATCTATACCTTAAACCTATATACCTATCTGCCCTTCACCTATATACCCATCCACACATCAATACTTTCCAACCAAGCAATGCACGCCTACCCCGAAAGGGAAATGGCTTAATGATATAATAATAATAATATTGTAGAAGTTTTCGAAGTTCAAAAATTTTAAGATGAAATAATAACAAAGTGTTAAATTGAAACTTTCGAACTGATAAATTAAAAATTGTAAACGTTTAAAATAAAATACAAAGCATTTCAAATATGAAAATTATATAAGATGAAAACATTCAAAATATAAAATTTTCCTGAAAATAGTGTTATAACACTGTTTTTGCTGAAAGGGAAGTGCAAACATTTCATATTTGATATTGACCTGCAGAATTATTAAACTGCACAAATTGAAATGTGGATAACTTATAATTATAAAATAAAAATTTCAACATATTGAAATTTTTATTTTACAATTTTTCTGCTAGATGCATTCTATAAAGTTGGCAATTAAGAACTGAAGCATTAAAAACTGAGAAATAATTCATCCATCGTTGCATTTCAAAATTTAACAGCTTTAAGTTGCTTCAAATAAAATATTTAAATTGAAACAATTATTAATTTTAAGCAAAATATTAACATTTAAAAAATACCTCCATAACAATAACATAAAAAAATCCAACCAATTTACATTTAGGTACCATAAAATAAACAGATATATGTGTTTACCCTCAAATTTCAATTTAAAACAAATTTAAAATGTTGCAATTTTTCTCACATTAGAATTTTCTTTAATGTTAATGAAGTTTTAACTGGAAATGCTGTATGTTACAAAAATTAATATTTAAGAAATTTAAGCTCTTTTATAAATCTTTTAAATGCTTTCAAATATAGAAAAATGTAATTTAGAATCAATTTTAAATTTAAACTGTCTATTAGGGTGGGCTAAAAATATAAAATTCTTGAAAAAATGGCTAATGTTAAAAATTTGCTAGGAGTTAAATTAAAATTAAGATTATATGAAATATATAAATTATAACTTAATATTAGTAATCATTAATTATTAATTTAAATGTAATTAAACTATTAAATTCAAAATAATAGGTAGAATATTTGTCAAATTTATTACAAATAAAAAAACTCTAATGATTTTTTGAAATCGAAAATGGTCCTACGGTGTCGTAATGAGGTCAAATATTTTTTATTTTTAGGATTTAAAAAAATTTCCTTATGGGTCACGCTTCCGGTTTACAGTGTGTAAAATTACAAAAAAATATGTTCATTTTTATCATGTATATTTAACAATAAAAAATGATATTTTTAGGATTTGGTTAATTTTCATTAAAATTAATTTTTTGAGTATTATGTATCACGTGTGTTTACTTCGTACTATGAAAAAAGTCGTGAGCCACTAAATTCATAAATTTTTAGGAAATGTAACGTCTACGAACATTTTTTTTTCGAAATCTAAGGAAATTATGTCTTTCTTTTCATTGAAGCTAAAGGCATGTCATACATAAAACTATAAAAAAAATCAAAATTAATCAAATTCTAAAAAATGTCATTTCTCATTTTTAAAAAAGTTCTAACTAGAACAAATTTTATATATTTTTTATTTTAATTTTTTATCAGCAAACAGTCAAAGCATCAACAACTGTAATTTGGTGATTGTAAATTATCTTTTGTTAAAGCTCCTTCGGCTTTAACGAACACATTCTCATCACGTGTCTCGTGCTTCGCACTCGCTTTCAGCAGAACATAAATAATAAATAAAGAATGCATACTTTAATTATCTTGAAATTTAAAACATTCAATAAATTAAATTAAAATTTTAAGTGAAAAAAACAATCGCCGTTTGTATTTGTAATTTTTAAAAATATAAATTCTGCATTCAAATAATCTTTCCCGTTTTTCTCTCCGATGACTGCATTCGTTATACAGAATTCATCTCAGGAAGCATGAGTAGTTGAACTTACGCGAAAAAGCAATCTTGCATTGTGAATCTGTAATTATTATTACTTAAGTATTTATTTAATAAATATATCTGAACATCTAGTTCTGTTGTCTCTTTTCAAAAATACGCAAACTATTCGTATCGAAATTTCGATGCAAATAGCCCACGGCCTAATTTGAAACAAAATATAGATTTTTATAGATGTCGAACAAAAAATTTAGAAGCTCTTAAAGAATTGTGAAAGGCTTTAAAAGAATAAAAGAACATTTCCTCAAGATTCTTTGGAAAATGGAAAATGATTTTTTATTTAAAAAAATTAATTTCAAGAGAATATATAAAACCATTTTGAAAGATTTACAAAATTGTCAAAAATGAATGTGGAAGATTGAAAGGACATTTTTTTTTATTTGACAGGATTTTGAGAAAATTTTAGGGAAAATTCGAATCATTTCAAAAGATGTTTAAAAGTTCTAAAAAAACTTCAAAAATAATTTGAAAAGTGAAAAAATGTGGAACAACATCTATATTTTTGAAGATTTTGAAATAAAATTTTGAAGCATTTTAAGGATTTTTCAACTATTTAAAATTAAAATAATTTAACTTTCAATTTGAGTAGTGTCCAGCTCACAAAAAAAATGTAATTGTTCAATTTTTAATATTTCTAGCTTAAAATGATTTTAAATTATATTATAATTATATTATATTATAAATGGCTGCTCAAAATGATATCAGTTTCAAATTCAATGATTGATTCTTTAATTTAGAGCATTGAAAATGATAAAGAGGATTTATATTTTTGGAACTGAATCTGTATCTTTTAGCCAATAAAATATTTTCCGATCATTGCGTAAATATTTTTGAACAAAGGTATGAACTGAATCTGCATCTTTTAGCCAATAAAATATTTTCCGATCATTGCGTAAATATTTTTGAACAAAGGTAAGAACTGAATCTGCATCTTTTAGCCAATAAAATATTTTCCGATCATTGCGTAAATATTTTTGAACAAAGGTATGTGCTGATAATTTCCAATGTTTCAACTTCAATTATATTTGGAAGCTGTAAATGATATCATCTTTATACTGTGTGTGATACTAATTTAAATTTCCCGCTACTAATGCTCCTTCAGCCGCGCAGGCCCATTGAGAGCATTAGTATCGAATTTGGCCGGTATGCAGCGTTGCTGCTGCCCTTTCTCGCAACTGAGATTAATCTCCAAGGATATAAGAATGCTTCAACTTGAAACCAGGAATTAATTGGCGAGGCGGACGCGGCCTGCCCATTACAATAACTTTTGACGTCCGAGGTTTAATTAACGTTTTTGGACTTGACAAAATAAATAATATTCTTTATAGGAACATGCTTTTATTTGGGGCTTGTTAAGCAAAATTTAATGTTATTCACTACTCTCTCAAAATCCCAATTTCAAAAAAAAATTAAAAAGTACTAGATTGGTTTTTTTTTATTATTAAGGGCATGTGACACGCATAAATACCTACCTTACCGGCCTCACTTTTTCAATTTTCTGAAATTTTTTCTGGGGACCCTCTATCCGCAACCCGAGGACGCGTTCGGCGGCTTTGTCATAGGCCCTTCAGTTCTATTCCAAAGGAATAGTAACCGAAACCGAAATATATATATATATATATATTTCAGTTAATAATATATATATATATATATATCAGTTAATATTTCAAGGCGATGATGTGTTACAAATAATTCCGTATTTCAGTGAAAAATTTGAATTTTACATAATATTGCTGCTTATTAACACTTTTTAAAAGTTTTTTTCATAAATAATCATTAATCGGTCATTTAAGAATACTCTGTCATCTGTTAAATAATGTCAAATTGTTTAAAGAATTTCAATTTGTTTAAACATTTGTTTTTTTTCAGGTAGGTCGCGAAATGAACGTATTTTCTAGACGCAATGAGTTCTTTAATCAATTATAGCAATTCCATAATTTATTTCAATAATTTTTCAAGTATATTTATATTAAATTTAAATAAAATAATTTTTTGAAACAATTCAAATTTGTTGGAACGTTTACAAGTAGTCTTAGAAAACAAATTAGTACTTAAAAATACTAAAATCTGTCGAAAATCTGGTGAGATAAAGTGTTGCTCCTGCTTTTTTTAGGTAAACTATAGACTTGAACAAACACGCATTATATAATTAAATGTAAAATTAATTAAACAAATTATCTCATTGTTATCATTGATTAAAAGTGTTTAAACAAATTAAAGTTGGTTAAAAAATAACTGGGTAATCTTACGTTACAGATTAATGATTATTTGGAATAAAAGAATTCAAAAAGCGTTAATAAACCGCAATATTACGTAAAATTCAAATGTTTCACTTATGGGGTATTCTTTGGGGACCCATAAGTGTGGCTTAAAGTCATTCATCCTCAAAATGAATGATTGATTCTTATTCTCTGACGAATTCTGAATAATATAGTGAAGGCAGAATTATTTGTAACATATTATCGTGTTAAAATATTAGATTTACAAAAAGCTGATTTTTCTGCATGTTAAGTCAATGGGAAACTTCGTGGTCTTTGTACGACCCCTAAATTTTAACCAATTTCGCTTAAATTTATTGGAAATTTGTTTTCAGAATTCGAACGAAACAAAAACTGTGCACATAGGGACGCAGCAATACGTAGTTTTTGTACATCCGCAGTAATATGAACGAACATACTTTTTATCTCAATATTAGATATTTACGTATATTACTTTATATTGTGGTATTTATTACAGTTTTTATATACAAAATACGTCCTACTTGAAATTGAAACAAAAACGTTTTATTAATTCATTGGAAGTGTCTACGTGTACCGAAATTTCGATACAAATATCTCCGAACTACGACTTTGGCTATTTGTACAGAAATTTCGGTGCGAATAGCTACCAGATACTATTTTGGGTATTTGTACCGAAATTTCGGTATGAATAGCTCCCAGATACTGCTTTGGCTATATGTACCGAAATTTCTGGTATTAACTTCCGAAAAGCGAATAGCTCCGATTAATTTGAAACCCCGTATACCTATGCATTTTGAGGTGCTGATTACGAAAATAATAGATAAAATAGGCGCACATTTGATTTTCGAGGTCAAACCCCAAAAAGCTATAACAATGTCATGGTTTACCGCTTTATTTCTGTAAATGATAAAAAATTACAAAAAAGCTTAAAATAGAAGTTGTATATCTATTGGAAATACACCTTTTGTGTAATATACAGTTTTTCTGAAAAACCAATACCCCTTTCCAACGTCTCGGGGTAAGTGAATACCGCATTGTATCCACTTAGATCCTGTTAGCAAAATTTAACAAAAGAACATAAGTACCGAATAAGACCAGTTAGAAAACAATTTAAAATAAGAATCCTATTACAAACCAGTTAGGACCATATAAGATTGCATCTGCATCGTTTACGTTTTCTAAACGGCTTCTATTGATACCTGTCATTTTTACTAGGGTTTATAACGCAACGTTTTGATAGCAGACTGCTATCCTTATCAGGCGATTATCTATCATGGTAATAATTATCGTTAAAAATAACAACGCATATGAATAATGTAAAAGTATGACGTTCTCATAATAATTATTAATATATATTCCATGCTAGTTCCAACACTGACAATCGAAATTTTACAAATATTGACTAATTTTGCATCCTATATGTTTTTAATCCTCTTCGATTCCAAAATTGTAACTGACAACTACGTAAGAAGATCACGTCATACTTTTATATTATTCATATGCGTTGTTGTTTTTAACGATAATTGTAACTATTTATAGATAATCGCCTGATGAGGATGGCGGTCCGCTATCGAGACGTAGCATTATAAATACTAAACGTATTAATAAAGTCTGGAAGAATTGTAAAGCATTGAAATTTTTTTATTTTATTTTTCATTTCGAAATTTTTATTAACTACTTCCCGGACGTAAAAAAAACTTAGATCACACATTTCATATAACTTTACTTTTTATATTATAATTTTTGAAATCTTTTCAAATTTTAAATTATTTTTGAAGTTTCTTCAAAACTTTTAAATATCTTTCAAAGTGATTAGAATTCTTTGTAAAACTTTCAATAAATCCTAAAAAATTAAAAATTGCATTAAAATCTTCTAGATGATTTTTTTTACAATTTTGAAAATCTTTTTAAATCTTTTTAAATATTCTCTAAGAATTAATGTTTCAAAACAATTCATTTTTAATTTTCCTAGGAATCTTAATAAACTATTTACACTCTTTTGAATCTTTTCAAAATTCTTCTAAACTTTTTTTCGAAATCTTCAGAAATCTACATTTTGTTTTACATTTTTTGATATCTTTTTAAGTTTTCAGTTCTTTTTGAAAATTTTCAAAACCTCTCAATATCTCTTAAACTTGCTCCAATTTTTTTCTCGTATCCTATTGTAATTCCTTCTCGTAATCAGCGAACTGAAGAACAAATGCTGCGATGTATAAGTTTACTGGTATATCCTTCGGATTCTACCAATTCAATTTCTGAAGACGTTTTAAATCCTTTTTCAGAATACAGCTGCAACAATCAAGTCCTGCGAATGAAATTAATTCTATGTCTGCAGAATTTTTAAATCCTGCCAATCGTATAGTTCTTCCGGAACACATCATCAGATAACTAATCTTATGAATCCGGTTAAGGGAATGTGACACGCATAAATACCGACCTTACCGGCCTCACTTTTTCAATTTTATGAATTTTTTTCTGAATCTAAGAACTTTTTTTCTAAATAAAATATCGGCTTCAAACTTTGAGAAATGCAAGAGCCGACAGTAAAGTACGTTTATGTACATCGTTTGAGTATAAAAGATGCAAAAAGAAAAATTTCAACTAAATGGAAACTCCGGTTGCCAGTTCAGTCGGTATTCGCGATGGGCATGGAAATGCGATGTCGGGCGGACACTAAACGAGGCTCTGTCAGCTGGCTCCTCTGCATCTGAAATGTGAGGTCCACGTGGGTCACGCTGTCAAAGATTGATGATGTGGTGTTCTTAGATTCGAAGTAACCTCTGTCCGTAACGCCATACGTAACTTTCGTTAAATATATCTTCACTGTGCTACCCCACCCTGCCTCCGTACCTTCTTCCGAGCTTCTCTCTACCTTTCCCTCCCTGTCGCCGCCACTTGGATGCGCTTGTCTCCCCACCCTGATCCTCGCGCCAAGCAAACTAACCTCCCTCCTCTCTTACATGCAATCTCACACTAACCAAACCCTCAAACACACTTCTACTATGAACTTGAAACGAGCTAGAATGACAAACAACAAAAAGGACTCAAACTACTTGTTTAAATGATTAAATTGAAGAAGAAAACATTTGGAGGAAATATATTCACTATCACTACCTTATGAAAAGTGTTTGGTTAAAAATGAAATATTCGCCCGAAAAATATTTAATTTACGTGCAGCTTGTAATAACACATAATAAAAATAAGCAAAACTTTAACACGCTTCATGTCAGTTTAAGGTTAAATCTTCTAATATTTATCGTCGATTCGTTTACAGATGCGATATATAGACTTAGATGTCAAAGAATTATATTGATAATGGTAAGAAGAATGAAAAATATTGCCAAAAACTCATCAATTTGTCATTCCACATTCATGACCAAACATCAGGGGCAAACTTCTAAATTTAAAAATGTCTTCTGTGTAAGTGCGATAAATCTAACGTCTATATGAAACAATAATAGTTTTTGAGGCATAGCTTTGAAAAGTAACGGTCAGAATTTTTCTTTTATCAACAATCATTTCGAAAATCCCTTTCAAACTTAGCAACTTGTAAGTGGAGGACAGGGAAAAGTCATTTTTCCTGTATTTAACGCTCATTCAATATATTTTTCGGTTAAAATATTCTGTATTACTTATGTTTTTGATCAATGTCTTTCCGAAGAAGAAGTTTATCAAATTTTAAAACAATTCAATAAATATTTGCAGATATTGCAAGAGGAAGCAAAAGTGATCTTTATATGGAGAAATACCCAGATAAGACAATACTTGACATTTCTTTAATTTCTTTTAAATCTACGTTTAGTGTTTTATTCCTGAATCTTGAGGTGTTCTTTGTCATCAAAGATGAAGTAGATAAAAGAAACTTGAAAGTGACAAGGGTCAATTTCTATCTTCTGTGAAACCTAATTGCGGATCCCTTAAAGGCATTTTGCAAAAAGACTTCCCGATCGGTATGCCCCGAGGTTGGGTGATCGGGTTCTGAAACCACCATTTATCGACTCTCAGCGGTCGTGTTAACAGATCGTCGATAATAGCATCCGGTATATAGGATACCCGACCTGTCAGCAGATTAATTATGACACGTTGGAATCGACTGCAAGAAACGAACTCTCTCCTACAGCTATAACTCTCGTAATTACTGCAGAATTTCCAGTCAGGGGCTGAAAACGTTAATCGTTTATTCATTTGCCTTGGAAAAATACTTTTACTTTTGATTCTGTTTATGGGCAAGAATTAAAAAAAAAATTTTATATTATTCATTAATTTAATTAACAGTTTCACATATTATTTTAAAAATTCTAAGTCAATTATTCTGACTATTTGAAAATTATAATGTGTGAGATGTCTGTTCTATTGAAATGTTAATCAGATTGGCCTTTGAAAGATATAAAAGTATATATTAAATACTTTAAACTAAACTTTTCTTCATGCTGGGATCTGTTAAACATACAATATTATTTATTACATATGTATATATATACATATATATATTATTATATATATATATATATAACCGAGCAATTCACGCCTACCCCGAAAGGGAAACGGCTTAATGATATAATAATAATAATAATAATAATAATAACTTAGTTAGAAATATCACAGATTTAGGACACTTATCAAATCATTTACCTTTGAAGAAGACCTGCAATTAGGTCGAAACGTACGACGGTTAAACATTACAAATAAATTTTGATTCTTTAACATCTGAATCCATTGCCTTTTATATGACCTTATGACCAAATTAATTTTATTCATGAAGAATATCCACGTTATTTAAAAAAACAGTCGAAGAAAATTTACAGTGAGGAAATACTCCAATTCACTGAATATATATACACATTCAGAGCTTTAGGTTAAACTGAACTTTTTTTACTTTTATAAAAATTACTTTGTTTAAATGTTTGTCCTCCTAGGTTGGAAACAAAAAAAACTATTTTTTATGAAAAAACTATAGTTTCTGGTACTTTCTTTTTAAGTATTACAACTATAATTAAGCACGAAGCTCGCAACAAAGTGGACAATGTCTACTAGACATATATGTATACTGGAGATTCAAAGATAAATGTTAAATTAGAATTAAGAAAAATGTTGAGAAATTTTGATTCATTATATAATTATTTTACATTCACTTAAGAAGAACTCACAATTAATTCCATTGAGTAAGTGTTGAATCAAAAGTAGTTTTAGTAATTCACAGGAACTTGTCGCGCAGAGTATCGTTCCAATTTCGAATACGCTCATTCACAAAATTTGTATTAAATGACAGATTCCGAAGAGCAGACCAAGTTGGTCTCTCTTATTGGAGCTTCTAGAAATGTTCTAGGTTTCTAGAAAGAAGTGAAGCGGTCCCACTTCGAGAATTAAAATGCTACATGCAACGGACCCACCCTATATGATGCGAGTCCAGAAAATTTTTTGAACATTTTGGAGCAGCGTGACCGATCTGAATAAAACTTCGTAAATTTTTAGTATCTACCAATACTAATGCGCACCCTAAATGCCAGGTCAAAATATTTATTA
This sequence comes from Andricus grossulariae, assembly GCA_011634705.1. Lineage (NCBI taxonomy): Eukaryota > Metazoa > Arthropoda > Insecta > Hymenoptera > Cynipidae > Andricus > Andricus grossulariae. Next base: position 152,805,092 of record JAABKJ010075445.1, on the reverse strand, counting down.
GTTTATGAGATATCGCAATTTACAAAAAAAATCTAATGACGGTATCCCGAGAAAGATTAATCGTAGGGAGATTTTATTTTTTTAATAAAAATGCAGTAAATTATGAGAAATAGAATGAGTTTTGAGTATTATTGCGATATTTTTTTTAATTGACAAAGTTATTTAAATAATTAAATAAAACTTTTGAGTGGCGAATTGAAATCGATTGATTCCAGAAATTAATTACTCTAGATCACGACCGGAAATTAACTCTCAAGATTGTTTGATTGAGATTTTCATGAATTTCAAAATTTTATTCAGTTTTTTTGCTTTTAAGATACAATCAATTCTCAGAAATATTAATGATAAAAATGTAAATTATTTTAATAATTCCTACATAATTATATTAAAATTAAATTCTCATTTTTAATTAATATTATCATAACATACAAAATATTTCCTATTAGTTTCCTATCAAAATTTTCCTGAAGAGGACGCCTAAAAGGCCTTGAAACATGTTGGACCCTGGTAATATAAAGAAGACGGATAAAGAAATGAGAGAGGTGGTTTGGGTGTCTCTTTCTTTTTTCTCCGTCTTTTTTCAATTGTCATATATCTATCTCTAATCAGCCGTTTTACAATATCATTTGAAAACATATTTCTATTATTTCAACTCTTTTTGTGCAATTATTTTGCATAAATTGATTTTCTTGAGTATTTGTTTTTTAAAAAACAGTTTTTTGAGGAACATAATTAATAAAAAATAATCTATTACTCTTTTCAGAGTTTAATCTTTTTTCGAGCGTATACTAAGGTTTTGAAAAAAGAATTTTATAACATTTAGATGTTTATATAAATCATTAATGTCGTGGAATATTTGCAATTAGATAATTTTAAATTAAGATGTGCTATTTTGTTATTACAATTCTGATTGCTGTTACAAAAAAACTTCTGTTTTTAGACTTTGAAGAAATTTCAGAATAGTAAGAACTTAAGTTTTGAGTTTTTTCAAATCTATATTTGAATATTACGTTACAAGCTTTTTTGAAGTTGATGAATTAAAATTTTCTAGTGGAATAAGTTCATTCAGTTTAAACAAATAATTAATTTGCATTTTTCGTTATTACCGACTGAGACTTGCACAGCTGCTATAGAGTTACCTCTGAACCTTGAGAGTAATATAGGTGGTGCTGCAGTCATATTCTAAACAGTACCACAGCTTTGTCAATTTCTGTCCCTCCTGTCACTTTCAATCAGCAGTTTTATTAATTTATTGCACTTAGAAATACAAGTATAAGCATTTTTTAGATTTTAAATTTATGATTATATCATGTAATGGTCTTTTTGCCTATTACAAATTCACAAAAGACTTCTATTTATCAGAACAAGTCATTCAAGTCACAAGATTATGACACCTGCTTATTCGACAACACAATTTTATAAATAAATTATTTGCTTTTGCAAATATAAACGCTACCACACCAGGCAGACCTACCCTGACGTATACTGTATCATATTCCAAAATTTCAACGCATTATTTTCAGCTTCTTACGAATAGGACCGTTTATAAAAAATACATGGGACAGTGACGCCACTGTTGATCACTTGCCCTTAAATTATGTAAATCTTTTAAAAATGCCTTGCATTTTTTTGAAATTATCTAAAACTCCTAATCCTTTAAAATCCCTTGAAATAGTTGATACAAATACCTACAAAATTTCCTGAAATATTTGAAGTTCTTTAAAATCACCTTAAACTTCTTAGAACTCTTGAAAATTCCTCGCAATCTCTCCAAATTTTCAAAAGATTTATTGTAAATATTTTTAAATCACTCGAAACTTTTTAAAGTTTCCGAAAATACCTTGCAATCTTTTAAGATACTTTAAAATATTTCAAATCCTTTCGATTTCAAATTGATAGATATTGTGCGAAAATATTGGAAAGAATTTCAGAAGATTCCAAGGAATTTGTTAATTATTGTAATAATTTCAACGAATGTTATAGGACTGGGCATATTTTAGGGAATTTGAAAAGAATTCTTGTCATTTGAAAGAGATGTCAATAATTTCAATGAATGCTAATTAATATAAATCTTGATCTTAAAACGATTACTTCGGACAAATTAAATTTAAGAAACAAGAAAAAAATCTGCCTCAGCCCGGATTTTTCTTGTTTCCTAAATTTAATTTGTCTGAAGTAATCGTTTTAAGATCAAGATTTATATTAATTAAACTTTAAAAACTCGGACGTTAACATCTTTAAATGGAAATAACATCTTCGAAATATTAATTAGATCCAATGAATGCAACAATATTTTAAAGAGTTTGAAATATTTTAAGAGTATTTAATAGATTTCAAGGAATTTTCAACTGATTTTAGTAATTTAATTGATTAAAAAGGATTAGAAATATTTTAGATTATCTTAAAAGATTCCAAGGTATTTTCGGAAGCTTTAAACAAATAGAGGATTTGAAAACATTTAGAGTATTTCAAAATATTCCAGAAGTCACAATCACCAAATTACAGTTGTCGATGATTTGACCTTTAATTTTAAAAGGTCTGGGCGCAAATGCGGGGGGAATGCAAAGACCGAGCGCGTAGCGGAGGTAAACACATCATCGAGCGCGAAGCGCGAGAACCAAAAGTCGCGCGCCGTAGGCGCGCTCAAACTTGCGAGCGAAGCGAACCGCGAGCAGATTTTTTTAAAAATGAAATAACTCTTTTTTGTTTGAAAAATTAGTTTTTCTTTGGTGAGAATTTTATTGTTCTGAAATACAAATGTAACTATTTTATTTTTGGCTGATCATTGATATTTTCTAGTTGAAAATTCAACTATTTGATTGTAAATTCATGTATTGCTTTGAAAAGTTATCTTTTTTGGTAGAAAATTAATCTGGTTGAAAATTAATCTTCTTGCTTAAAAATTCGTCCTTTTTGGCTAAAAATGCAACTGTTCGGTGGCAAATTAATCTGTTTTGATGAAGAATTCAACTTTTTTTTAATGTCGCCTTTTTCTGGTGAAATTCAACCAATTTTTTTTCAAATTAAAATCTTTTTGTGTTGCAAACTCAACTGCTCTGTTTAGATTTAAACTATTTAAAAAAAATTATTATTTTTTTTTAGTTCAAGATTTTAAGTCAAGATCAAGATTATTTTAGTTCAAAATTCACATTTACGGGTGGAAAATTCACCTTCCTTTCGCAGAAAATTTATCTGTTTGGCTGAGAAAGGTGAACATTTTTTTAGATAATAATTAAACTATTTGATTCAAAATTATTACAATTTTTTTAATTCAAATTTTTGGTTCTAAATTGAACTATTTGTTTAAAAGGTACACCATTTTTATGAAAATCTTACTATTTGCTGGAACCTTCACATTTTTTTAATAATCGTATTTTCGTGTTCAACATAACACTGGTTTGTGTATAATCAGTCCGCACGACCACTATCTGTCCAAAAAATGTAGATACCTGGATTTTTATACAGATTATTGTGAAAATCTCAGCAGAAAAAAATCTAACAATATGGGACAAATTACATGTTGCAGATAAAGGTCTTGTTTATATTGATTCAGAATTTTACAGTTTCCAGTCGATTAGCGATTATTTCCTGACGAGTGAAAGGTGGAAAAGTACCATCAACTTGTGATAATTTCAGAACACTCATTTTTGAATAGCTTTTAATCCCTGAAAATGAATTACAAAAAAATCTGCAAAAAATATATGATTTTCTTTTATTATTTCTGTGTACAGTGGTAGAATTCAGAGTAAGAAATAATCTTTTGTTATTAAGTTCTTTACAAATCAGTAGTGAGGTGTCATCTCCAAAACCAAAGAACGTATTGAGATGATTCTTGAAGGAAATTTGACAATTTTGGCTTCTGAAAGTGGTGTATGTAGTGTAAATGAGCAAAAAGTTTGGTTTCAATGTTTGAAAAATTGTGCTTTTTTTCGGAAAATACAAAAGGACTTTCAATTTTCGAAGCACTTAGCACCCATACTCACAGTGGGAGACCTAGCCTGCGCTACTGATACTCCTACAACTACTTATTTATGTCACACTTACTCCTATTGTGAGTGCCCTCCGCTAATACTTGGAAAGCCCTTTGTATTTTCTGGAAAATAAAATAATGTTTTAAACGCTTAGGCGCCACTTTTTGCTCATAGACACATGACCAATTTTCAGAAGCCAACAATGTGTAATTTCCATGAAAAATTATCTCCGTACGTTCGGTCGTTTCGAAGATGTCGGAGCAGTGTTGCGGAATGAACGTGTTATTTGAATAAGTAACACGAGAATTCTAGATCAATCTAAAATATCTATATTTTAAACTTATATACCTATCTACCCTATACCTATATACCCATCCACACATCACTACTTTCCAACCGAGCCATTCACGCCTTCCCTGAAAGGGAAACGGCTTAATGATATAATAATAATAACAAAAAAAGCTATCAAGCAAGTCAGTCAGTGTTTTCGGTGTATTAAATAATGAAGTTATGTTTATTTTCTATATAAGTGCAGTCGCCATCTTAAAAACGTAAATTACATGTGAAAAACTAGGTACGTAAATTGCGTAAGTAATTTACATGTAAAAAATTAGTAAATTACCTAAGGTATATTACGTACGCAACCCTGGAGACGGGACCAGGCTGTGGACCAGGGATGAGTAAGTAAAATACTCGTGGTAATTTACTTGGGTTTCTACGGTAATTTACCTGGTATTTTACACCATCAGTTTTCTACATGATGCAAATTACATCTTATTCGATATATGAGGGCGCCACCTCTGAGGCGGGAAATTGAAAACTTGAGTCAGAAAGCCAATCAGAGGTTTCCTACATGTATTTTATATAATTGAGGTATTTCACGTAAAATACCTCCTTTAGGTATTCTACGTAAAAAACTTCCAGTTACGTGTAACTTCACGTGTCCCTAATGGAATGTATGGAAGCCCGGAGTGCTTTTTGCTTCTGTTCTGCTTTAGTTGACATTATTATTGTTCAATTGATCATATAGGCATTAAAAAGAAACTCTTATGAATGCCGATACCAGAAATTCAAAAAAGTTAGGTTATGCACAGTTCTGCAGATCCGCCATCGTGTTACGTAATTTACTAGGTATTTTACCTGTTTTCTGCGTAAAATACTTCACTTACGTATTTTACGTCAAAAACCTCCAGTTACGCGTACCTGCACATCCCTGCTGTGCACCATGGAGAATAGACATAAGGAGATCAAATTATTGAATTTTCCCGCCCTAATGTTTGAAACTTTGGAAACTTTGAAACGTTTCCAAAGTTCCATGAAACTTTTCATTTGGTCAAAGTTTCATGAAACTTTACAACCCCAGGCACGCATATTGAAATGGCAGCTGCCTATGTTGACATTTTACATCATTTATCACTGTGATATGAATGTGATTTACATATATGGATATGTTGTTATTTATATAATTATAATAATTTTGTTTATCGCAAAATATCTGTTATTGAAGTGTGTTTCATTCAAGTGATCCTGGAATGGACGAGGTGGGTACTTTGGAATTTATTGCACAAACGAATCAACAATAAGTATATAACTTACTAGTTTTAAATCTTGTACGCTTACACATTTCAGAACTGATATCAAATTTTGCTTGGATATATAACAGTTTTTACATGGCTCAACAAATTGTTTAAACGATTTAGGAATTTTATGTTTTTGTTTGAGCCTTGAGGTTATATTTGCACGGAGCATGACGGCGATCATCGATACGTGTGCCACACTAGATAAAGCCGCGATCGAGAAGAATGTAACGAGCGGAACTCAGTTTACGCGCGGAAAAGTTCAAATATTTAAAATCTGGTTTAAAATCAATCTTTAAGAGTTTGAAATTTATATTAAATCTTCATCGATGGCGAGTCCGTTTCCTCAATTAAGGGTTTAGAAACCCAACTCCAGCGATGAAATCTCCGTCTGAAAATCTTCTCGAATTAAAATAATTGGTTGTTGTTCAACGCCGACAGATTGGATGACCAAATCTGTCGAAGAAGATGCCTGTATCTGCTTCGGAGAGACTCCTTTACAATAATTAATATCTTGTGGTTGAGGATTCAATTATTTCGTCGAAATTTGACGTATTTTTGATTGAATTTAACTGTTTTTGACGTAATATTCTAATCGTATTCTGTTGAAATATCAATGCATCTTTTAAACTGACAATTCGTTTCTATTCGCGAGTAAACGAAATTAAAGTTCAATAAAACGCATTGTGATTACTTGAACTGTAGGTAAAATTAAATGTTGTAATGCACATTGATTAACAAGTAACAATTACTCTCTACTGAGAGTGGTCTTTATTTATAATAGTTAAACTCTAATTATTTAATTTATACAAATGACCAAGTTTTTGATATTCTTCTAGAAAACGTGTATAGGCTTCTAGGAGTGAAACGTCGCACTCGAGGCGACGCTCCATACAATGAAGCATTCGTAGAGCTGGACGATAGTAATTTCCAAATGCATTGATCTTGTACTTCATTGGAAGACGAACTACGAGTCGCCCTTCAAAATTGCGTGAGTGACTTGCAACGAAAAAGTCCTCACATTGTTCAATATTCAATACGGAGATGTGCACGCCGACAGCTATTGTCGACTCACTTCTAGAATCTATGGACGTATTTCCCAGAGTTTTTCCGGATAAGCTCTACCCGAAATAAGTCTCTTGAGCAACAGGAGCAGTAAGAGGTCCTTTACGAATGTCTGGAAGAAACAGATATGGAACGAAATCTGCTCCGATGACAACGTCAAGAACCTTCTTACTTCCGAAGTCTGGATCAGCCAAGCGTAGTCCTGAAAGGTGAGGCCAATTTCCACTGCCCTTTTCGAAACGTGGGAAATATGGAAAAAACCTTAGAAGAACAAGAGCATCAATGGGATATTCGAAGCCCGAGTCGAAGTGTGGAGCTAGAACACAAGAAACTAATCCATAAGTAGAAGTAGGACGATTAGTGCCTACGGATAGAAGACCCACTTCACAGCTGGCACGAGATAGTTTAAGCCGCTGAGCTAACGACTGTGAAACGAGAGAAACTTCCGATCCCTGATCCAACAAGGCCTGAACCAAGGCCGAAGAACCGATGCTTGCCTTGTCTCGTAGGATAGCTGTTGGTAAAAGACCTTTAGCTCTAGTGCGAGTGACATGATGCACCACTTGATGATTGGCAGTTAACAGCTGTTGATTAACCTCTTGATTGTTCAGTTTCTGTTGAATAAAGTTCACAGCCTGTGAGCCCAGATGAAGCATGGTATGATGCTTCTGTTCACAGAGTCGACACGTTCTCACTGACGAACAATCGCTGAAACTATACAAATTCCCTTCTGTCCAGCTGTGTTTTTAAAAGATCCTCGTTGTCCTTGATTTTTCTTAGATGATTGAGTTTTTGTAGCAGACGATTCCCTAGCTGCTTCGGAACCAGCTTCGAGGATCTCCAATGTGCAAACCTTGTTTTGAAGAAAAGTGCGCAAGGATTCATACGTTGGAGATTCCGTCGAGTCACCAAGTGAAGTTTCCCAATCACGTCGTGTCCGAGCATCTAAGCAAGAAGTCAAACAAAAAAAAAAACAAGAAAATAAGACCAACTATCTACAAGACATCCAAGTGTTCTGAGAGCTTCGAGATGCACATGTCTCTTAACAGCAGGTCTCAAAAGTCACTTTTCACTGTGGATAATCCCGGAAGAACACATCAGTAAAAAGTACGTGATTATCAATAATGATAGCGAAGCACTCTTCATGACAAAGAAAATCAAAGACACCTGCTTTGATCGACATTATCAGGCCTTCGAAATTCTCAAAGAAACTCATTGTGATTGGAACGTCCTTTCTCTAAGGGAAGTTGACCATGTAACATTCCAAACTACACTGCCAAATGGTAAAACTTATATGGCTAATAAACATTAAAAAATTGAAATTAAGCTTGAAAACTTTATGCTTGAAAGGTTAAAAAATAATAACAAGCGTTCGTTAAAATAATAATAATATAATATAATATAATAATAATAATGTATTAAATACCAAACAGATGTTAATAAATTTGAATTCTGCATATTTAAAGCAAGATATAGAACGTTTTACTTTTATTTATTGAAACTATTATAGGTAGATATTAATTTTGCATAAAATATTAGTATTATCTACTTGTTGTGAAATATTGATAATTTTAAGTTCTTTGGTGGCAGCTCTAATTATTTATTGTAGAATTAAGAAAATATATATTTGAATATAAATTTCCGTCCATTTATCCAACTTAGACTTATTTTGGGCATTATCAATAATTTAGAGTTCTAGAGGTTTCTCTATACTGAAATATAAACAGAAATCAGTCGTTGTTATTGTATTTCTTATAATGTAATTCTGCGAAAACTACTGTTTATAAAAGTTGATTATACTGTGTATTGATTATATTTAATTAAACCCTTGATAGTAATGCTCTGATAGATCCACTGACATTATACATTACTATTTTTAGTTTTTCTGATTGTATAATTAATAACTGCAATGCAAATTGTAAATTATTGTTGCTCAAAATCTTTCACGACGATACAAGTCATTAAAGGCCGTAGCAGGATAAGCACGGTTTGGGTGCCCCCGCTCGGATGTGATTCATATTTCAGGGGTAAGTGGCTACCCCTATGAAATAAATTTAACTTAAGTATCAACTGAAAAAAAATTTGTTTTACAAAAGTTATAAACAAATTTTGAAAAATGAAAAATCAAATTTCCTTGAAAACGGCTTGACCGATCTTGGTGGTTCAAATATATGTTATAGTGGGTGCTGAAGAGGTTCTGCAAAAAATTCAAGAACCAATTCTGTTTATTTTAAAAGGGGGAAAAAATTATTCAAATTTTTAAATAATTTTTTTTGATAGGAAGTTCTTTTGGTACACCAACCATTTTCCCCCTATATCATGCTCACATTCAAGGTTGCAATATACATTTTTTCAGAGATGATCAGAGCATTAGTTAAAATTTAAAAATATAAGAACTACTTGTTGGCCCCTTAGATATATGCAATTCCATGATAATGAGGAGCCAATTTTATTTTTAGCTTATGACGCAATAAGTTATACGCAATAGTGTAATACAAACCAAATGCAACATAATTCTTCCATTAAAAACACATTTTCTCATGAATTACCCAGTCACAGTGTCAACTGCTTACTGCTGACATTCGCCAAACTAATTTCATGTTTGCCCAGGATAGTATCCCTTACTTCATGTACACTATATACAACTATATACATCCCATATTAATAGCTTAACAAAACATATATGGCAACTGATTTTCAAGTGTTCCGATTCATTCACAGTAAGTGTACGCATATGTGAATATGTGCATTGTGCATATCTGCATTTGTGATTAACTTTTATTTTTAATTGCGGAATGATCTCAGTTCCTCGTCATTCGATATTTTGTCCAAGGTACCATATTCTCAGTTGGTAGGCGCCAGTCTAGACAGACGGCCGAGGAGTGGGGGTAGACGGCGGCTGTCGCTCCATAGTTGTACCTTACTACTCTTATATATCTTACTAACCCTCTCAGTCTCTCATCCGCGACAATAAAGTCAATTATACTGTGGCTTTCACCTCTGCACCAAGTGTACAAGTGGATCATTTGACGCCCGAAACAAGTATTTGTGATAATCAAGCTCTTTTCTAAGCATAAGCTAACCAATCTGCCTCTGTTATCATTCGTTTTTGGATCTCCGAAATGACCTAGCACCTTGCCCGTACCTTGACGTTGCACTCCAACCCATCCATTCATATCTCCTAGTAGAATGCTTCTTTTCTCGTGATCGCAAATACCTAGAATATCATTTAAAGTGTCCTAAAAAGCATCTTTTACTTCACTTCTGTCACCATCAACTGGAGCATAACACGCTATAATGCATATTAATCTAATTCCCACTTTCATTCTGACTCTCAACAATCTGAGAGATACAAAATTTGTACTTCTTGGCATGCTCTTTTGCTCTTTCATACATAATCAGACGGATTTACTATCTACGCCTGACCATAGTTCGAGTCCGTTTTTTAACTCATCATTTTGTATCACTCTTCATTCGCATCCCTTTTTCTTTGTTTCAGGTACACATAAAACATCTAGCTTCCTTACAAATTACAAGGAACTCACTCTCCATTCATTGCCTAAAACTTTTCTGGGGGCACCTGGTGTTCTAGAAACTCTGAACAGAGCCTAAATTAAAGGGTGGAATTCAAATTTTAAATTAGGCCCTTCTACTTAATCTCGTTTATTATTACTTTTACCCTTATTGTGATTGTGATTTTTGAAAACAAATTAAGTGAAGAGAAGTTACCATTAGCTCGCAATATTTCATGTACAAGTTTCAATTATTTGTAGCAATAGTTTCTGAGATATAACTTTGCAAATATGTCAATTTTGTTACAAAATTAATTTTTTATAAAGCTGTAACTTGAAAACGGGTCGTCTTACGAAAAAAGTATCAAGAGAAAAAAGATTGCTTTTGCTGAAAGTTGTTCAAGATAATGGTAGAAAAATAAAAGTTTCATTTTTTAATGTTTTTTGATACCCGGAAAAAATTCCTTCAACGTTTGAGCCTAATCGATTAATATTAACCCATACGACCGGGCTTTTCAAAATCATACGGGATCTTAGATGGCTAAAGCTCAATTAAAAAAATATGGGGAAAACAACTACTTATTATAAATTTTGTATAAATTCAGTTTTAGTCACTTCTTGAGAAATTTTCACCAAATAACTTTTTATTTTGACCCCCTTTCCTCCCCAACCCCTTTGTATCACGCCTGGAACATATCCTAAAGAAGACTAAATAGCAGTTATATGTTAAATTCATATCAAAGACGACTTTTTAAAACGATATGTTGGCGTAAATTATTATGATTTGATAGAACACAGCTTTTGAAGTATTTCTAACGATTTTTTTGTTTATAACGATTTTAAATTGTTCAAACAATCAATAGTCTTTCATTTCTGCATTTTCATGGGAAAGATGAAGAAAATTTTATCGAATCATTTTTACTATGTCTCTTATTATTCTTTCAGAACTTTTATCAGGGGCATTTGAAGGTCAAATGGACAGAAAAGTCATTTATGTGAAGATAACTGCTATAATTTATGTTTTTTGGGTAGCTGAATCCGAATCCGGGATCCATTGGAACTTATCGAGTCAAGGTCAAGGTCAGATATATATATATATATATATATATGATTTAATAATGATAATTTACATTTGATATATCAGTGTTGAACAGAATGTAGGAAAGTTCGCACTTTGGATAAAAGCGAGTGCAAAGCTCGAGATCCAACAGAAGCGCGCCTCAGAGGTGCCCAAACTTAAGAGAGAAGCAAACCGCACGTGATGTGAGTGTGATTTCTGATTTATTTTTTTATTTATTTTTCATTTTTTCATTTTTTGTGATTTTTTATCTGGTATTTTGATCACAGAGCGAAATTTATGATTTTTAATCCAATTTTTTCTTGTGAAAAAAATTCGTTCTATAGGAAAAACATGTTTGAAAAGTCGGTTGATCTTTTTAAAGTGAATCATGATCTTTTTCATCTGAAAATGAACAGAATGTAAGAAAGTTCGCACTTTGGACAAAATCGAGTGCGAAGCTCGAGATCCATTGATATATTTTTTTTTACTTTTTGTGATTTTTTTAGCTTGTATTTTGATCATAAAGCGGAATTTTTCATTTGCGATTTAATTTTTCATGGTAAAAGAAAATATGCGTTCTATAGGAAAAAACACGTTTGAAAAGTCTGCTGATCTTTTTGAAGTGAACCATGTTCTTTTCCTGTGAAAATGTCAGACCCTCGAGCGATATTAATTTACGAGGCATTCAGTTCTGAAAATGTTTATTTAGGCATGTGTCTATAATAATTGACCTGTTTAATTGGGTAAGGTTTATTATTGAGCAGACAGCACATATAACAAAAATATTCAAAAGAACTGACATTAAAAATAACCCTACAAAGAAAAACCACTTTGGTTCGACAAGCATGAAGATGGTAGAGCCATCACGTTTATTTATCTCTGATAACCCACAGCGAGAATAAGTCAAATATGAAACTTTTCTAATTTTTTAATAATAATATCAACCGAGAAGTTATAAAAAGCCTCACTTTATAAATTTTTTTGCAAATTTCAAATTATTTTCAAACAGATATAGTATTGTTTTGGGACTCGAAATTTCAGATGCACTCTTGACTATAGATGCCACGCACGACCCTCATTAAAACAGTATGTCAAAGGCGATCCAATCGGATAATTCCTTCTGAAGTTATCGTGTCCACAGAGGACGACAACGACTACGACAGGCAACGAAGTAAAATCAATTTTTTATCAGTCAGTGAGCTCGAAAACTTAGAGATTTGATGAGCTCCGTGAATGTCAATTTTCATATAATAGGCATACATTCTTATTGATATGAGAATGTAAGAAACTATGTGTGAAACTATGAGAAAATTAATTGATTCTGCGCTTCAGTTTTTTTCTTTTATAACATTTATTATCATATTATATTATTGTATTACTCAGAGGAGATCTGTCCGAATTTCTACGGCCTGTGTCCACCCTTGAAAAAAGGTATCGCCAAATTCTCAGAAAAATTTGGGCTTCCGAATTATCTGGAAAAAATGAGATCCAGGAGATCAATATGCTGGCCATTCCTATACTGCTCTACACGTTCGGTGCAGTTAGAAGAAACATTGCTGAGTTGAAGCAACTTGACCGAAGCACACGCAAGATGATGACAATCCATCAAAGTCATCATCCTAGATCTTCCATACCTCGAATATACCTAACTCGAGATAAAGAAGGTACAGTCTTGCTAAGCTTGGAGTGTCTTAATCGAAGAACGGTTCTGGCTACAGCCTGCTCAGTTCTAAATAGTGCAGATTCTCTTATGCGACTTGTACATCAACATCCTTGAACCTGTTGTTACATGCATTTTAACTGGCAGAATTGCGCGATATTATTTTATGACGTCATCAGGACACATCGTGAATGTTCTAGAACGTTCTCGATGCCAACTTCACATAGACACACACACACATGCTCACCTCACACGGACACGCACTAATCCTAATTGATCCAGAACGCAGCCTATACATCTACTATAATGTATTACAAGACGGACTCCGGATACAAAAGTGGTTCAAATCAGTATCCAGAGTCCGTCTTGTAATTCATATCCTGACTCCGCCTTACTTTTTGATCCAGAACGCAGCCTATACATCTACTCCCCACTGTGCACCGGACGGATCTAAAGTATTCAACTATTTTTCCAAATCCAACCTCATTCTAGCCTTTCATAAAATGTATCTCTGATAGTGAATAAGTGGAGTAAAATTTAAGTATTATGCACATCTATAAAAATGTTTCGTTTCTTTGTCAATTGATTTTGGTTTAATTGTGAAAAATATATAAATATTTTAGATACTTTTCTCAGTGGTTTGTTGTATTTTTTTCATTATAATGGTTCAAAATAACATTTTCAAATCGAAAAAAATATTTTCATTGAATCAATTAAATTATTGACTATTATGTAGCTGCCTTGTTTAATGAAAAAAAGAGAGATTACAAAACTTTTTTTATATTTTTGCTCATTCGCATGCTTTATCATTTATATTATATGAAAGGTTGAAAAAAATTATGTCTCCCGGCGTTTCCTGCTGTTTTAAGCGGAACCCGTTCGTTCCAAGTCGCTTCACATTGAGACGGTTTTCTTTCCTTTCGCCATGGCAGTAAATTCTTGCAGATAGTGTAAAGACTATTCCGTTCGATGCAGGGACTTTGTGAAAACCCTTGCATGCATCTAGGTTATAAATAAACGCCGGGAGTATTTTTATATCATACAAGTCAACGTACGTAGCCATTATGAACACGTGTACTTTCCTAACGTGATACACATGTGTGCTGCATAATAAATCGACGACTGCGGTACCGGCCGCGTATGTAGCCACTACAACCCTTCAAAGATTTTGTTTTAATTTTGTTCTTAGGGAAATGATTAAATAATATTAGACATTAATTTATATTTTTGTTTATTATTTACTTTATTTAAGATTTAAGATTAAGATATAAGATTTAATCAGGGTCGATTTTGAGACAGATTTCACATATATTTTTATTATTTATTATTTAATTTGTTCGTAAAGTAAACAACATCATTAAATTAATTTCCATATTCATTCCCGAGTAAAACTTATAAGTATGGGAGTAATCAATCATTGACTTTCCAAAGCATAAAAAATGTATGGTAAATGAGATGATCCCATACTTCAAGTATATTGAAATAATATAGATAAAGTATAGCTGAAGTATATCTGAAGTACAGATGAAGTATAGCTGAAGTATGGGATATACTTCACCTGTACTTTAGTCTATCTAAAGTATAGGCTATACTTCATCTATACTCAAGTATAGCTGAAGTACAGATTAAACTTCATTTGTACTTAGGTATTGTAAAAGTGTCGGACATAGAATTGCACTAATTTGTTCTTCAAGATACCGTAGCAACGGGATAAAACATAATCTATCATAAATGACAGCTATTTTAAAAATTTGAAAAGTTCACGATTAAAGTGATTTTATGAGTCAAATATTTTTTGAATATTGTTCGTGAGGATATACAATATACAACGGATATACAATAGAAAACTGATATGATCTTGAAGTTGCATGATCTAAAATGGATTTGGACCTAACAATTTATTTTTATTTTCGTAAAATTGAAAGTTTTCATTCATAGTGATAATAGTAAATTATAATGAAATTTAAATTTGGCGCATTTACCAGAGGTGGTCTGAACCACCTCTGAGCCCTGTCTTTGAGATTTTGAGGTTAACTCACCTTACATGTATCGCTGGTGCAATTATAATTGACTTTTTAATGAATAGTTTCTTCATTTTTTCTTTTAATTTCTTCATTTTTTTATTTTAACCTCCATCTCCTGTATATATTCCGACGGGCGAAATAAGGTACCGTCCTTAGTTGAACATAATTGTATGTCGAAAGAAGATACCGTCGGCCATTTTGCCATACTTGTATTTCAAAATAAGCTACCGTCGGTTATTTCGCCATACATGTATGGCGAAATAGCCACAGCCTAATTAAAATGGATAAATACTCTAACCTCAAAATTCAATGTTTGCATTCTACTCATCAAATATTTAGAGTTGCATACTTTTTCGCTCTGTAATGATACTTCTTTTTTGATATATGTATATTAGCATATACAAATTTTCCAATCACAGTAACATCTTTTTTATTTAAACAGAAATGTTGCAGGATGCCTCAATTTGAATTTTGAATAATTGAAAACAATTATACAACAATTTATTATTAAATATTTATTTAAACATAAAAAATAAAATAATTTTTAATTTAAAAGTGCACGCTAAGAAGGACTTCCGTATTCCGGTTGGCCTTACCAATCAGAAACGATATCCGTGTATCCCAAATCTCCCTAGTGGATCTATAGGAATAACCACCTTCCATCGTGCACTTCAAATTCTTGACATTTTAAATGTCAATACATGTTGATATGAGTATCAATATAAGAAAAATTGAATGTGAAACTTGAATTTTTCAAAAATAATGTATAACCAATCGCTGTCCATCGTATAACTTATGTCACATCGATCATAAAAGCGAACCCTAATATTGATAGCTTTCTTGTAAAAGTAAACTCATTTTAACGTCCTTCACAAGATGTAATAATTATTTTCCGTATTCATGACACATGCAAATGCTCTATTCATTGAATTTAAATAGCTAAGAAATTCCAGACAAAAAAAAAGCGACGGGAAACACCCAGATATTATAAATTCAAAATACCAATAATATAGGCTACTATATTTATTATGAAATTATGTGATTACAATTAAATGTTAATATGATTGTGAAACGATGATATAATCTACATTTTTATAACATCAACAAATTTGCAACGGACAGTGTGGAACATTTAATTAATTAATAATATATAGGGTGTCTAAAAAGTCCCGGGACGGTTGGATATTTATATATATATTATATATAAAAATATTAGATATATTTATATAAAATATTTTTCAAAAAAGTGAAGGTCATTCCTGAAGTAAATTTCAATGGGGAATTCAATGGTGACCTTCATTTTGATCTTGAAGTTGACCTTCATGGCTTTTTGAAGGTCAACTTTGTTCTTTCAAATAGAAAACCCCTTTTTTACATCTGAAATAGATAGAGCGGAAAATTCTACTTTCAGATACGTACCCAAGTCATAGGTCAATTGTAACGTTCAAGGTCAACTAGAGGTTATTTGAAATAAACAAAGTTTTCCAAGAGTTCAGTGCAAATCCTGAAGTATTTTTCAACGGGGAATTCAATGGTGACCTTCATTTTGACCTTGAAGTTGACCTTCATGGCTTTTTGACGTACGGATAGTAAAGCCCTAACCTGGTTGGAAGGTCAAAAAGACACGCGCGCGAAATTGAATCGATGGTATCTATTATTGAAGGGACAATTTAACTTCAAATTCGAACACATTCCGGACAAAGAAAATGAATTGCCTGACGCTCTTTCGCGATTTCCAAACACGGCTGTTTTGTTTCCGGGTGAACCTGATCTAGAAAAAATGTTACCGCCCACTTGTCCAGCGATTTCCACGAACGACGATAAATCAGTTCCAGCTCTTAGTGCTCTACATACTGCCTCCTTTATTGAAGAAATTATTGAGGCTCAACAATTGGATCCCGTGATGACCCGTGGCGCGATTAGATGGCGAGAAATCAGCATGCGTTGTCCAGCTAATCGCGAAGAAGAAAATGTTCTATTTTCCAACAAGCTCGACGAAAACGGTTGTTGGCGTCGCGACGTTTCAGGCAGTGAGTGGCGAATCCGGGTACCAGCGACCAAGGAACATCAGCAGAGAGAAGCAGAGGCCCAGCAACATCAGGCTATTTATCAATCAGGTTACGCGCCCGCACCAATACCGACCACTCCTCGTTTTTCAATTGGAAACTGGGTTTACACGCAAAGTCATTTGCTTTACAACAAGGCCGAGGGATTTAATGCCAAGCTCGCCCCGTCCCGGATGGGGCCTTATCAAATCCTGGAGAATATTTCGGGCGACACCTTAGTACCTGCACCGCCCCACGCAATTCCAGCAAGGGTTGCTGTTCACCAAAAATCAAGCGACGGCGAGCAGTCGCATTCTTCTCATTCACAATCGAGTGACGACGAACATTCGCACTTAATTTTGGACGCCACTGTACAGGCGCGCCCACGCGACCCCGAGACGGACCCGCTTTCGGTCCAAGCAGTAAGGATGACCAACAACACGTCGGAGTCAACCAGACACGCCACGTGTGGGACTGAGTCCAGCGACGATGATCCGTCACGCTCAACTGTGGCCGCCGCTGTACAAGCGCGCCCACCAAACGTCGAAGCAGGCCCGCTTCCGACTCGATCTGCAGTTCCAGAAGAAGAAGACATGACGAGTAAAGCAGGGCGGCGTTACCCTCTACGAGCTAGAGCACCGGTGAATTACCGATATCTTAGCACGTACGCATCGAGGAAAAGGTGCAATTAGATTTAAGGACAGTTTTGTAGACATAAGTAAATTTAGGACAAATTTCATTTTACATTATCATTTTATTTATAATCTATTGATTTAAGAATACCGGTACCTTATCGCGATAACATGTACATTTGGGTATTCATTTTTCAATTCTTGACGAGTAAATCGATGGTCTATCTGGGAAGGGGTGGACTTGATATAATTGATATTTTTAATGACCATCGTGTTTAATAATCAAGCGTGGTTTGGGATTTGAGCTTCCCGTTTTTCCGAGAATAAGTCGGTCAACTTATCCTCGGAAATCTGAACATCTAAATCTCGAGCTCACGTTTACAGCGAATTTATTTCAACTTTCTTTTTTTTAAATCAAAGATGATTTTGACTTTTCGGTTGCTCGTCAGGAATAATTTTGACTTTGTCAAAAAAATCTCGTGGACGAGTCCCATCTCGTGGCTCGGTAGTGCGTGGCGTGATCGCGATTTCTTCCTTGTTCGTTCGCTTGGAATCGGCAGTTGCTAGTCGACGGACTGTCGACCGCACGACCTAAGAAAGGGCTCGATTCGGGAGTTATTACCCCGAGGTTGTGACTTTCGAACGAGTCACACGATAATTTCCAGATGAGATAGTAAATCTAGTTTTCCAAAGAGGCATCAATCTCTCTATGCATCTCACTATGTCTGGATAAACCATCAAGCTTATCAACAGACAGAAGATAAGTCTATGAGAGGTTGAAGCAAAAGCTTTCTGGTAGTCAATCCAGGCCATTGACAGGACGCGTCGATGGGTTGCTGCGTCTTTACAGACATACGTGTCAACGAGCAGGTTCTCTCGACAGCCTGCTACACATTTTTTCGAGCCACGTTGTTCGTACCTCCAAGGGCTTTTCTCACCTCTTCAGCAGTGATTGATGGACATTCCTTCTCAAATTTTATAAGTTTGTTGCAAAATTTCTTGGAGCCTATGAGATTGTCAGTATCTTCTTTCAACCCTCGTGTTTTCGAGATCTTGTATACCTCTCTCCAAAAGGTCTCTACTTAGTTGGGCTTGGGTGCATTTTAGACAGAAACAGGATGATCACTGGAGAGGCGAGATGGGCTAGCGGGAAACTTTTGATTTTCCCTGATCCATCTCTTCCTCTTCTGTATTCTCCGCGTTGCGTCAGATAACAGCCGTATTTTGTCGACAATATGCTGCTTGATTGTCAGCAGCTTTGACTTGTTTAGTGTGTGATTCAAGATCCTCAGTTCTAGGGCGAACTTTTGAACCCTTTCCGTGAACGGTCTACCAAATGTTATGTACTCAATCACACATTGAACGCGGGACCCATTCTGTCTTGCTCATTTAATCTTCTTGTTCAGTTGATGCAAGCGTTTTTTGGTCTTTTGATCCATCGTCAGTTTGAGCCTTCGATTTGAAGCAGCCAAAGCTCTCGCAGCACCATGAACTGAGCAATTGATGGTCCAGAGGTCGGCCATCATTTCATCTATGGAGAGAGCAGTCCTCCATATGCCAAACTTCAGGATGTTTCTCTGGCATTATACTCAGTAATGCACGAATGTGCCACCCATTATCATTGGCGTTACAATCTCCAGTTTTTGAGTTCTTCAATTGAGACTTGATTTCTTCGAACGTTTTGCGTGACATCGCAGAAAAGATCACGTCACAATATATAAATGAATTAGTCGACCCATAATCAATTATTATCTTTAATCTACTATAATTTATTGTTTCATTTCAATAGAGAAGTAAAATGTTGTCCTCAATAACATTATGGTATTTTTTTTTTCACCATCTACCCAACAGAAATCATGATTTCCTTCTAGTTGAGCTCGATTTTCGGTGTAAGTTTTACAAGCTTCTGCATAACTTATTTCCAGAACATTTTCGTCCCATTCAGTATCATAATCCGAATTATCGGAGCCAGAATCGTCTATCTTTCAGGAACTTGGTATTAAAACTTGTCCACTCAATTCACAACGGAATGTTGACAGTGTCTTTTACAACTCGATCTGAATATAGTACATGAAACGAATGAAGATCCGATACAAACGACCCGACGTTGACTGAGGAGCTATCCATTTGTTCTCCATCAGAACGAATGAATAGCTCCACAGGCAACGTCAGGTCGTTTGTATCGGATCTTCATTTGTTTTATGCACTATGTTCAGATCGAGTTTTAAAAGACCCTGTTGCCTGGGTTCATTTTTTCTGATACAGAATAAATGAATATCTCCCGAGGCAACGTCGGGTCGTTTGTATCGGATCTTTATTTGTTTCATGCACTATATTCAGATCGAGTTGTAAAAGAAACTGTCAACATTCCGTTGTGAATTGATTGGACGAATTTTTGAACACTTTCAACTTGAGTGACGTATTTTGCATGTATTGGGTTCCAGATTATAGAGCAATATTCGAGCCTTGATTTTACCATAGCATTATAAAGCATAGTAATAGCGAAAATGTCACTAAAATTTTTGGAAGACCGAATCATAAACCCAAGCGCCCTCGAGGCAGAGGATACCATTGCTTGAATCTGATATGTAAAAAGAAGTTTCGGGTTGAATAATAGATCAAGGTCACGGATGGAGAAAACCCTTTTCAGCGGGGTAATGTCAATCTTGTAATCATGAAAAACTAGGCTGTCTGACCTTGAAAAAGTCATGACGCAACATTTTTCAATATTGAAAGGCAATTTATTGTCATTACACCACTGGAAAAGGACATCAAGATCGGACTGGAGTACATCGTAGTCTAGTTGGCTCGTTATAGTTCTAAAGAGTTACACATCATCTGCATATTTAAGAATATTAGATTGTATCATCGATTCGATGTCGTTCACATAAATAATAAAAATTTGCGAACCAAGAACCGAGCCTTGAGGAACGCCTGACGTGGAGTTAAAAGTTTTTGATGAGAAACCTTGGTGCATCATACGGTTAGATCTATTTGATTGATAATTAATCAGTAACTGGGTTACATTACTAGGGATATCAATATTATGCATTTTTGATTTAAGAATTATGTGATTGATTCTGTCGAAGGCTTTTGAAAAGTCGGTATAAATTACGTCAACCTTATAACCTTTTTTTAGAGCGTCACTAAGATATTGTGTGAACATATAAGGTTTGTGACCGTAGACCTCTTTTGAACACACCCATGTTGTTCATCAGTAAGAATGAGTTTAATTGCTGCATGAATTAAAGAGCCTATTGAAAAATCAAAAACTTTCGTAAAGTTAGAAATTATGGCTACAGGACGGTAATTAGCTATCTTAGAATTGTCACCATCTTTAAAGACAGGAGCGATCTTGGCGGTCTTCCAGGCGACTGAAAACAACCCTGTTTTGAGGGCGATATTAAAAATCGTAGTCAGCGGTTCGGATAATACAGAGGCGCAATATTTTACAATAAAACTAGGGATTTGATCAACACCTGCCGTTTCTGAAGCTTTAAGAGTCTTGGATGCAGTTGCCACATCATTATTTGTTAAAAAGAAGAAGTTCTAACATAAAAATCAAAAGGGACGTACAGGGTTTCCTCAAGAAGCATCGGAGACTTGAAACGCACTAGAAAATGTATCAGCAAACGCATTCGCAATCGACAGTGGATCGCTTCATTTTGTCAGACCGCAATACATAGACTTTGATTGTCTGGTCGTAGATTTGTTATTGTTTGTAAATTTCCAGAAAGATTTAGGGTTGACTTTTATGTCCTTCTGAATGCCACTGATGTAACGGAGGTGATTCCTTTTTATTGTTTTTATAAGGAGGGTGCCAATTTTGGGCCCAATACGTCCATCTTCGAGAAGTGTATTACCTAGTGATTTTTGGTACGCTGATTCCAAATATGTTCTTAGTTTTGCTGTTAATTGAGAGGTTTTAGAGATAAAGAGAAAACATTGTTATAACCTATTCGCAGACTCTCTCGCACAAGCCCTTGCCAACGCACAGCTCGCCCGATGCCGTACATACGCTGCAGAGCACATCCCCGCGCCAGTAGTAGCGCGCCCGGCTTTAGCTACTTGATCCAACTAATCTGCTGATAATATTGTCACCAACGATAGCAAAACTAACTCCCGCAGCGCTTTAAGGAGACTTCTGACCTTGGAAGTGAACTTCAACATTGCAAATACCACAAATATGCTGACGATTTTAAAATTTACTTATCGGGACCAATTTCTTCAATAAGCAGATTACTTCTTCTAGTCCAAGATGATATCGATCACGTTATCCTCTTAACCCGAGTAAAACTCAGGCAATTGTTGTTGGACCTACTTCATCTCCGTCGCTTGAAACACTGACATCATTTCCACCTCTTCGTATCGAGTATGTTACTATCCCTTTTTCGGAAGTGGTTAAAGATCTGGGATATTTCCATAACCGTACTTTGACCTGGAAGGAACAGGTACAGAGTATCTCAAGGAAAACATACAGAATTCTACAGCAACTATACAGGAATAAGAACTCTTTACCTACCTCCACTCGGATACTTTTGGTTAAGAGTTCAATCTTGCTCCATTTTGATTACGGTTGTTAAGTATATCTACAATTTGCCTAAATACGTACACATTTGCGGACGTACAGTAGAGTTATAAGGCATATAAGGATGCACAGTACTGGTCCGTGTTATTGGAACTGTGCAGTAAAGTGCTTTAACCCACCCACTTGCGCAGTGGACTTCTACGGCACTTATGGTTGCACAGTGCATGTGCTGAAGAACTCTCATCCGCACCTCGAGTATCACGGACCTGCACTGCACACTCTTTTGCGCCTTGCAAGTCTACTGCGCATCTGCAAACATCGTTGAAGTACACTGCGTTGCTGCATGTGCTAAAAAACCCTACTACACAGCCATAATATGACGGAACTGTACTACACAACCTTATGTGCGTTATAAGTCTACTGTGCATCCGTAAGTGTCGTAGAACTGCACTGCGCACACACATGTGCTGCAAACACTACTGCGCAACCTCAGTAACATGGACATGCACTGTACACCCTCATGTGCCTTATAAGTCTACTGCACATCCTTAGTGTCGTAGAAGTGCACTGCGCAGCTGCAAGTGTTCAAGAACTCTACTGTGCAGGCTGAGTAACACGGAACTGTACTGCGCACCCTTATGTGCCATATAAGCCTACTGCGCAACCATCGGCACTGTAGAAGTTTTCTGCGCAACCCCACTTACCATATGCCCTAGTGGAAATCTAGGTTATTTCTAGATACTCTCTGGACTCAGCTCCTCTAGCGAAAGTCTAGGACAATTTTATGACGATTGCCTTGTCTAGGGTTCATCTAGATTTCATCTAGTTGTGTCTAGTAAGTTTTACCTGCGATCATTTTGAGTCTAGCATTCGTCTAGTATCATCTAGAAAGAGGTCAATTCTAGATGATGTGCTCCTAAACAATCTTATCTAGAAATCTTGTAGATTTCAGGTAGGGAAAGTCTTAGCGCAACCACATGTACCATAGAAGTCGACTGCGATCCCATAAGTGCAGTAGCGGAGCGGCGAGCGACTTAAGTTTTGTGGGGTGAGCATTACCATGAGTGCCAACTCAATAAGTGTCGTACAACATCACTGCGCAGCCCTATGTACTTCATAACTGTACTGCGCAATCCTGTGCAACAAGGAACTATACTGCGAATATGTATTTCCGTGAAAGACTACAGCGTACCCCGCAAGTGTTGTACAGCTTCACTGCACAGTTCTACCTACTGTATAAGTTTTCTGCGCATGCCTATGTATCACATAACAATACTGAGTCAAAGATATTATAAACCTAGATGCGGCACGGGGTGTCAGAGTGGGGGAACTATATATATAGGACATCACATTTTCTGTACATGTCTGAACTCTAGTAACGCATGACCAAAATTCCTTTCAAGGTGCCGTAGTTTTTCTGGGATTTCGCTGTTCAGGTCATCCATATTAATGTCCGGATGTGATTCTAGTGGATCCGGTACTGGCTGTTCATTATCCCTAGCACCTATGCCTTCAGCTTCAATCAGGTCTTCGTTGGCCACATCTTCCAAGGGTGGTTCATCAATAGGAAGCTGCTGTTCCACATCCATTTCGTTGGTAGCTATTTCAACAGCCGAAAGCAATCTGTTTACAGATATTGAGCGTTTTTGATCTGCTAGTTTCTGCTTTTATTCCTGTGGCTAGTTCTGGGCACTTAAGTAAGAAGAGCGGCATTATTATTATTATATCATTAAGCCATTTCCCTTTCAGGGTAGACGTGACTTGCTCGGTGAGGAAAGGAGTAATTTGAGGTAGAAGGTATAGATTTTTTAGATTTATCTAGAATTCTCGTTTTATTTATTTAAATGACACGCTCGTTCCCCAACACTGCTCAGACCCAGGTTGCTGATCAATCTCTCTAGCGATCACCCCAAGTAAAGAGTCTCACAAAATTGTTATGTGTGGTTCCACAGTTGGGCCCATTAAGTTTATTAATACAAGTATTGATAATTGTATGATAATCGCTGATTATCTGACGAAATTAAAAAAAAATTTGAGGTAACACTTATGAGATTTATAGAGAACACTTGGGACCTCAAGATTAAAATGAATGAAATAGGTCTCTTAAAACTTGACGAGCAATATTTAAGGCTTGTTTACTACCTTCGTGTTTTTAAAAGTATTGCGGTACAAATTAGGCAATTTTTAATCACATTTAACAAGTTTTTATTAATTAAAAAATTTAGTCCACGAAGTTTTCTCCTTTACTTCTTTACTATCAGTTTTCTTTTAAAGTTTAATAATGTATAATTAGTATATTCAAGATTGTTTGCTGTTTACGTATTTAATATAGTAACATAACATAATCTGTTGAAAATAGTTAATAATACCAACGATTAAAAGATGTATGTATCATTTACGATATTATTAATAATAAGTTTCAAGACTATGTGTTTCTGAAATTCAAGAAACTTAATAAATGGTATTATAGTTTCCAATAAAAATTATTATTTTTCTGCATTCCACGTCAAAATACAGGGTGTCCCAGACTCAAGTGTCCGGACTTATATAGCTGTATAAAAATGAAAATAAATAAATCGGGAATTCCTTTTACAAAAATCAGTTGAAGTTTTAGTTTTTGAGATATGAAATATTTAAGCTGGACCAATCAGGAGCGCCGTATAAACACTCGACTTTCGCTCACACACACGCGACTGCTTATATGGCGCTCCAGATTGGTCCAGTTTAAATATTTTATAACACAAAAACTAAAACTTAAACTGATTTTTGGAAGAGGAATTTTCAATTTATTTTTCTTATTTTTATACAGCTATATAAGTCTGGACACATGAGTCTGGGACACTCTGTATACGAAGCCGTAAATCCAAAATTCACAAAAATGTCCAACTGCTTTTTATATTGTGGACGTCTTCACATAAAACTATAGCACAATTAATTTATTTGCTTACAGATATCTCATTATTAGTAATTGTTGTTCAATTAATAGGAAAATATTATTACAATTATTATTGTATTAAAAATTTTTAAGTTTAAGGTTGTATGTAAAAAAATCGATCTCTGGTAGAATTTTTTTAAAAAGGAGCTATATTTAAATAGAATGATTAGAAAAATCGATAATTTCGACCGATGAGCGTAAGTAGAAGTGCATGTAAAATTGACACATTGAGAACCGAACTGCGCATGTGTTTAATACTTATAGTACGAGATAAAATCAGGTTGTGCGAAAATTCTGATACTTAATATTTGATGCCTTTGATATCTTTGGTGTTCGGGATTCAGAGGTTATGTTTGATAAGTGCGAGATAGATTCATATGATTCATAACGAGCGAATCTACCCGTCACCACCGACACGCTGTACGAGCGATATTTGTGTCTTGTGAAGAGGTTATATCGGCAATCTCGCGTGATATGTACCAAATAAATTGCGAGCATTAAAACTTTTGTTACGAAAATATAAAAATAGAAAAAAAAATATATGGAAATAGTTGTGCGAATTAAAGAAAAGTTGAGCGAGAATTTTTGAAAAATTTAATGCGTCAATCGTTGGTGAATACACGAAGTTAAGCAACGATCATTGGAAAATTTTGTTTGGTAATACTAAGCGACCCGAACTGTAAAGTAAGTGAATTCTTGTTTAATAGAATTATAACGTTAATAAAAATAGATTTCGAACTAAGACATGTGCGAATTCGAATAAATTAATGCGAATGCGAACGCTAATACTTTTTAAAGCAGAGTTAGTGATATTAAATGCGAGTTTAAAGCCAAAGATATACTGAAATGGCTTATCAACAGTTTCGAGGTATTCCTTTAAAGGATTTTGAAGAATTTTAGCTAAATATATTAAATAACCAACCAGTAGCAAGTATTAATTCGCGTTCGGAAAATGATAATGATTCATTATCCTCCTATCTTTCATCACAGTCTCAACCAAAAGGTGGAAATAATGCGTTTGAATTGTCACGATCCATTGATCATACCCATTTAGAGCGTACTCTTCGCGATCCGATTCAGTATGTTAACCCTAACCTCAACGCAAATGCAATGGGTAATCAGGATGGAAGACAGTAGGTAAATTTACTTCAAAGCGAAGAAGCGGAATACTTCGGGCGACTAGATAATACCTACCAACTTATTTATGTGCGCAATGAAAGATTGGATCTTCAGCAGAACCTGGGAGAAGATTTAACTCAAGGAAATATGTCAGTGCCAAGAAATCCGTACATTGCTCCAGTCAACAACCTTACTCAAGATTCTAGAATCCAACATAACCAACCATCGAGAAGCAACCACCTTCCGGAGTTTCTATCCCAGTACGTTCGTCAAGGAAATCCGTACAATGCTCCAGTCAATAACTTGACTCAAGATTTTAGGATTCAACATAACCATCCACCGACAGACAGCCTCATTTCAGAGTTTCTGCCCCAGTACGTTAATCCAGGAATACAGCATCAACGAAACAGCGATCAAAATTCGTCTTCTGTTGACAAATTAATGGAAATGATGACAGAAGAAAACCAAAGAAGAGATGCCTTATTGGAACGACTTGTTGACAGAGATTACACCATCACTACCAGAATCAACGAGAGAGACAACCCCTGAAGCATTTCACATAATGCCAGATCTGAGCAAAGGAATTGAAAATTTTTACGGAGAAAAAGATGGTATCCAGGCCAAGGAGTGGCTGGAAAATATTAATCGCATGAAACAATTACATTGTGACAGGAGATTAATTGAAACAAGATAATTAACACACCAAATACCATGTACCTGCAGACGTCAAGATGAGAATGCTCATTTTGAAGTCGACACATATTAAATTTGAATTTCGTCGGTATGTCAGGTCTCTGAACAGAAAAGAAAAGTTTGAACTTCCTTTCAAACCATTAAAATCAACCGAGAACTCCCTCAAATTCAAAAGAAAAAGAATTTCAGATCACTATAATTTAATATTATTATAAAATTCAGTGAAAATCATTAAATTTATCCGTGGAACCTGTCAAGAAGTCCCAAGGTGCCAGAATTTTTAAAACAGAAAAGAAAAGTCTGAACTTCCTTTCAAACCATTAAAATCAATCGAGAACTCCCTCGAATTTAAAATGAAAAACAATTTCAGATCACTATAAATTAATACTATAATAAAATTCAGTGAAAATCATTAAATTTATCCGTGGAACCTGTCAAGAAGTCCCAAAATGCTAGGATTTTTAAAACAGAAAATAAAAGTTTGATATTCCTTACAAACCATTAAGATCAATCGAGAACTCCCTCGAATTTAAAAAGAAAAACAATTTCAGATCACTATAAATTAATATTATTATAAAATTCAGTGAAAATCATTAAATTTATCCCTGGAACCTGTCAAGAAGTCCCAAAATGCCAGGATTTTTAAAGCAGAAAAGAAAAGTTTTGAACTTCCTTTCAAACCATTAAAATCATTCGAGAATTCCCTCGAATTCAAAAAGAAAAATAATTTCAAATCACTATAAATTAATATTAATATATTATTATTATTTATTTTTTGATATAAAAATATATGAAGCCCCACCCCCCTCAGGCGTTATTTGAAGTTTTTAAAACTTTATAAATTATATTTGACTGCAAGATTAATATAAATTGGTATAAGGTACTTAGCTTACTTCAATATTTTCTATTTTCTTTACAAATTTTGAGGTTGCACTTGATTTACACGGTTAGCAATCATTTATGAAATCGTCTGTATTCAGAGCCACAATTTATGAAAATAATCAAACTTTCGAATTTTATATTTCGTTTCTTTACCAAATTCTGGGAGACGCGACCTTCTTGTTCAAAAACACGCCCGCAACTGATTTTGAGAACAAAGGGTACCCATGTGTCAAGGGTCAGTTTACAATAACGTCTTTTTTTTTAAGTTAACTGTTGGAAATGTTGAGCGCTTTAAGTGGATTTTTCTGAGATATTCTCGAAACTGTAAAAAGAAGAGGAATCTCTGAAATATTGTGGGGGTCTTGATTTACTCTGAGTAAATTAATTAGAAAAGTATTAAAATATTATTATAAAATTCCGTGAAAATCATTAAATTTATCCCTTAAGCCCTAAAATGCCAGGATTTTCAAAAGAGAAAAGAAAAGTTTTGAAATTCCTTTCAAACTATTAAAATCAATTGAGATATCGCTCGAATTAAAAAAGAAAAATAATTTCAAATCACTATAGATTATTATTATTATAAAATTCAATGAAAATCATTAAATTTATCCCTGGAACCTGCCAAAAAGTCCCAAAATGCCAGGATTTTTAAAGAAGAAAAGAAAAGTTTTGAACTTCCTTTCAAACCATTAAAATCAATCGAGAATTCCCTTCAATTCAAAAAGAAAAATAATTTCAAATCACTATAAATTAATATTAATGTATTAGTATTCATTTTTTGATATATAAATATATCAAGTCCCCCCTCCAAAGTTATTTGAAGTTTTTAAAACGAAAGTCGTGTCTCTTTTACATTCTCCAGAATATCTCAGAGAGGTCCACTTAAAGCGCTCAATATTTCCAACAGTTAACTTGAAAAAAGACGTTATTGTAAACTGACCCTTGACACATGGATACCCTTTATTCTGTACTCTCTCTATGTGCCAATCGAACGCCGGAGACGTTCTCTCCATCTCTGTTGTCGCCTCCGTCAAAACGTTTTCGGGGAGGATCTCATCGGAAGCATCTGGATTTCGATAAATAAAGTTCACTCTCTCTTTAGCATAAATATGAAATGATGCCTTCTCTCTCTCTCTCTATCTTTCAGGGAAACAAGGAAACCGATGCTCTTTCTCCCATGTTCCAGGTTATGCTTCTTTCTCTCTCACTTAGTTTAGGACTGACAACGGCGACTCTCGCCGACCAAAAAAAAAATAAATAAATAAATAATAATCACCGGGCGATCACTCACCAGCTCTCCCTCTCCGGGTCGGTGGGCCGCTTAGGGGAGACCTTTCTCACATCCTCCACCAGCCTCCTCTCCTAGCCTTTCCATTTTACCTATCTCTCCCCCCCACCCAAACAAAATTTAAAACAAATGCCGCACTCGGCGACCACTTCACCACCTCTCTCTTTCTCGCTCTACCTCCTGTAATGGACGGTCTTTCCGCGTGGCGCCGCCTTATGAAAGGCGATATTAAACGGGTTACCTTACCCCTACCCGCTAGCCAGAAAAACTTGCCGCAAGGGATGCAACAATTCGACGCTTGGCTTAACGGTAGGACCCCCGTACAGTCTGAAGCTTGCCCCGCTAGGCAAACTAGTCAGAGCCCCAATTGCACCTGACTTCCGCCGCGTTAGACTTTCTTCTCCCCCTCTCACGACTACTAGAGAGAGACAGTCGTACCTCGTTTTACGTCCAACGCACTATCATCTACTATTCTCTACTCGTCCCCCCCCCTTTTCCTCTTTCCTCATCCCTTCCTCGCACTGTTTATCTTACCCATCCACACGCTGGGCAACTCCCGGGTAGATAACAAAATGCTTAAAATAATATAATTTAAAAAAATTTTAATTCAATAATGAAGCCGTTTCAATCAAAGAAAAAAATTCTTGGTCATTTCCCGGTTTATTCCCCGTTCGCAAAAATTTTTAAAGGTCAATGAAATTAAAAAATTCGAACTCGAAAGCTAACAAATTTTTTATTTGAATAGTAATAAAAACTGAGCTGCAAATCAAAGCACCCAAAGTGGAACTCTTGAATTTTAAGCTTTTAAAATTAAAGTTTAGAAAATTTTCAATTCAAATATTTTGTATTGAAATTCTCAATAATTTACACGTATAAAATGTGAGCTACTAATACTTTTTAACTTAACAATTTTAAATTAAATGTAGTTGAACTGCCGAATTAAAGTTTTAAACTTTTCTAAATTGCAGAGTTCAAATATGCAGATTCAGTTAAAAAAATATAAATCCACGTTATCATTTTCAATGCTCTAAATGGAAGAATGAATCATTGAATTTCAAAATTATATCATTTTGGGCAATTTTGAGCTACAAATATTTAAAATTAAACAGTTAAATTTCGGGTATAAGCTGAACACTACTTGAAATATAAGTTAAATTATTTTTATTTTAGATAGTTTAAACATCCTTTTAAAAATCCTTACAATGCTTCAAAATTTTATTTCAAAATCTTCAAAAATCTAGATGTTGTTTTTACGTTTTTTCACATTTTAAATTATTATAGCAATTTTTCCACAATTCTTAAACTTCTTTTAAAATTATTCGAATTTTTCGTAACATTTTTTCAAAACCGTGCCAAATAAAAAAAATTCCCTTAAAATCTTCTTTTACAAACATTTTAGACTAAAACAATATTTGGAATTTAATAAAATTCGCAAATTTATTGATTCATTCTTTAATTGACAGCATTAAAAGTGATAACATGGATTCATATTTTTTTAACTGAATCTGAATCTTTGAACTGTACAATTTATAAAAATTAAAAAAAGGTTATTTTGCAGTATAAATGCAGTTAATTAATATTTTGTTAATTAAAGCGTGTTAAGGGCTTTCATTTTATACGTTTAAATTATTGAGCTTTTAAATAAAATTTTGTTTTTCCAATTTGAAAGTTTATAGTCACAGAGCTTTTAAATTTTATTGACCGTGCAAAAGAGACCGAGCAAATAAGTATTATCAGTTTGTATTTTAACTTATATCAGTATAATTTTCCTACGATTCTTGAGAAAGTTCAAAAAGATTTTTGAAGATTTCAGACGTATTGAAAAAAAATCTACAAAATTTGAATGAAACTTTTTTTTTATTACATTTTCAGAAATATTTGCAAATTTTAAAATATGTCGAATCTCTTCGAAACCTCTAAAATTCCTGATTATATTTCAATCAGACTTAAATTTTTCTCATAATTTAAAAAAATCTTTCAGAATTAAAAAAATTACCTTAAAATCTCACAGATTTTTTCCACGTTTTTAGAAACCTTTTGAAATCTGTTGATATTTTTTTTTGAAAACAAAATTTTGAAATTATTCTTTTCCAATTTAAGATTATTTTGAAGTATTTTCAAAACTTGTGCACCTTCTAAATATCTTTTAAAATGATTAATAATTAATTTTTTTCTGTTCTCTGAGAATTAATTTTTAAAAATAAGAAGCATTTGAAATTCTGCTAGCAATCTTAAAACAAATTTATTCTTGTAAAAGCTTTCAAAATTCTCAACATTTGAATTATTTTCCAATCTTTTCAAAACTTCTGAACATCTGTTGAAACAATTCGCTTTTTCTAACATTTTTTTAATTCTGCAAAATTTAAAAAAATTGCCTAATATTTTCCAGATTCTTTTTCGACATGTTGTGAAATCTTCAAAACTTACAATCATACTTTTAAAATAAAACCTAAATGATTTTACATTTTTCCAGATATCTTACTGTTATAGTACGGGTAATTGTTTGGTTACAGCTACCGGCGAGATAGCAAAATATTAAGAACAGAATTATTTTCCAATTTTATTAGGTCTATCTGTTCTGGTAGATACGGCATAATAAAAATTCAACAAGTTAATTTTATAAAATAACAATTAGGGGTTTTCAAATATATTGTTGTTTACTTAATTGTCTAATTTTTTTCAATTTGTCCTTAAAATCATTGAAAGTTAATCTCTTTGACACTGTTTATTGTAGCACATCAATAATAAAAAGTAATACATTTTCGACCACAACAAAATTTTCTTTGTTCCGGTATTTATTAGGAGAGAGTCGGGTAGCTTTGGACATCGGGTAGCCCCGCACACACATGACTTTCAAGAAACTGTAATATCTCCGGATATAATTCTTTGTCTTGAAGTGTAATTTTAAGCTATGGACTCATATTAGCTTAAAAATAATCCGGTCTGAATATTTCGTCTCTAGAAAACAAGTGCATTTTGTGAAATATAAACCAACTTTATGATCAAATATTTGCATAACTAAAAAAATATTATAAATTCACTTTTACCCGCAATTTTTGTTTAAATTTTTCTCGTATTTTCTTATTTATAGCAATTTTACTAAAAAAATCTCACAGTCGGGTAGCCCCGGACATTTCGAGGCGGGTACCTCCGGACAGATTATTTCATGCTTGTAATAAATAATTTGATGTTAATGGTTTTTTGTTTACATGGTCTAAAATCAATATTTTTTAAATATTGATTATTAATTTTATGAGTCCTGAAAAAATGTCTCTTTTATAGACAGAAGAACATTAATATCAAAATATTTAACACAATTTATCTAGTTAAAACGATAAACTCAAAAATATGAAAATATAATTCTTGATATATCAAACGAAAAATTTTTTATTGAAAATAAAAAAAAAGTTGAATTTCAACAATAAAGACAAATTTTCAACAGAATAAATAAATTTTTATGAAGATAATTTTATTCGTGTGTTAAAAACAATTAAAGTGAAGATATGTGTGATGTTTTGAGAGTTTGAGACTATTTGGGGTAGAATGAGAGGTTAGGTTGCTTAGCGTGAGGAGCAGGGTGGGAAGACAGATGTAGCCGAGTAGCGGTGACAGGGAGGGATAGGGAGCGAGAAGCACGGAAGAGGTACGATTGGCAGGGTGAGGAAGCGCCGTGGAGACAGAAGCTACGCAAGTTACGTGAGGCGGTACGGACAGAGGTTGCTTCGAATCGTCTTGATCGGTTCAGACAAGGAAGTATTCTACACGCCAAAAAGTGAGACAAAAAAGAGGGGTCCATATAGAAAAACGATAGAGAGGGAGAGACTGAGAAAGGATAGATTTGGCTCAATCGAAATATTCATAAATAGGAAGAGGGATAGGACGGAAAGAGGAAGTAGTGAAGACAAGATAGAAGTAGGATCGACGCTAAGAAACCCGAAAATGATCAGAATACCACCGGGAAAAGATCAAAATTGGATGGGGGAGAAGGACAAGGAGAAAGACAAAGACAAAGTTGAACATAGAGGGCCAATAGAAGTTGAAAAGTTAAAGCTAGAAGAATTGTGGGAAATGATGATAGAGGTAATACAGATGAACGAAAAAAGGCAGGAAGAAAGAGGAGAGGAAATAAAACAAGAGATTAGGACTTTAGAACAAAGATTAGAAAACCAGGATGAACATAATGAAAAGGTATCGCAGTTTGAAGATAGGATAGTGAAGAATGAAAAATCGAACCGGGAGTTGGGTGAAGGGAAGAGTGGAAATATTGAGAAGGAAAGGCTAAGGGAAATAGAAAGAAGATTAGGAAGGGAAGAGAGATGAAAGAACGAAAAACATAGTAATAAAGGGTCTAAGATTAGAAGGGAAGAAATTGAGGGAAGGAGTGGAAAATGTGCTAAAAAGTATAGATGCTAAAGTAGAGATAGAGGAAATGCGAAGTGTAGGAAAGGAAGCGCGATGGGAAGAAAAAGTGGTACAAGTGAAATTAAAGAAATGGGAACATAAGAGGAGAGTGATGTAAAAAAAGAGGTGGTTATATGGAAACACGGAGAGAATAAAGAATGATTTGACATGGGTAGAAAGGAATATGCAGTATAAGTTAAGGCAAATAGCAGCATACAGATAGAACGTGTATGGTGGGATTGGGACGAAGAAAGAGAAGAGTTCGCTGTGCCGGGAAACTAGGAGAGAAAGCAACGGGAGATAGGAAAGTAAGAAATAGTAAGAAACTAAAGAAAGCAGAAATGATAGTAGGGAAGAATGGAGGATACGTTACTGGAATATAGCAGGATTAGAGAGAAAGGCTAGGGAATTTATAAGAAATTTGGCACAATGGGATGTAGTAATAATGATGGAGACGTGGCTAGATGAAGAGGGGTGGGAAAGAGTAAGGAGAAGGTTGCCAAGAGGTTACAAATGGAAACTACACATCCTATCAAAAAGTGACCAATAACAAATTTGTAGATCTTTTGGAAGTGCACAGTTTTTGTTCAATTGTTATTTGTCGTATCTTGCATAGTTTGACCGTGAAATTGAATTTTTGATTTTTGATTACTTTTTGTGCAATAAAAATGGGAATTTTCGATTTTTCAAGAAAATTCAAAGAGTCGTTATGATAATCCTGTCGGGCGTGCAAAAAAAAAACACTTTTTTCGCCTTGAATTTTTTTCGTGTGGTCAAATTTTACACAAATCTAACATCTTCTCTGGATGAGAATGTAAAAAAATACTGATAACTGTAACCTACCTGACCACGCTACACATCTTATGAAAACATAAACATACAACACGAGGCTTGTCAGTGAAATATTCGCTTTAAGTTGGTGCTGGCTTTCGGGTTCTGAGCTTGCGCGTAGCTTTCGAGAAGGCGCGTTCTAGGCTCGTCTGGTCCGGAACGAGATGTACTACTCGTCCCTAAGCTGTCGACAGGAACAGAACGCACACAATAGGGGGGGATAGTTGTAGGAACCAAGTAAGAGGGAATGGTTTAGGTACGAACACGTGGAAAAAGGACAGTAAACAAAGGAAAGATTCGTTTCTGAGAGTCGGTTTACTCTCGTTTACGCGAGGAACAGTTCCTGATTGAGCTCGCAAAAAAGCTCAGTCGCAAGATCGAGCCTGAGCTCCGAAAAGCTCGGTGCATCGCGAAAAACCGGCAACCGCGGAAATGTAGCTACATTGCAAAAGGACGTTCCTTCTACGCAGTGAGGATTTTCCAAGTCCATGGCTTAAAAAAAAGGAGGACGCAGCAATTTTATAAGTGCCAAGTTCGTCTTCAACAGCAAGGTGAGACTCATTCTCCAAAACTCGGAGATGGGATATTTTTTACAGATAAAAAGGCAGTTTTTTATTTCACTGGTCTTTAAAAATAATTTATTAATTATTATAATTTAATTTACTGCGATTCTACTGGGAGCTAGTGTCATTTTCATGGATGTCAGTTGCCTCCAATTGTACAGTGAGGTAGTTGTTTACCCTCTTTTTAATTATATATGTAGTTATTTATTTACCTTACCTGAATTACCTGTATGCTGGCGTATTAACCTGATCTCGAAAATTAATTTTGTTCTTAAGCTTAATTATTTGCTTGAGCTCTTTTATTTTGAAAAAGAGAATATGTTCTCTTCATGTTTATGAACTTTTCGTGAAAATGTGCAGTGAATTTTGTATGCAGTATTCAATAATGTCCTTTGAGAAGTGTGTACGTGACCTCGGTTGGAGGAATGCCGATGTGCGATGCGTATCTTATATTAAAAATATTATTCCCAAAATATTTCAGTTTTGAAATAAAAATATGAGTTGGAAATACTGGCCGGGTTTAGAGCGTATAAACAATGTAATTCGGAAGCCTTGTGAACGTAAACAAAACATCGAAATGACTTAGGTGCATTCTCAAACGAGCTTCCTTCGATTCCAAGAGACTTAACATGTATTTCTACAAATTGAAATTGTTTCATTATTTAACTTTGTACAATTTTTACTGTACTATCTTATTGGTCATATAATTAATGAGATCAAATTACTGTAATTAATTCGATTTCTTATAATCGCTAGATAAGTAGATTATACCAGTTTATATTTATGAATTTATTTTAGGACTTTGAATGGAATTAAATAATTAATTAGTTGGGAAACAAACAAAATTTAAAATACTAAAGTTTGATTTAGATGAAGGAAATCCAAACGGTGTTCGTTAAATGAGGTAGGGGTAGTTCTTGAGGGTTGTTGGATATTTCTGTGGTTGTAAGGATATTGAATACAGTCTTGGAAATGCGTGTCTTGCGATTATTATCAATGAAATTTTTTTTTGGCGATTTTAGATGCAGGAAATTTAGACGGTGTTCGTTAAATGAGGTAGGCGTAGTTCTTGATTGTTTGCTGGATATTTCTGTGATTATAAGGATATTTAATACAGTCTTGGAAATGCGTGTCTTGTGATTATTATCAATGAAAATATTTGTTGGCGATTTTAGATGAGCGAAATTTAAACGGTGTTCGTTAAATGAGGTAGCGGTAGTTCTTGAGGGATATTGGATATTTCTGTGGTTATAAGGATATTCAATACAGTCTTGGAAATGCGTGTCTTGTGATTATTATCAGTGAAAATTTTTTTTTGGCGATTTTAGATGAGGGGAATTTAAACGGTTTTCGTTAAATGAGGTAGGGGTAGTTCTTAAGGGTTGTTGGACATTTCTGTGGTTATAAGGATATTAAATACAGTCTTGGAAATGCGTGTCTTGTGATTATTATCAATGAAAATTTTTTTGGCAATTTTAGATGAAGGAAATTTAAACGGGGTTCGTTTAATAAGTGGGGGTTGTTCTTGAGGGTTGCTGGATATTTCTGTGGTTATATGGATATTTATTACAGTCTTGGAAATGCGTGTCTTTTGATTATTATCGATGAAAATTTTTTTTGCGATTTTAGATTAGGGAAATTTAAACGGTGTTCGTTAAATGAGGTAGGGGTAGTTCTTGAGGGTTGTTGAATATTTCTGTGGTTATAAGGATATTTATTACAGTCTTGAAAACGCGTGTCCTGTGATTCATATAAATTTAAATTTTTTTGGCGATTTTAGATGAGGGAAATTTAAACGGTGTTCGTTAAATGAGGTAGGGTAGTTCTTGAGGGTTGCTGGATATTTCTGTGGTTATAAGGATATTTAATACAGTCTTGAAAATGCGTTTCTTGTGATTATTGTCAATTTAAATTTTTTTGGCGATTTTAGATTAGGGAAATTTAAACGGTGTTCGTTAAATGAGGTAGCGGTAGTTCTTGAGGGTTATTGGATATTTCTGTGGTGATAAGAACATTTAATACAGTCTTGGAAATGCGTGTCTTGTGATTATTATCAATGAAAATTTCTTTTTGGCGATTTTAGATGAGGGGAATTTAAACGGTTTTCGTTAAATGAGGTAAGGGTAGTTCTTAAGGGTTGTTGAATATTTCTGTGGTTATAAGTATATTAAATACAGTCTTGGAAATGCGTGTCTTGTGATTATTATCAATGAAAATTTTTTTTTGCAATTTTAGATGAAGGTAATATAAACGGTGTTCGTTAAATGAGGTAGGGGTAGTTCTTGAGGGTTTGCTGGATATTTCTGTGATTATAAGGATATTTAATACAGTCTTGATAATGCGCGTCTTGTGATTATTGTCAATGAAATTTTTTTTTGGCGATTTTAAATGAAGGAAATTTAAACGGTGTTCTCTAAATGAGGTAGG
This sequence comes from Andricus grossulariae, assembly GCA_011634705.1. Classification (NCBI taxonomy): domain Eukaryota; kingdom Metazoa; phylum Arthropoda; class Insecta; order Hymenoptera; family Cynipidae; genus Andricus; species Andricus grossulariae. Next base: position 152,767,879 of record JAABKJ010075445.1, on the reverse strand, counting down.
GGTAGTTCTTGAGGGTTGTTGGGTATTTCTGTGGTTATAAGGATATGTAATACAGTCTTGAAAATGCGTGTCTTGTGATTATTATCAATGAAATTTTTTTTTGCTATTTTAGATGAAGGAAATCCAAACGGTGTTCGTTAAATGAGGTAGGGGTAGTTCTTGAGGGTTGTTGGATATTTCTGTGGTTACATGATACTTCAAAATACCTATAATGCTCAAATATGTTCACTTTTGTGTAAGTAAGTTCAAAATGCTAATAATAAATGTTAATAAGAGAGTGTCTAAACGTACGGCAAAATGCAGCTATTTGTTCTGAAATTTCAGTATCCATGGCTACTATAAAATCGAAGTATCTAGGGATAACGAAAAATTATGTTACGTTTTTCGATAAAAACATTTTTTAATTCATCCTTTATTGCGAATTGTTAACATGTTTTCTGGAGGGGGGGGGCATTTTTGGTTTTTGTGCTGATGCGATTCCTGAGTGGAACCCATGGAACACATAGTATTTAGGACATCAAAATCCTTGAGGGTCACGTAGTCCCGTCTTTTTGTATAGAAAAAAAGTTAATGTTTGTCAGCTTGTGTAATATGCACATTTTACATTCTCCATGCAAAGAATAGAGGTACATTTTTTATATGGGCGCTCTTCAAATATATTTGAATTTCATGTTTTTAGAAGTTTATTTCAGGTTCATATACGGTACAGATAAAGTTTAGAAAAATGTCAGGTTATCAAAATTTTAACATTGATTGACTTTCCATAATTCTTATACACGTAAGTGTATAAGAATTTATTCTTATAAACACGTAAAAATCTGTAGGTGGAACCTGAAATGCTAACTCCGAAGCGCTTAGAAAAAAGAGGCCCAAACTGCAAATTATTGTCTTTGAAAAAATATTCTTATAGAATTTTTAGGTCCGAGGAAGCCAATTACATCAGTATAAAAATCCGAACTGTCGACTACAAAGCTATAATCAGCAGGTAAAACTAACACTTTTGTTTCAAAACTTAGAATTTCCAAAGTTTCTTCAAGCCTATTTACGATATTAAAACAGTTCAAGGACTATTTTTTAGAATTAAGCTTGAAATTCAGAAAAACATAGATTTTTTCCATAAATTTGTCTCCTATAGATTAAATCTTTGAGTATTTTAATCAGAAGAGCAACTTTGTGTAGAATTTTCGGAAAACAAATATATTATATGTTTGTTGGTTTGTTGTTTCAAAAATGTCGATTCCTCTGTTTTAGGAAAGGAAAAGGCTTTTCAACCGAAGGAATTATTGAAATAAAACGTTGAACTATATAAAATTATTTTTTGAGAATTACAAACATAACAAGTTGGTTAATCAATTATAAAATTAATCATTCTTTTTATCGCGACTCAATTATTATAAATACAAATTATACATAGTCATACAACTTCAATCTCTTTCTATGCTTATGATATTATAATATCATTAAAATAATATAATAAAAACGTTATTATAATAGTATAATAATAAATGTATTATTATATCTGATAATATAAATAAGGTTCAAATGTTCCAATAAGCGTAACGCTAGTTTACCAGATATTCGCGTTTTTCTAAGTCTAGGTCAACATGATTATTTTCGCGTTTGAGAGGGGGATGATACTAGGACCTATACTGAATCTATTGGCACTATGCTTATGAGCAGAAAGCTACCGGAAGTTGATATATTTCATATTTGAAGAAAATCTACACGTGCTCTTACAGCACTCGCCAACTTTAAATGCGTTTTTCACGAAAAACTGTTTTTCGAAGTTTCATCCGGAAAAGAAATAATTTTGACACATTCACATTTACACTCAACTCCCGATATAAGAACCCTCAGTTTAAGACATTCCTAGAATTTAGGTCCTCGGCATTTTGGCGATGCAGGGGCCGCGGAACCGAAAGAGAGGCGGTGCTAGAGAATTCAACTATTTTGTAGAAAATTTACTTTCTGTTTGAAATTTATATTTTAGTGTTGAAAAGTCAACTAAAGCCTTTTTTTGGATACAAATTCAACTAGATATTTGGAAATTTGTCTTTTTCAAACAAAAAATTTATCTGTTTTAGTAAAAAATTTCGTCTTTCTTGGATAAAAATACAAATATTTGGTTAAAAATTTAACAATTTTGTTGAAGAGTCATCCTTTTTCGCAGAAAATTTAAC